>JAQMYG010000014.1:9675059-9691353 GCA_030014215.1 Clariallabes teugelsi | reverse complement strand
CACACACACACACACACACACACACACACACACACACACACACACACACACACACACACACACACACACACAGCCTGGCACAATCCTTCTTTTAGCCCCTGTGCTCTGATGGAAAAAAAAAAAAAAAAAAGAACACCAACAAAAAGAGCTCTCTTCCACATTCCCCCATAAAGACGCTCTTCATACTGTAGGTAGGCTCTTCACATGTCTGCTCCTCCTCTCCTCTTCTGGCACATTACAATTAGCCCGGGATTCTCCTTCAGGGCAAAAATGTGTTGCTGTCAGATATGTGGGATCCATTTTACTCTAATGTCATTATTGCAGAAGGGGGAAGAGCTCTCCATGGCCTCTTCTGGAACAGATTAAGGGCGCTCTCTCGCCCACAAGACGTCTCTCACCTTTGGCACCTTCCTCTGGATCCCGCCTAAGCTGCACTCTGCCAGCAATAACGTGCCCCATTTGTTTTCTCTCTCGCTCTCTCTCCCCTTTCCACCGCGCAGCCAATCGATTGGCTGCAAGGGGGTCAGCTGTGTTTGAGTGATTGTTCTAATGTTCGGGGCCAGCAACTCCATCAAAGGGGCCAATAAAGTGAAGACTGCTTTGACCCCCCCTACTTCTGCGGTAGCCACGGTGACATGCTTGTGCAAACACGGCCAGCCGTTTGGCGCGTCACATGTCTTGCCAACGGGGGAAGTAAAGAGAGAGAGAGAGAGAGAGAGAGAGAGAGAGAGAGAGGGCGCTGGCTCACATGCCAGATTATACATCTGGCCTCTGCTTGCCAAGAGGGAATCCATCACATTTCTGCCACCTTTTCTATCCCTTTCTATCCTTCTTTTTCACCCGCTCTTTTCATTCCCTACTGTCTTTCGTTCTTTCAGTCTACATATCCTCATCATCCCTTTTTTGCAATACATGCTTCTGACATCAAAGTGGAAGGGAATATTAATTCTGGGCTAAACTATCCCTTCAGAGCACAGGGATCAAACTGGGGCTAAGATCATGCTTTGTTCTTTTCTGAAAGATAAGAGGAAAAATGAGAGAGAGAGAGAGAGAGAGAGAGAGAGAGAGAGAGAGAGATGCAGCAGAACTGAAGATTTATCCATAAACAAAATAGATGAAATACTGAAAATGATTATATTAAAAGTAGTTTAGTAAAAAGGAGTATCTGTGTATTTTAACAGCTTCTTGAGCTATCACATCATAGCTAATCTACATATTAACCGACACAACAAATAACATACCTATCCCACAGATGAAAGGAGAGAAACCTGTATTTAAAGATTCCAATTCCACTGACAAAGCCCCTGTCTACCTCTACATTTATAACCTATTTATATAACATTTATAATCTCTTAAAGAAAAAAAAATACTAACAAATTATAAAAATTGATAAAAAAAAAACTTTAATGGCATCATCCACGCCAGCCTCTGTGTGAGGTAACAGTCTATTGTGTTATTACATAAACATGAGCCTCGTCATCGTATCTTAACTCAGATCATCCCTGTCTCCTGACATCTGTACAGAGTGTGTAAGAACTCTTCTCTGTTTTGATGATATGAAGGTGCAATAACATTGCTAACAATTGGAGTATCATCTCATTACCAGCCAAATTTCACTCTGGAATGTAGCTGAGCGAAGACTTGATCAAATCCGGACTGTCATGAATTCCCCTCTGAGCAGAGCACAGTGAGAACTGCTTGTGATTATCTTTGATCCTCCACATATTTGTTTTTTTGGGTTTGTTGGTTTTGACACATGCTACTGTATTGGTTTTGGTCCTGTCTCTACCCCTATCTTGTCATCGGTCTGGGGCTCACTGTTTGTGAAAGCCCTAAATCGTTCGTCTATCTATTTAATACCTGCTGATTTTATCTATCATTAGGAAGTGTTATCATGCTTTTTCTGCAAAGTCTGAGTCATTTGACATCCATGTTTTATGGTTCTGACCCTTGCCTGGTTTTGTGTAATGATTATGGATTATTCTGTTAAACCTGTCTACTTGTGTTTCAGTCTGTCTACTACTGCCACTGTCTGTTACAATTACATCAATTTGTGTTCGATTCCTGGTCAGGGAACTGACTTTGGTGACAAAAATCATCATCAACAACAACAAAAAACAAGCATTGCACTTTGATCATGATAAGCATGCATTTTAGTTGCGAAATAAAAGTACATAATATTTGAAAGTCACATTTGCAATATTATATTGGAGTCATTTGTTCAACATTATCCCAATGTCATGTAGCCAACGTAGGTCCAATGTCCTTGGACCTTTTAAAAACAACGACATTTTAACATTGCTGCATGAACGTCGATACAACATTTTGCAAACTAAAACTCCCTGCTGGGAAGATTTCACAGTGAATTACTGGACTAAACCGAGCCCTCATTTTTATAGAACTAAGCAAGAATGACATCTGATGTGTTTTCCTAGGCCGCTTCATGCATATCAGATGTGGCATAGGCATTTCAGTAAAAGGAAGTCCTTCAGCAAAGGTTAATTCGAAACCATCCTCAATAGAAAAGAGCTAATGTGTAAAGTATAAAGGAAAACAAAATATTCGTGTTAAGTAGACGCTACAATAATATTCTCATGGAGTTAAGGGACAGCGAGATGCTTTCAGTGACCTGGGGCTAGTGCTAGTTTCCCTCCAGAGCATTTTGTTACCGCGCAGGCTAAACATTTATGACCGCAGCTGTAAGTATACAAAAGCTCAAATGAAACTAAACACTATTAGGGATCTACTCGCCGGGTAGAAAGTAATACAAAGCTCCGGTTTACATGTACTGAGGCCCAGTGATGATGAAGGGAATTACACTAAAACAGTTCAGGAGCAAACACAATATATCAAGAGTGACGGAATCAAGAATGTAGAGGCTGGGAGAAGGAAAGTGACATTTTCCCATCTAATTCGGGTCTCAGTTTGTTTTTGTCAGCTTGTCAAATGTAAAAGCGGTGATAAATTTCATCATCATTATCTGTTTACACTGCTCACATCTCTGTCTCCCTGATGTCAGTCAGTTAAATGGTTTTTACACACACACTGATACACGGCATAGCACTAGTGCATGCGCACACACACTCACACACACACACACACACCATACACCATACAGACCTTCAACAGAGATCCTAGGGTTGAGGAGGTCAATGTGGTGACTGTTTAACAGCGTTCTGCACACTGAAACTGTCCAGATTCCCAGTGATCTCAGCCCAATAAAAACAGACATGGCCAAGGTGGAGTAAATCACAGCAGAGCTGGAGAAGTGATGACAAAGTATGACCTCCACCATGCGGGCAACCACACTAACACTTGCTGCCACATTGTGTATGTGTATATGTTTGTGTGTGTGTGTGTGTGTGTGTGTGTGTGTGTGTAAGTGCGTGGGTGTACACACTTTTGAATGCGCGATTCAGAATGTTGATTCATTTTCTCTAACTTCGACAATAGTGCCAGCTTCAAGGTTTATATTAATACAGCCGTTTGAATATGTTATCGTTTCCATGGTAACAACTTATATAGTGACTTGTATGGCGAATGCGGCACATCATTATATATTTTTTTATTTATGATTTTTTTTTTTTTTTTTTAAGAAAGAATGTAAGATTCCTGTAAGCAAGAGTCTATAGTGTAGTGGTTGGGAAAAGTCTAAGTCCCAAGTTTTCCCACATGAAAGCGTTTTTATGACAGAGGGCTTTGCACTTTCTGGATTCTTGGTATGATGACAAGCTGCATTCTTTTTGTCTTATTAACTTCAAGAGAGGGTGAAAGAAAAGAGGCTGGTGAGGGACAGATTATTTATAGTTATTATAATGCATAAGACTGATGATAGCTTATTTTGCTGATGTTCAACAACATTCAATTTAATGTAATTAATCTAATGATCAATGATATATGATTAAAAAGTACATGTCATTTTATATCTAAAAAAAAATAAAAAATTATTAGCAAATTACTGTGGAATAAAACACATGCTGTTTGGGGTAGCAACATGATCACACTACCCCGCTGTTGAGGATTTTCTCACACCAGCACTCTTCATCATGTTTTATTCCTTACTTAATCAACTGTAATGAATAAATAGTTTGTATTAATCAAGTTTAAGCCCACATTATTCTGACTCAGGCAGACGTTCCTCCGGTGTGTCAGGATGAATGCTGACAGCAGCTCTGAGTAATGACTGCTGGTTGGGAGAGATGCTTTCACATCCTCTTGAACACTGTGAGAACTAGCAGACATCAGAATCAGCATTTCTGAAGTCCAAATTCACAGTGCGTTTCCCCCTCACTCCCACACTGGTGCCAGCTAATTAATTTCAGCTGATGGCCAGAAGACGATGAATAACAGGAATTAGGCTGATGAATAACCGGAATTAGTAAAAACAAAAGCAGAACAGAGTGTTAAAACTTGTCAGATTTTAAGCCAGAACTCATTATATCTGTAAGGATATATTACATACCTGCCAGTTCGAGCTTTACATAAAGGCAGATCCGGTAGTTTTGGCATGAAATGAAAACAATTAAATATATATTAAATTAATTATCGAATTGAAACATGCCCCTCCCTCAACACACACCCACAAATGTTCTTTTTTTTTTTTCTTCATTCATCTTTGTGGAGACCTTTCATCAAAGTAATGATTATTGTATCTAATTAAACCAAACCCATTTAAAAGCAATTACCAGAAGGAAATATTTTGCCTGTAAAAATATTGTATTTTCCACAGGGCTGAGTATTTATTCAATTGTGAATACAGCTGGTTATTTTTGGTGCGCACACATACTCACACACATGGACACACATGAAATAAGTCACATCGTAAACATAACCTTGTATTCATGTTTAAATTCTAATTTAATACAACCACACATACAGTAGTAGGACGTGAAGTGAAATGCTTACAAGAAAAGAAAAATCTAATAAATTGTAAGGTATGTTTAAATTGTACTTTTGCGAATATCTAATAAGAACAAAATGTCCTGAAAATAAGTCAGAATTTTGACTACAGAAAGTTTATTTATTATATACAACAGAAAATGTGAAAACTAGAAATATATAAAGATTTGTATGAATGAATATTTGATGAGATATGTGTGTAATGTGTGTAATTTATTTTCAGATTTGGCTTTATTATGAAGTCAAATCTATTTAAAAATAGAAGACAAGTGAAATTCTTAGTCACATAGAACTAAAAAAAACAACGTATTACCATCCCTAAAATTAAAATGTGTGTGTTTTTAAAAAAATCTTTTTTTCTGTTATTCACGGTTTTCACTAGTTTCTCCAGTTGTTTGACTGGAACATTTTAATGATTTTGACTGAATCTCAAAATAATAATAAACAAGCCTTTTTTCCTGAAGTATGCCAAGAATTCCTAGGATTGCATGTAAACCATTGTCCTGCCCTGATCTGAACTATAAAACTACAAAAGAATAGAATTCCGAAATGCCATTTTAAGCCTAAACACTGCATCTCAGAAAAGCCCTAGTGTCCCAACTTGTTCTCATGCGAGAGTGCGAGAGACCTGACCATGCATGGCTTATGGACGCTCACCGTAATCACAGAGTCACACTCCAGCACACCTGGTGTGAGTGGATGTGACTCAGCCCGAGAAGCAGAGCTTAGGCTAGAATGGTTGAAATGAGCTGCCTTGTACTCAGTTGCACGCATGTGCTTGCAAACATACGTGAGAACACATGCACACATGGTCTAAAAAGTCAGAGGTCAGCCAACACTTTCTCTTTTCTTTTCTTTTTTTTCTGGCTCACCAAGCAGCACATCAAATCCTGCCATTGTAGGCTTCTCTGAAACACTATCAGATTCGATCGTTAGAGTTTGATTGGTCTTAAAATCTGGAAGGTGCAGAAATCCCTGCTGTCGAAGTGACACATAAAAACAAAAAAATTAATTCACTGATAAACCAACCTCTACAGTATGTGTATATAAATATTTTCATGTGAATTGCATGCGCAGAGTAAAACCCAGTAACTCAAGCCCCATGACCACATATGGCAGCGCTTTTTTAAACTCCTCCACCGTTATTGTTATGGGAAGGCCCATTTCTGCCGAAACGCTTGATAGACCTAAGCAAACATAAAGCAGACATGTGGTGCGCTTTATGAAGAATGGCATCATGGGAGTAAAGGAGGAGGTATTAAATGGTGTGCACATATAGAGCATCTTATAATGTAGTGGAGAGCTGTAAATTTCAACCTCAGGATGAATTATGTACTGAGCTCAAGAGTGCACGGTTAATATGGCCATATCAAATGCATGGGAATACACTCCTACTGTGAAACAAGACACAACAGGAAATAGCTTCATGTTTTTATTCTGGGTGAGAGGGACCAATAACTGTCACTTTTGTTTAGAAAGGCCCAAGCACAAGGGTCCAGTGTCTGCTCGACTGTTTCAGATGGAGCACTGAAATTTTAAAGGGCAGTGTGTGTTCGGTTTTGTTTTGGTTCGCTATGATGAGACGGGAACACCTGTTGTATGACTGCGGCTTCAGACTCATCGACTATTTTTCTCTTTTGGAGGACATCTGACATTTATAAGATGTGTGCAGAACAGCGTGCATATACTGTCAAATGCAATGTAAGAAGAAAGGATCTTTCACTGTCCTTCACTGTTATTCTCTCCTTTACCTCATCAGCTTATCCATAAAACTCTGCCTTAGTCTGCTTAAACATGCAGAGAAGAGAAGTTCAGGAGGAAAAAGGGCAAAGGAAGTAAGGCTCGAAAGCTCACAGGAAGCTCATAAACCTGCAGCTCTGGGGTCAGTGCTCTCCATTCCGCAGCACTAAGACGAGTCGTAAAAACGTTCAAGAGAAGGCGTCGCTCGTTAGTCCAATCCAATAAAATCCAGCGCTAAGCTACAAAATGTTCTGGCTTTGGAAATGTTCTGGAAGCTCGACCAATGTATAGCTAAAGAGCAGAGGTAACATCAACATTAGCACACACAATCACATTAGCACAAGTGTTTTTCAATAGAATCTACACACAGATTTATATAATAATAATAATAATAATAATAATAATATGTTCCCCCCCCCCCCTTTTTTTTGGATTAATTATGTTATTCAGATGCTTTTCTGCTCACCAAAGCTGAAGAGTAGTTATTATTTTACTTATTTTACTTAAGTTATGTACAGTGTAAAACCCAAGAATTACAGTACACACTAAAATGGCTGTGTATCCATGTGCCTCATGAAAAATCATTAAAAAGATTTTAACACAAACAAACCAAACAGAACACATATCCACTCATGAGCCAGCTTTACTCTCTCACACTCCCATGTCGTCAACGTCACATCCCCCAAATGAGGCATAAAGAATGTAAAATGCATGTGTGTGCAGGAGTGTGAAGCAGTGCTACATGGGACGAACGGGGGCACCGGAGGCCTCTCTACAGCCGTTCTGCAGCTAGCAGACGTGTGTGAGAGGTTAAGCAGAACCTCCTGACCAAAGGGGAGGATGACAGGCAGACGAATCCGAGAAGGAAAAGACCACCTACCAGTTATCAGGGAACAACTGAAGAAAACCTCGGGCCCACACTGTCCCCCGCAGACGCATAAATAACCTGGACGGGGGCCGTTCATCATCACTTATTGGTGTATGTACATGCTGTGGGTTTGTGGGAACATGATTGGTTGGTGCATTCATCAATCTGATAGGAATCAGTCCCATATAAGGCGGTATAAATCATTAGTCTGGCGAGGATCGGAGCTCTGTGGTGCAGATAGTGATTATTGATGGTTTAATCCAACTCATGTATGTTTGAATTCTGGGAAAGCATCTCAAATGCTTTTATTATTGTCTTCTATCTAGCCCATAATATAATTAGATTTTCAGTAAGACTTTGATCTTTGAACGCTATGACATAATGCAGGTTTGAGTGACTTATTATCAATTCCATGATTACAAAAGCCGAAAGAAAAATCAACATAAAATCACTCTTACATGGAAAAATAAGGTTCAATAATAAAAAATAAAAAAAATTCAGACTTCATCCCAGAGTCAACTTTTTTCCTCATAATGACTTTTTCTCCTTCTTGAGTGTGTGCGTTCTTTCTCTATACTTCTCTTGAATGATGTTTAGCGGGATGCTTTCAAAAAGCCCTGAGGATAAATACTCTTTTCAAAAGTAAACAGAGTCACACCGACCTTGCCAAAAGAACAGTACCGCTGACAAGCCGTGCTCTTTTTAAGACTGCTTAGCAAGGGTCACATTATAACCAAACATTTTTTCCACCCTGAAAACTGCAACTCAAGTGTACCAAGTCAATGTAATTAATGAACCTTTTTAACAAAAACAATCTACTGTGTTTTAGCCTTGCGAAAAAACTGAGGGGGGAAAGAAGCCCATGAGATGATGAAAATGGGTGGGGAGAGGAGAGGGGCGAAAAATTCCTCACCATTTTTTTTTTTTTTTTTTTAAGGGCCGGATATGAGTAAGTTTAAAGGCATCTGTTTTTGGTTTAACACAGGGGTTAGAGGTTAGCAGTCCTTGGCTTGGAGCGAGGTTGGTCAGCTCTTTAGACATACAACACGATAAGACTGCAAATAGCTCAGAGTCACTCCCTTTTGAACACACACACACGCACACACACACACACACACACACACACACACACACACACACACACACACACACACACACACACCTATGGGAATGGTGACTAGCAAGTCCAGAGACCTGTGACTTCTCCTCTGACCCTCCCTGTTACTGGATCCAAAGGTTTGTACCACATGAGGATCATTTTGCTGTGAAAAAAGCAAAAAACAAAAAACAACAACCCTGAGCTATTAATAGTGCACAGGAGGTGTATATTTGGTGTGGAAGACGTTTGTAGGTGTACAATGAGTCGTCTCTATATGAGCTAGAGAGCTAGATACTGTACAGTTTGCTAGCATTTTTAAAGCATTTATCATTTGAAAATATAAATATTAGTAGTAAATAAATAAAGGTAACTTTTATTACATGAGAGGCTCCAAAATTTAATTGTGAAAATTTTATTTATAAAAAAAACAAACACATATTACTACTTTTGCATTCATCACCAGTGCTGGATAATACTTGAGTAACTGTACTTCATTATAACTTAATTATTATTATACAGTAAGTTCCCTACATACAAACATTCGAGTTATGAATATGCATTTGCTCATGTTCAATTGTGGAAGTTAGATCACATGTCCGGGGAACATTGTCTTGTGTGTGCAGGATACATCCCCTGCAAGTGCAGTACAAGCTCAGTTTTTCCAGAAACAAGTGAAAAAACAGCGGCGATGAAGCTGCTACTGATGAGAAGTGCCAAGCAATAATGATCCAGACAAACTGAAAATAATTGAAAGAATGAAGCGAGGTGAAAAGATGGCAGACATTAAGTAAGGTTGAACAAAGAACAAAGAATCACTCAACCAACGGCACGATTCTAAAGAACAAAGGACAAGATCATGGAACATGTTAGTTTAATATTGTGTATAGCTAATTGTGTTAGTATCCTAGTACCTAGACAATGATTGTTGGACTTATGAAATAATTGGACATACGACCATACAAATGTTGGGAACTTACTGTATTATATTTTCACATGAGTATTATTGAAGCTGAACACTTGTAATCCGATCTAATTACTCATTACATTACATTAAATACTTTTTCCTTTCTACATTTTATTTCAACCTTCAAAATAAATTAATATAGCTAATACTATATTGACTCTTATATATTAATCAAACAACCAGTTTGCCATCCAGTCATATCAGTATAACACATACAATCAGGTTCATCAAAAAAAAAAAAAAAAAAAAAAATCTTGTGGAGCATGATGAACAGGAGACACAAATATGTAGTCTATTTTACCTGTAGATTTTGTAAAGGTATATTGAGGTAAGCTTACTAATTTATATATTAGCTATATTATCAAAGCTTAGCCTGTTTTGATTTCTAGTTTGACTAGCACTGATTTCAGTTACAAAATTAGCTTGGGAGCAAGATATGTTCTAGATACGGTAAATTAGCAAATTTACAGTGCTTTATTTATTATTTTAGACAAATATTTATTATAAACTTTTATTATGTTACATATTAAAAGTCATTTTTCACCTCAGCATTTTAAAGTAGCAACATTCCTACTTAGACTGCAGTACAATTATTACCTGGATGCTTCCACTTATAACAACACTTTGACACATTATCTATAGTTATTACATTGTTTTGAGTGTAACTTCTTCGTATGATCCATCACCATCTTTTGAGTAAAGGATCATGTGTACAGTATGTGTGTTCATACTCTTCAGTTCAGACTATTGAAACTTCATTATTACAGCCCTGCTTGTACCTAACAGAAATTATGTCTGTGAACAAGACATTTTTAATTTGCATTACTTTACTCGAACAGGTCTTTCCAACTTCATTAAATGAGCGGTGTTCAAGTCAACCTGAGACTGTAGTTTGTGCAGAATAATTGAACTCAGTTATGAGAGTACACTTTATTACACTTTAAAAAGTGTTACACTTTATTTCTCTATATAATCCCAGCTACGCTTACCCCAGTGTTTTACTAGTGCTTGGATATCATCAAGGTAGAAAGTTTTCTTAGCAATGATTGGACTGCATCACACCTGAAACTATGACATGGTCCAAATAGAAATAACTGAACCAGAATAAGTAATACTGACAATACAAACAAAACCAGATAATACAACAGTCTTGATACAGCAGTACAAATAACACAGACTAAATAAATGATCAAATTTATTTTAAAAAGTATTTTAAAAAATCCAAATATGTATGGGAAAATTACATACTGACTCAGATTGAGTGTATTAACTGTATTGAAGTAATAATAATAATCATATATTTATATTATTTAGGAATATGCTAAGAGGAAACAAATGCTTTAGAAATGTCTGTCCCCCTGGGCTGATAGCAGAAGACTACAGCACCCATCAGCCACTGCACATCACATGTTCATGTTATGAACCAAGTCACATGACCGCATGCACTTGAATCATGTTGGCGCAGAATTAGCACTAAAATTAAAGTCGTTCTTTAGCTCAGCTCTGGTGTGAGGAGTGTGTTCTCATATCGACACCATGCTTATGAATGTTTCATGCTTGTGTAATTTGTTGCTGTGTTTATTTCACGTAGTTCTAGTCTTTGTTCAGCTCCACCCCTTTATCCATTACCAACCAATCCAAGACATTGCATTTGCAAAAATTTTTTTAATTAATAATAAAAAAAAAAAGTTAAATTCTTTTCATAATATGTGAGGTGTTTATATTATTGTGTATAATTTGGGGCATTTGGGAAATATTGTGTACAACTATTTGTGTACACCTTAATTCACATTCAAATTTTACATACCATTCCTGTAAAGCTGAATTGAATTTAATTATGCTTAATATAAGTAATATCTTTTGTCTAATAGTATTTTGCAACTGTACAGTTCCGGATAAAAAACAACAACAACAACAAAAGCATCAAAGCTAAATGTATGAATGAATGAATACAAATAAATAAACAAATAAATACAGTTTGGCAGCTACAGTAATCAATCACTTGGAGATCAGAGGTCAGTAGATGTGAAATGAGTTGAAGCAGTTATCAGCGAGTGCTGATGAGGAATCCTACATTAATAGAATCCTTAAGTACAGTAATAATAAAAGTAAAGAAACTTATAACCTTCAGGAAATGTGTAATATTATATTAATATGTTCAAGCAGAAGAATGATAACGGTCTTCCAACCAAGACCCAAACCTGGTTAATATTAATCCTAGCAGATGTACTCTATATGTGTGTGTGTGTGTGTGTGTGTGTGTGAAGGGCATGGGGGCACATTTGCAGCTCCTCCAGCAAGAGGTCGGAGACTGTGTGTCCTGCGGGTGGTGTTTGTCACGAAGGAGAATCTTGTTATATACCCACTGCTACTCACCACTGCGATAAGTCATCGTTATGGTGCTCCGACCTGGCAACCCAGTGATAAGGGAGCCATGTTCAATCACAGCACTGGCTAATATTTCAAATTCCATATTGTCCGCCTCAAGCCGGACATACTGCTTTTTCTCTTTCACCTCTCTCTCTCTCTCTCTCTGCCACACAGTCACAGGAGGTCTCTGTTACTGTGGATGCTTTCTAGAGGCAGGGTGAGTCTTAGCCATAGTGTCACTGTCACTTCCAGAGACTGAGTGTGTGACACACAAGGACACATCATCAGCTCAGGACAAAGACTTTTGGGTGTTTTTTGTGTTGTTTTAGGGGGGGGAATTATTTTAAAATTGAAGCAGAACAACCACCCCCATGCTGATTGCTTTTCTACAACAGCACACCGTTAAGTGCTTGATTTAATTTATAACGCAGTAATTTGCCAAACAATTCCACATTTTGCCTTTTTTCCCTGAGTGACTTTCTATGCTATTTCAGTTACTTCTAATACTGTGCAAAATCCCTGAGACTGAGGATAATAATATGATTCAAAACATTTTCATTGCATAACAACTATGAATTTTTTTATTCCATTTATTTTTATCCTTAGACGATGTGAGGTGTAAACCCTACGAGCCATCGTGTAAGATATTACTATAGAAATGAGAACGTTTTAAGATTCCAACGATAAAGCGTCCCACTTCATCAGAGCTGATGCAGAGGTGATGCTGTAATTTGTCATGTGTTTGTACAGCTTTAGGAGGCGCCAGTTTAGCAGGTGCATGGCGCTGTAAGTACATCTGAAATCCAGCGCTAAGAGGATTAGAATAAGAATTATATCTTTCTAGTAAATAATGGTACGTGAGCAAAGAAAGAGAGAGAGCTCACAAGAAAAGGAGAGAGAAAACAGACACTAAATGAACGAGCTTTCCTTCCGCAGATTCACCATCAAAACACAAAATGAGGGTTTATATAAATATTAAAATTACAGGTGTTAAGTCTTTCACAAACACAAAGATTTAATAGGGTTCACTTTGGAGGACATGTTAGAGAAGATAAACGCATTTGTTTTCCAATAAAATGCTCCTTTTTTCTAAATTTAATCCACAAGTTCTGTAAACACATGGAAATTGGAGCATTCACCGGCCACTACATTAGGTACACCTTGCTAGTTCAGGGTTAGATAGATATCTCTCATAGATTTCCACAAGGTGCTGGAAACATTATTAGGGATTTTGGTCCATATTGACATGATAGCATCGCATAGTTGCAGATGCAGATTTTTCAGCTACACATCCATGATGCAAATCTCCCGTTCCACCACATCCCATAATGGCCATAAAGGGGTGGACATGCTAAGGGACGGTACGCAGGTAGGCTGTGTCATTTGAATGATTGGTACTAAGGGACCCAAAGAATATACCCCCCCCTCCCCTACACTGTTACACCACCTCCAGCAGCACTGTTGATTCAAGGCAGGATGGAACCATGCTTTCATGTTGTTTATGTAAAAATTGGACCCTACCATCCGAATGTTGCAGAAATCGAGACACATCAGATGAGACAATGTCAATATTCTATTGTGTTCAATGTCGATGTGAGCCCATGTGAATTGTAGCCTCAGTTTCCTGTTTTTAGCTGACAGGAGTGGCACCCGGTGTGGTCTTCGGCTGCTGTAGCAGCAGCAAGGTTTGCTGCGAGGTTTGACATGTTGTGCATTCAAAGATGCTCTTCAACATACCTTGCTTGTAACAAGATGGTATTTGAGTTACTGTTGCTGTTCTATTTGCTTGAACCAGTCTGGCCATTCTTCTTCGATGTCTGGCAAAAAAAATAAAAATTTGTCCAAAGAATTGCCGCTTGCTGGACATTTCCTCTTTTGCTGTCCATTCTCTGGAAACCATAGAGATGGTTGTGTGTGAAAATCCTGGTAGATCAGCAGTTTTGAAAATACTCAGACCAGCCCGTCTGCCACCAACAACCATACCACGTTTAAAGTCACTTAAATCACCTTTCTTACCTATTCTGATGCTCGGTTTGAACTTAAGCAGATTGCCGTGACCTAAATGCATTGAGTTGCTGCCATGTGATTGGGTGATTAGATATTTGCCTTAAGAAGTAGTTAAAAAGGTGTACCTAATGAAGTGGACAGTCCTTGTATGTCTATATCATTTCCCTAACTTTGATGAGCATTAGTGATTTTTGATCTCGCAGGTTCTTTTCACCAGGTGGGCCGTGTGTATCAACACAGGATACGAAAAGTCTTGGACAGTGTTAGCAAAATTCTTTTTTTTTATTTTACTGACTCCTGAAGCATGAAAAAAGCTCTCGCTGGCTTTCACTCAGATCTTCTCGATGTCAAAGGTTATCGTGCTCACTTCATGAACACCTGGGCCCTGCTCTCGATAGCGTGGCTTCTCTTCCATCTCGCCCCTCTCGATTTCCTCCGTTCCTGCCCCCTATCTTACCTCTTTTTAATTTCTTAATTCCTCAGAACAGCCCTCCGTGACTACCTGGGGTCCTTAGCTGCCCACTCATGGGGAGCAAAGTGCTGGATGTTTACACCTGCTAGGCAGCATTCAATGCGTGGAGGCGGGTTTAGGGCGGCACAGCTGGCTCCGCCTCTCCTCCCCTCTCGCAAAGGAAACAATCGGACTGTAGCGGGCCATCAATGGGCCTCCCAGCTGGGTGCTGTGCTCATTGAGTGGAGAGAGTGCTTGAGGAGAGTGAAGGGGATGGAGAGATGGGCTCCAGAGGCTGGAGTGTGACTGAGTTGGGTGTTCAGCTGATTTCAGGCAACAATCAGGGGCATTTCCAAACTGGTGAAGTGGACAGAGGGAGGGAGGAAGGACAGGACTAGTAGAGAAGCTCCTGCTGTGACTGTGTGTGTGGGACTCATGAGCTATGGAGAAGTTAGATATTGGAGTAAAGCAAAAGCATTAACATTCATTTTCACTGTCAATCAGTTTCATATTTACTGGTACCACAGCATTGTTAATTTTTTTTAAACTGATTTTTTTGAGAAGGCGCTTTTGAACAATACGGCCTCACTGCTAATCTAATTTTCTTACTTCTCCCCCCAAAATAGGTTTTAAATTCTTTTAAAGAAAAAAAGTTTAGTATGTTTAATATTTATTTCATTTAATATTCAAGATTATGTACTATTTCCAAGTAAATATTGAAATAAATATTGTAATATTTGAGTATTTCAATATTGATTTATTTACTTATAAGTAAATATTATTATAAATAAATAAATAAATATTGAAATACTCAACACTCAACTTGTTATCAATAATCAAATCTGTTGTATTAAATAAATAATAAAAAAAACAGTACAGTACAATTATTTTCACTAGTGTGCTCACACTTTTGAACCCCACTGTATAGTAACATTGAAACAAATTAACATAGTTATTTTAACATGTCAGAGTTTCTATAGTACAGTATATTAAAGGGAACACTCAGTCCCTGTTTGACTTGAACACATGTGTATGCGTATATATGGATCAAGTCAAACCAGAACTAAATGTTAAGCAGTATGCAGTAAATGTACAGTATAAGCAACATTTATGGAAGGGGTCTCCAGTTTCAACTCTTTGTAATGTTTTGTGCCTCATAAATAAAGCATGTTTGTCAATCATTAACAAATGACAGAAAATTGGAAATGGGAAAAAATTATTAAAACACTTCAAGACAAGCTGCACTATTGGGCAATATTGGAAAACAGGGTGATAAAAGTCTCACAAGGCTGTATCACGCCAACTTGTCACTGATTATTTTCCTACAACAGCACACCCTTAAATATTTGATTCCTTATATAATAACACTATTGCATGACTAAGGTTATGAGCAGAAAGACAACTTCAGTAACCATCTCTCCCACTCTTGTAATGTTCCGTGATGTAATAATTATAGGTGAGCTGATGTGTTCAGTCATCACAGTGTAATAGCTGCAAATCTGTCAGAAACCTCCCGAGGCTTGTCAAGATACATTTACTGTGGGACAAATGAAGGCACGGAGGGCAGCTTTCCAAAACCCCAGCCACCGGGGGGAAATGTTTAGCTCAATCATGTTCTAATTCAACCGGATGGGTTCATGCAGAATCGCAGTACAATGTAGACACCCCACACAGGAGCCTGTGAAACAGGACAAGGTGTTTGTAGTGGAATACTGACAGATTCATGACTCCCTCTCAGCCCTGGTGATGTCCCCCTACTGACACCTTCATCACACACACACACACATGCACACACACAGACACACACGCACACACACAGACACACACACACACACGCACACACACACACACACACACACGCACACACACACACACACACACACACACACACACACA
>JAQMYG010000014.1:9622925-9648365 GCA_030014215.1 Clariallabes teugelsi | reverse complement strand
GCGCGCCGCCCCCCAGAGAAAGAAAGAATGAAAAAGGAATGTGTCTAATGAGCGAATGTGTTTTAGCCAAGAGAAGAGAGAGGAATTCAACTAAAAGCGCCAAAGGAATTTGGAGAATTTTTGATGAATAAGAAACCAGAAATTGGCTTTTAGCAATAGGAAGTGATAAACGAGGAAGAAGTGGAAATGTGTGCAACATTTCACATACCTAATTTTATACAGATCATTATATTTGAATATTTAATACATACTAGACCTTTTGTTGAAATGTAATAATGTGATACTAATAACATGTCTACATACTTGTAAAATGAGTATCTGCATGTGTACAAAAAGATCTTTTTTTTTTTTACTGTTTGTTTGACTTTGTGTATAAAAGAAGGATATTAGTTCTCGAAAGACCACATAATATTTGTTGAAAGTTTCCCTCACATTTAAACCAGCCAATCGAATGCCAGAGATACATACTGTATATACAGTAAGCTGAATAAAGGGCTTTATTAAAGAATTTTGTGCAGAATCATAAAAAAATGTGGTTTGATTGAGCCACTTCCTGGATAGAGAGATCAAATAGTGAAGCAGAGCAAAGAGTAATTGTGATTGAAGGTCTAATCGCACATACACCGTTTCTATTTAAGGTCAAATATGTATAAAGATCAAACAGTGAGAGAAAGCAGAAAGAGAGAAGGAGAGACCTCAGGGTTTTGCTAACTTTACGCTTCATGCAGTTATAACTATTTGACTTAATTACTACTTGCTTTCTTGACCTGATCAAATGTAATTCAATGTACAGCAATTTACTTGTACCTGAAAAGTTTCAGAAAAAGAAATTCTTGACAAATTGGACATCATTACTGTCCTGCATTATTTTGGACGATTTATGCTTTATGAATAAGATTTTGACACAGTAGCCATACTTTTCGATTTTCCTATATTCTGCACCTCGTCTAGGATTGGCACCGTCTGTGCTTGTTTAACTAATGTAATGTAATGTTATGTTGCCCTCTCTCTCTCTCTCTCTCTCTCTCTCTCTCTCTCTCTCTCTCTCAGGTGTGAAGCCACCCCATACTTCAGCCCCACCGCATGGAGGAAATGAGGGGGAAAATGATGATCTTCCTTCCAGGCCTGCATTTTTCCCCCCCTCCACTGCTTTTCCCTCGTTCCTTGGAAGGGATTGTCTGCCAAGAAACAGGGCTCTCCAGCCAGGATGACAGAAAATCGAGGCTGTGGTCGGTGAAATCCTCCTGTGCATTGGGGCCTCTGTCTCTAAACACAGGGTCAGGTGTCAGCCCTGAGCTGCCTGCCAGAACATAGTATGCTTTAAAAAAATCGGCCTGCCATTGTTTCTCTGTCAGTGTCAATCCAATTATGTTGCACGCAAAGCGGTGGCAAAACAAGCAGAGATGTATCGATCCGAGCCGGCCCTCACCTGTGGTTAAACTTGCGGGATGAAGAGAGGATCGAGAGGTTAGTGTGTACATCATATTGAATGGCTTAAAAGACTGCTGAGAGTTACTACTGAATGCATGTTATTGTAATAAATAATGTGTAATTTATCATAAAGAACAGGAAGTGCCAGTAGACTGTGCAGTACTTCTATTTAATAATCATACATCATGCATCATAAATAAAGTCAGGCCAAATTAATTACTCAACACTTCCATAATAAGCAATTTGGCATATTAGATAGATGCTAATATTTGTGATTATGATATGTATAGGAGAAATTGCACAACTGTAACACATTTCTGTTCATTAAATGCAAAGACAGATCTGTGCCATCTTTATGTAGACATCACTTGTGTGTGTCTGTTTTAAAATAAATTAATAAAATAATAAAGAAAAAAATATTAGGGTACATACAGCCATGCTGGAGATATTTGTGGGAAAAAAAACAATTTAATATTATTTTCCTTCATACATACACAAAAAGAACCTGATATAATGTATACTTAGACCGCCACTAATTTTAGCGCAGTTTGCAGAGTTTGTGCATGCAACAGTAAGAAAGCATGGGCATGACCTGTGGTACAATCGTTACACCTCTTCTAATTATAAAGCATCCTGCTTCAGAGGCTGTGAATTGATTGAGGGCCATGAAAGGTGGCAGCACTGAAACAGAAAAGTAATTTCTACTATTGTAAGACAATGCACAGAAAGTATTTTCATGTTATCTATCTTTCTGTTGTTTATGCAGTTTATTCTGTGTAGGGACGTGGAGGCTGTGAACTCCGGGGACAGAACAGTGTACAGTACACCTTGACTTGCAACATTGTTAACCACTAAGCCGCTATGCTTATAGCAAAAACCTCAAGGTTTTGCTAACTTTACGCTTCATGCAGTTATAACTATTTGACTTAATTACTGCTATACTTGTCAACATCCGTGGCAAATAAAACCTGATTCTGATTCTGGTGCTGCCAGTAATAGAAACTGTATTGAGCATGTACCATATCATAACAATTATGGTCACTATGATTTGATTTTAAAAAATGTGATGATAAAAAAAAATAATAATAAAAAATAAAAAGAACAACAAAAAGGATGACTCAGAGTTCTCAGTGGACTAAGTTTAAATACATGATCATTCTGTGTGCACTTCTTCACATGATGTATATGTAACGTTGCAGCTCTTGTGTTTTTTCTTTCTTTCTTTTTTTTTTTTTTAATGTGATTGCAGCTGGCTAATGCAATGTAATAATTTTTACATTTTGCATGACTCATTTCAGTGAAAATGTACAGTATTCAGTGATGTTACGGATAACTGGATAAAAAAGTAAACATGTGATGTTATGTGGTATGAATAAACCATTGCTGAGTAATTTAACTCAAACTAAAATATATGGTGTATATATAGCTATACTCTGCTCTGTGACATTAATCAACTGATTTGCCTTCAGTTATACATTCTGCTGTGCATAATATATATTTACGATATAATATCCATATTGGTGTTAAGTAGCTGCAAACTTAAATCACTGCCATTTTGTATGATTCAGATTATCTCGCTGGTCCAAAGCAGCAAAGCAATACATTATAGAGTTTTCCTCTTAGACGGCTTGGTCCTATATTGTATATATCTGCACAGCTACTGTGCTTCCATAAAGCGATGCCTTTACTGCTCGTGGCTTGACGCAGCTTAGCTGCATCATAAAGGAGGAGTAATTCACCCATAGTAATAAAGTAGAAAATATGGAGAGCATATATCCTATATAACAATATACATCGTCAAGATAAATTAAACATGACTGCATGATTTACAAAGTACACCTATAAATTACTATAATATTTAATGAGCAAAATATAGCACATAGATGACGCCAAAGCTCCTGCACCACTGAGACTGAGTGTAATAAATGTTTGACACTAGGCGGATGGGTCCTGCCATAGTGCCACAAAGTGCACTGCATCATTCGAATACCAATAAAGCCGGGGCTGGCCGTAGGTCTTTGGAGCATAAGGAAAGTTATGGAAAATATTTCTCTCCCAAGGACATGGCACCAGATGTGCAAAGACTTATGGGAGCAATCATAGGTGGCCAAGGCTTGGGCTCTGGGGCCTTATTAAGTTAGGCTGCGTTCCAGCACCTTCAACTTATTAAGCTGTCAAGAGTTGCAATGATTAAAACCAAAGAAAGGTCACAAGTGGACCTTCGCCATTGTACAAAGCCTGATATTTTCTCTAGAAGCACAGGACCTAATGAAGACATTTTACTTCATATGCACAGGTGGGATTTGATGAAACGGCCCTTTAGTGATGAGCTGCTTTTCTTTCTAGTTCTTTCTTACTGCATCTGAAGTGCTTCAAAAGTTTTTACAATTTTTTTTATTGCCCACTTTTTCCTCATCTCAGGTGAATCTCTTAAGAAATTCATTTATTTTAAAAGACACAATGAATAAGAGAGAGTGGTGTAAAAGAGAAATATTAAAACCAATTTGCTCATTCAAAGTGCTAGTGAACGGCGTCCTTTTCAGATGACGATCATCCTCTGAGATCAAAGTAACGCGGACCTGCCACTTAGGTATGCAGATGGGGGAGCAATGGCATGGGTGGAGCTGCCTGCTAAATATCAGTCCCGTGTTGTGCTGATGGTGGGATTTTTATGTCTGCCAGCTCCGTACAGACGTCCCCTGGAGATTAAAGAAACGTGGCACTGTATTGAAAAAACGATTGTATCTCTTAGCATCCCTGACTCTATCTGAAATGTATTCACCTGTCATCCAAGATGATGCCGTGCGTCAAGTGGATTAGTTTGAGGTTGGATGGAGAGAGCAGTCCACCTGGCTAAGATTCACAGAATCCTGCCCAGACAGCTAAATCTATCAAGTGACAATGGCTCTTGTTTTATTCCCTGCTATTTCAGCTCATACAACACATCACTTGTAAAAATCTGTTTTGCATGAGTCTGAGCTGACCTCTGCACAGCAAGCATCTCAGCAGGCAATAACACAAAAGTTCACTAAAGTCTATATGGTGTAAAGAAATATATTCACCACAGAAACATAACACATGCACTCAGTTCATATCGGGTTTTAGTGAAACAGCTCTCAATATTGATGAAACAAAATGGAAAGGGGAGGAGGATGGGGCACCTGTCTCATTTCAAAGTGTGTCCTTGACATCTTTGTAGATTGGCTTCTTTTCCTTTCCCTTGCTTCGCCCAGGACACTGTTAGAGCTCCAAAATTGCCTATGATAGATATGTAAAAAGGGGGTCAAAAAGTCCTCTGTCGTTTCATTGGTTTGAGCAGACATATAGGTCTGTAAGGTTGCTAGAGGTACTATATGACCTCTAAAACTATTTTCACATATTGAAGCACACACATTGCTACACGAGAGCACCCCACATACCAGGGACTTATTTAGCTGCTCTTGAGGCTAGTTTAGCTGTCAAACTGAATTGGGAACATCAGCAAATATGGGTTAGGAGCACATAGTACGTGATACATGATCACATATATTTGCACTTAACACTTCAATATGATATTCTGACATTACTTTTGCCAGCGAGCCTACAGAATATCTGTCGTCAGTTCATCTTTAGCAGAAGACACCTTCAGAAATCAGTGTATATTTAGCTTTATTTCACAATTCACTAGCCTCTTGAAATAGGCTGCATCTAGTCAACAAATGGTGCAGGGTATTACGAGAAAATACAAGATGAAAGTTATTTTAACCAAAAAGGACCTGCGTGTAAACTCAAAACCGCCGAGATAACACATCCTTAGGCTGCAAATGTCCTAATTACTCCTATGTGCCTCACAGGTCAGGTAGCGCTGCCAGTGTTAGCTCGCTACCACCAGAGCATTCTGCATGTCATTTTCATGACATTTTAGTGCACGTGGCTAAGTGTTCCCACTTGCCCTGGTCTTCCTCCATGGATTCAATGGCCTACATAGAAGTTTTTACCCTAAGCCTGTGGCGCTACTTTGTCTTTTAGAAGTGAGGAAGAGGAAAGGAAGCACATGATCTCAAAAAAGTCTCACAATCAAACTCTTCCTACAATCGAATGTTACTATAATTAATGAAAAGTCCATATGCTGAACACTCTTCATATCTTGAACTACCTTGTACTTTGTAGATTGAGACAATTAACCCATTGAGATATATTCCTATTTAATCATCTATAGCTTGACAGTGCACCGCTAATACTTTGTGATACCTTACATGTTTGTTCTGCACGATCCATCAGCATTTCGAAACATCTCAGCACCCTGTTCTCTTTTTCTAATAGTTCCCTTGGTACTCTTTGGTGCACTTGAATCAAATTGCCCACAGAAATCTGCGCAGCTTCCCGTCTCGGAAATGTAAAAGATATGCAGAACACGTCACTTGAAAGTGCAATACTCTCATGTTTTGGTGTTTTTTTTTTTTTTTTTTTTTTACAGTGCTTAAAGACATAAATAAATATATAAATGTCAAGAAAGAAACTTTATAGCCTCTGTACTTGTGAGTTTGTGCTCCGGGCAAAAAAAAAAAAAAAGAAAAAAAAAAGAAGAGCTAGAAATCTAAGCTATTGTGCTAAGCCTCGGCTGCACTGAGACTTATCACCACGGAGGTGCTAGATGGAGCTTCACAGCATGTTTTTGAGTGAATGTAATATGTCGAGATGTTAGAAATTGCATTTTTATTACAATGGGGGCGTGAGAGATGCTCATTTAGAGAGATAAGCATCGAGGGGGCGTGCTTGGGAGAGGCCTGCTGTGCTAGCATTTATGCTTGTTTAATTCAGTGCTCGGATAGCACGATCACTTCTTATTGGGATGTACAGGATGCGAGATAGCAGGTGATGGCTTTTAAATACATGAAGCTTCTAGCTGTTTCTTTAGGGATAAGTATTTGCACTTCATTTTGTCTGCCTGTGGGCTGCAGAGTGCATGCTTCTAAGAAAATACTAGACCACGGCCTTGAGGTAACATTTCATGTTCGACTCATAAGAAGAGTAGAGACAGCAGGTAAGAAAAAAAAAATCATCCTCACACGAGGGGACTTTGGTATTATTTAGAAATCACAGGATTTTTTTATGATAAACTATACTCAGCTAATGTAAGCTTACCGACTGTGGATTCGATTCAGTTGAGCTCAGTGTGAGTCACATTGGTATTCAGACCAACGAATTAACAGTTATGTGCTATTTGCACAAGTGGGCGGTGGTTAAACGAAATGAGATACACTAAAAGTCAAAGGTTTGCACGCACCTTCTAGTCCCATTATCTTTCCTTATTTTTTATTTCTTTTTGCGCTGTAAAACAAAAAGCATCCTAAATATACAACAATCCCGTTTAAACAGTTAATACTGAGATGTATCTGCTACTTATGCTCTGTAAAGCTTTAATAACGGCTCTAATCTGAGGTGCTGTTTGTTAATTGGTGATTTCTGGGACTGGTAACTCGAAATTAACTTCTCCGCTGCAGCAGAGATCAGTTTTGGTCTTGCTTTCCTGTGATGCTCTTCATGAGTTTCATCATAGTGCTTGATGGGTTTTGCAAATGCACTTGACACAATACAGTACTGTTCTTGCAAGAATTAATCTAGAACAACTGATATTCGTGTCTTACAATAACAACAGACTCTTTTTGTTTTTGTGACTTCAATACATAATGCCATATGTGTTATTTCATAGTTTTGAAATCTCCAGTATTGTTCTTGAATGTAGAAAAATAAATCCAAACTTGTGTTTAAACTTTTGACTGGTATTGTACATTGTTTACGCAGAATCTTTTTTTCCTTTGAAATATCAACACAATAGATGAAGTTTTGTATTAGTTGTGACCTTTATCTGACACTAGTCGGAACTGATCATGCTCCTAAAGTAACCCAGATGCGCAGTAAAACAACGTGTCACATGATGTGCTCAGGCTCAATGTAAAAAGGGCACGTTATTCAGCCACTTCTGATTTCAATCTGGGCCTTCTAATTTTGCTTATACAGCAACATCAGGCCAAATGTTTATGAGGTGCATTACCTCACTGTTCCACCACTGAAACCCTCCACCTTTCCTAGCACTAAATTAAAAACGAATATTGTAAATGCAAATTTGACTCTTCAGACTGGAGTTGCATTGCAAACAAGACCTGTGATAAAGATACAAGACACAAGTCCTCTATCTGATTTTGGAGCACATACTGTATGAAATCAGCCCAAATAAGAATTGAAAATATAATATTTCAATGTGCGTTGTTTGTTAACATGTACAGTAAGTTAAAATGCTGTAAACAGTGATACAAAAAACTTTTTCTAGCTTTTTTTTCTTTTTTCTAAAAGAAATATATACAGTAGCATACCAAAGTCACAAGTAGAGCAACAGCTATGTTCTTTGGTGATGTCATTCATGTCTGTATTGATATTACTGTTATATTTGATATGATGATTCTGGTTCTGAGATGATTATTTTGGTATCATTCTCTCTGTTGTAACAATTTCAATATCTAACTCTGGAGTGGATTCTGATCTTTTAATGAGATTATTGCATTTCTATGCATTTGGAAAAAGGTATGAATGAACCAATGAATTATTTAAGAGGAGGTAATAACAGGTTTGACCATACCCTTTAAATATATATATATTTTTAAGGAAATTAATTTAATTTATTAGAAAATGAAATAGCTATTGCACATCTATGTTTCCTTATAAATGTTCTATGAAGGGTTGGTGAAATGCCCATGAATGGTTTCAAAGGAGTTGCAGATAGAAGAAAAGTGTAATGACGATGGATGGTGCTGTTGCTGCCGATGCCGACGACAGAAGATGATGGATAATGATTCCTATGTGTCACCTATGCTTCGCAGGTCTCTGTCACATATGAAAGAAAAAAAATAATCAGATTTGGGCCATTGTCCTTTTGCAATGTGAGCATACTTTTTCTCCCATTTTTTCCCTCCATGCCCGTTCCCACCCACTGTCCAGCCTACCATTATCATAATAAGGCTCGTAAGTAGTGATCGAGAAAGGCTAACACTCACTTCTTCTGAAAAAGCAGGATACTAGCCAGCTACATCTTTACCAAGTGCTACTCATGCTGCGTCCCAGGGTGGCGTAAAACACTTGTCTGGCTTTTTCCACATGCATGAGCTCACAGGTGCCACTTGGCCAGTGTCACTGACTGACGGTTTGCTCCTTTGACTCCTGGCTGCAGATATCTGTGGCAGTATGGACATTCAAATTCATCCTAACCATTCTTTGTGGTAAAACCAATACATTTCACTGGACATTTCCACTTCAATTCCATCACAATTCTATTTTTTTTGTTTTCTTACTTGTACTTATACATAGTGTTAATTTTACAGCCAAAAGTTTTTATTTTATTTTATATTTGCCTGTAATTTTTTTTTTAATTATATTCTTATTTCATATTTTATATTCTTTATTTGAATATTTTCTTTTCATACTCTATTTTTCTTTTTATTATTATATTCTTATTTCATATTTCTTATTTACTAAAAAAATAAGTTAAACTTAAATTTAGAATTACATTTTAAATTAAATATTGGAGAATATTCAAAGTCATCATTGAATATCTGATATCTGATATCCTTCAAAAAAATTTTTAGGCTAAATGATTAGTGGTGGTTTCAAAGGGAATGGTCTGGATGCCTGAAAAACTCCTGCCAGGACAGCCTGAAAACCTCAGATGCATGAATGTGCAACGGTCATTTCAGTAATCATCACAGCACATCGAGGAACTACAAAAATGTAGAACTTCACTGGCATAAAGATTGATGTATCTTGAAATACATTGCTGACATTAGAACACAGCTCTGATTTATTAAATGCTAGGTATTAACATGACAAGTGGGCTGTAATAATCAGGAAAATAATCAAACATGGGATGGTGTGATGTGTGAAATGTTTAATTCTTCTTATATGATGCTAATTTGCCCTTAATTGCAATTTGTATTTATTAAACATTAACATATTATACTTTAGCAATAGATTAACCTCTGACTCTGAATAACATTCTCATACCTGAGACTCCTTCCAAAACCAACAACCTCTTACAGAACAGCTCAACATATCAGAATTTTATACATACAAACTATATACTGTAAGATCTTCGACTCGGGCGGGCCCCCACGGGCACAGACACGAGGCGAGGTCTTAAAGGAAAAGGATAGTTTAATTTCAAATAATATGAAAAGGAAAGGGAATGATGGAGGAAGGAAGAAAAGGAGGGTATGCAAGTAGTCAAGGTGTGCACTTGCCTGGCGAGTGATGGCAGCGGGCAGAGTGGCAGCGTGGGCCCACATGTGCAGTGGCTCCTGCAAGCTCCTTAGTGTGACTCCTCTAGCTGTCTTTGCCAACCAGGCACGCTCAACCCTACTTTGGTGCGATCAAGCGTGATCGGAGCCAACATCGGCTGACGCTCCTCCGGTATCGCATTGGCAATCATAGCTGGGGAAGGGCGCCTTACCGTCGGGCCACACTGGCCTATTACTCTTTGGCGGCAGGATCGTGAAGACTGGCTCTCAGCGACGGTGAAAGTGGCAGCTCATGTAGTCCCTTAGCAGCTGTCCTTGAAGCGGTGATCAAATGCCGCAATACATTCCACTTGCCTTTGAAGTCCCTGAGGCTCACAACATCATCCCGCTTGCATTTAACATCCATCGCGCATTGTCTGGAGTTTGGACCTCTGGACCTTGAACACACCTGCAAAAGGGGAGGCTACCTACCTAGTAAGCCTCTGCAATGAGCGGGGATCAAGTAAAGATTTAGGTGCATGCCCATCTTTGGCGCACGCCGTGACAATACATACATACATACATACATACATACATACATACATACAAATAAATCATTTACAGTGTCAACCATTTATGTAACTGCATAAGATTTTAAGAAATTATAATATTTAAAAGGCTAGAAGTGTCAATATTAATACGTTAACACATGTGATTAATCAAAAATATTTAATGCATTACTATTTTTTTACGCAAATGAGTCATATAACCAATTTTGACCCTAATGGCCTTCCATACAATACATAAGAAACATCACCAGGTGTGCTGAATGGAAAGTTTCATTATAAAAACTTTCTAGTTGGAAATTTGGATAAAAACAAAGCTGTGTGCTCAAGCTACCTATTTTAACAAAAATACATTAAATGTAAGACGGTATGAAAATATTACTTTTATAAGTAATATGGGAATGACGTTGCAAACATGTAGATCTCTCAAAATTATACATATATATGTTTATAATGTCATGTGAGTATGCCTTGCAGTCGGCCCTACTACCAAAGCAGCTGTTATAGAAAATTAATCAACACTTTCAAATCATTTCAAGTCAATTACAGCATCTGGTGGTTTCAGCTCAACGTAATATCTTTTCCCAAATAATTAACATTTCATGGCAATAAATTCATTCTCGATAGGGGCTGCAGTAAAAAAAGAAAAAAAATAACAACAACAACATTTGTTTCATTTTTCTCCTGCATACTGCACTAATAAAGATTTCAAATTCCTGCCCATAAGCTGGAAATCTTTGAAAGGAGTCAGGAGTGCTAATGATGGAGCGGTTCAAAAAGGTAACCTTGTGCACATCACCTATTATGGCAGGAGCTGCAGAGCTCCGCTGAATAAAAAAAATCCCTGTGGAAAGAACAGAAAAAACAGTCGAAGAAAAAGACATGAAATATATAAATAACATGAGTAGGTTCACTCAGAGTTCATTCAGGGAAGGCCAGCGGTAAGACAGGAGCAGAAAACAGAGAGAGAGAGAGAGTGAGAGAGAGAAAGATAGAAAAAGAGAGAGAGAGAGAGAGTATTTGTGAGAGAGAGTGAGAGGGAAAAAAACATCCCCCTATCACCCTCCTACTCTTCCTCTTTTGAGGAAAATGCCTCTGCTCATAGGTGTTGCTAAAATGATTAGCTGCCAGCAATCAGCCCCTTGCTGAATCAGCTTTGAACTGGTCAGGGCCGACTTATCACATGACCAGCAGGCGCGAGCCCCAGCGCACCGCTTCCTGCTGTCAGACGAGAGCTGCTTTGCTGCGTGCATAATTCCTCAGATGGGTGCGATGAGTTCACCGTCTGTGAAACCAAGAATCAAATTGGAGGGATTGCTGACACATAATCGTTTTAGGGTGGAGAGAGTACCTCAGCAAAAACTCCATAGTCTTGAGTGTGTATATGAGAGAATCTACACACACACACACACACACACACACGCACACACACACACACACACCTCACTCACTTAGACCCAAACATTATCATGGTGTGAGACAGACAGAACCAGGTCAAGCTCAGAGGCAAGGCTTAGCCTGTTGTTTCGAACTCCCCGCTAAACCTGGGTTCAACACTTTCTGAAGGATTAGCAGAGACGGGATGTACTAGAGTGCGAGTGTGTGTATGTGTGTTTCCTCACAGTTCCCAATTATGGTGACTCATACTGCTTCCTTGCTTCTCTTCTACTAACACACACATTCACTTCCCATTGAGCTGAATCAGGCTTCAGAAGAAAGAGCTTTCCAGCTGACATTTTTATTCTGTTTTTTTTTTTGTTGTTTTTTTTTTTCTTCTCTGGAACCGGTCAAGTTACTCGATTTGTACTTTAACACATCCATCGACCACAAACACCTCGTCCCGGAGGGATCTGGAGACTGAACCGTGACCCCACAGTCTGGGCTGATGAGTGCGTGCTTTTGCCTGTTCTCGCTCCTCCTGCCCAGCTGGTCAGCATCATGCCATCACTTCACACCCTCTGTGTGCCTACTCCCTCTGTCTGCACTGCGAGGGACGTGGCCGTGTGCTTAACACATTCCCTTACAACTGGAGAACTTGTCAATCAGTGTGTGGGATATAAACCACACAGGAAAAGCTATGAATGATGAAAAATTTCTATGACTCATTTACAGTGATAAACCGCTGGAAGTGTAAGAAGTTTGTTTTGGCTACAACCAAGTACAGATACACATAGGAGGTGCATTATTATTATTTTTTATTATTATTTCTATTATTATTATTTCATTAATTTGCTGTCCTGTACAGACTCACACGAGGCCTAGAGCTTATCCCAGGAGACTTCGGGCACAAGACATGGTGCCAGTTTATTGCAAGGCACAACCACTCATTTCACATACTATGGGCAATTTGGGAATTGAAGTGGCCTAATCAACATATCTTTGGACTGTGGGAGGAAATTGGATTACCCTGAGGAAACCAACAAAGCACATGAAAACTCAACATACACTGAAGATGGGAATTGAACCCTTGACCCTGGAGGTGCAAGGCCAAAGCGATACACTACGCCACCATGCTGCAAACTATTATCATTATTTATTTATTTTATTATTTTATTATTATTGTGTGTGTGTTTTTTTTTAAATCACACTAGCTAAAAGTGTTCATCACATATCTTGTTTGGGCCAGAGGTGTACGAAAAGGGATACACTAAGACCTTATAAAAGTGTCAGATATGGAGCTTGTGCGACAAAGTAAGACCACATCCATTAATATGAATATATGTTACTACATTAGGCAAGTGTGAAGTGTATTAAAAGTAATAAAAGTGTTTTGTGGTTTGTTAAATTAGGTTGCCTATTTGGTAATGCAACCAAGTAAACTCCATCGATCTATTTTATATACCACTGATAGGGTCAGGGGGTAGCTCGGGGCGCAAGGCGGTGCCAAGCTCTCTCTCTCTCTCTCTCTTTCTCTCTGTCTTTCACACACACACATGCATACACAAAAATCATACATTATGGGCAATTTGGAAACACTATTCTGCCTACACCTCATGTCTTTGGACTGTGGCAGGAAGCCCACATGGCACAGGGAGAAAACCCAAACTCTAAGCACAAAGACTGAAAGCATTATGCAAATCTCCAACCACGGAGGTGCCAGTGCTAACCACTGAGCCACCGTGCGATGCCCAGGTAAGTTCTTTGTGAAAAACATAGGCAGGTACAAATAACAATGCAACCAAATTTCCAGGGGTACTACGGGGTATAGGGTAGTAGTAGTAGTAGTAGTAATAAGGGCTCAATAGTGGCAAACCGAGTGAAGCTGGGGCTCGAACCGCCGACCATCCAATCAGTAACTCAGAGTGTGCTGTGGTGTCTGGCACCAGGATACTGGCAGTGGATACTTGGGCGCTGTGGATTGCATGGTAGGGCCTCCATGGGTTGTCCGGTGTATCACACGGTGCTCCATTGGATTGGTATCTGGGGAGTTTGGAAGCCGTGTTGGCAGCCAGTACAGTTGGTCCTCATGCACAGTGTGTGTGTTCTGATGCCTTTTCATCGTGGCCAACATTGAGTTTTTTTCAGCAATTTGTGCTGCATTGGTTTCTCTGTGGGATTGTCCTATAAAAATTTTTTCTAGCTTTAAATCCTAAAAACATTATCTGCAAATTAAACACATTGTCAGATAAACAAAATGTCTAGAAATAGGTTTAATAATTTAAATTTTACATTTTGTAATCATAAATACTTCATATATTTGGCAATATTCAAGATGATTCCACTTGCTAAGACTGCATTCAATTTTGAATTTTTGCAGTGAAGTGTCATTGTGTTGTAATGCTGTAATACAGAAAAAGCATCAGAAAAAAAAATGGATAAACAAGCTCATTCATTTACTGCGGTTGTTTTTGGTCCAGTTTGAGTCCAGTGTACAGTCACGTGTGCTGCTGTGCTCCACTCAGTCAGAATAAGTGCTAATGGCTGCATGTCACTAACACCTGAGCTCATATGCCTGTTTGTTTGGCACACTGTCACTTCAAATCACTGGCAGGAAGCAGGAATACACACTGGCATAATGCCCTCAGGGAAGTAATAAACAGTCTCTCTCTCTCTCTCTCTCTCTCTCTCTCACACACACACACACACACACACACATACACGCAAACTCTCCCATTACAATCAGCATGCCACAGCCTCTCAGCGTTTATTGGAGGTCATCGCAGAATGACAGCCGTCACTGCTCCCTGATTGCCCCTGTGCGGGAGGGAATTAAAGACAAATAAACCTCTGGTAAATGGTGGGAGACAGTGTGTGTGTGTGTGTGTGTGTGGGTGTGTGGGTGGGTGGGTGTTGGAGGGGGGGGGGTGTTTGGATAAGGAGCGAGTCATTTTCATTATCTTGTTCATTGCAGTATCCGAGACAAAGAGAGACAATAATTGTTAAAAACAATTTTTGATAAATAATAATAATAATAATAATAATAATAATAATAATAATGCTAACATCACAGATTAATATATGCCAAAGCACCGTTATAATGCTTATGTACATACATTTTTCCGTATAATATTTCTATTTTGTCTCAAAAGAGACTCAACTGTGGAAATGAACACCACAATGAGCACTTTGGGAATTTTCCCATTTCTAACAAAATCATTCTTAATTAAGTCTATTTCAAAAAGTCTCAGTGAAGTGAAACACGATCTGTGTAACAGTTTATTCCTGGCAAAGAAAAAAAAAGTCTGTAATTGGTCTAGGTTGGAATTATCATACATAATTTTTGGTATTTCCTCTATATTACTTAGCAGTTGATTTGAAATTATCTAAAAGACCTAAGCCTTATGGGATTTGTGAGGAAACCTGATTCAGTCAAGCAAATGGTTGAGGTCATTATTGACTTAAAATTTAGCCGTTCATTCCTACGTTCAGTTGAAAATACTTCCAGAAATTTTCATTGTCCATGAAGTCATCTATCATTTAGTCTGAGAGAGACATAAAGATCATTTAAATCAGTATTTTTTAAAATTGTACTTTAATTGCAGAAAGCCCAACTTCCCTAAGAAGTCATATGTCCAGCCAAAGCATTTCGTATTTTTTCACCACTTGAATGTTCAACCAAAGCTGTTTTTCATTAAAATTTTCAAATGAACAGTATCTTACCATAGGAAAAATAATATATCACTAGCATGCAGAAACTTGGTGCCATTTTATATCATGTGACTTTTTATGTGACGTTGTTGTATATCCCGCTTATTCCTGTATACAGGGGTCACTGGAGCCTATCCCAGGAAACATACACACTTTCAAACACTCACACACTCATTCACACACTACGGGCAATTTTCAAATGCCAATTAACCTAATCTGCATGTCTTTGGACTGTGACTTTTCAATTACTTCCAATTATTTTGTTAGATATATAATTGTAAATGGTTTTATTTAATATATAAAAAATATAAAAAGCCAAGCAATCCCAACTAATCCCAGTATATCGCCATCTCTCAAAGTCTTAATCTTTATTCCTTGGACAAGGAATGACTTGCATCCATAGATGTCCTTATCTATAGAAACTGTCAAATGGATCATAGAATTAATAGCAATAACACCCATAGAAATACAACAATCAAACAGGTGTTACAGTATATCCTGAACAAAGCCTTTAGTCTTTCCCCACATATCCAAATCATTTGTAATTAACACCAGCTTATTGTTTACATACATTCATCAAAGTTTTGATTCCTCATTTAATAGGTAATTTAACTGCTTCTGGGATCCATTTAACTGAGCCACTGATTATGAATAGCATTATTTAGATGTTGGCATGAGCTCTGATTTATTCCAATGAACCCTCCATGCAGTTAATTCTGAACAGGATTGAAAAGTTTCCGTCAGCAGATAAGCACCGTACAGTTCTGCCCTTTTCATACTCTATAGTGCTGCCTCTATCACACAGCAGCTACCAATCAGAATGGTGGCACAAACACTTAATGTCTGAGACCGTTAATGGCAATTGCCTCATTTGATTTAAACATGGTGCATTAAACTTGGAGGAAAGTGCTACCTGTCATCTTCTACATACAAGGGCACACAGGCTTGCAAATTTGGCTAGAGTCCTTAGTGATTATTCAAACTTGTTGTTTTGATCAATCTCCTGATGATGATGATGATGATGATGCATCATTATTTGATATTGTAGATTACTCAAGGTTCCATAACATATATAAATTGACTATGTGGCATGGTGACATAGTGGTCAACACCATCACATCACATCCCCCAGGGTTGGGGTTTAAAATCTCACCTCCAGTTTGTGTGCATGGAAATTGGATGTTCTCCACGTGCTTTTCTCTGTGTACTCCAGTTTCCTTCCTTCCTCCAAAAGTCCAAATAATCCATTGTAGCCTGATTGGAGTTTCCAGATTTCCTATAGTGTATTAGTAGGTGTGTGCTTGTGCCATGGAATGGTTTGGCATGGCTTCCCTGATGGCTCCCTCCTTGTACCCTGAGTTCCCTGGAATAGGCTTTAGACGATCTTGCACAAGAAAAATAATACAGAAAATAGATGGATGGGTGTATTCTGGTACAAAGCTTGTGTATATTGTTATTTGCTACGTTATGTTATAAAGCAAGGTTGCATCTCCCAGCCTTAGTGTTTTGGAATAATTTAAGCCATTATAATGTTATTGCATTTGCATTCATCAGTGGTCTGGCATTTGCTCCATTAGTGCAGTGGGAGTATCTCCATGAATCAGTGCACACTTATTGTCGGGCCCAAGCCCTGCTAAAATTGGGAAGTTGTGTCAGGAAGGGCATCCGGTGTAAGACCTGGTTGAAATCAGATATACAGATTCAATGGTCTGCTGTGGCGACCCTTAAACGGAGCAGCTGAACGAACAAAACAAAGTGCTCTGACATTTCATAATACAGCATGCATTATGCAAACACACCACTCAATTATTGGGGATTGCCAATAAAGTAAATCCTACAGCAATGGCACCAGTAGAATTATCGGTACAGAGGAAGGTTGGTCATGGCAAAGGATACTATTTTTTTCCTTGAGTCATGGTATCATGGTAAGGGCATAAAGCTAACGGTTTTGTTTAGAAGTGATTAACAGATATAGGAAAAATTGATATAGGAAGAATTGCATTAAATCAGTTTGCGTGTGCCGTCAACATTTCAGACTAGTAGAGAGCTCAAATGTGATATCAGTTCTCAAGGAAATTATGATTCCATATTTTGCATTAAGCATTTTGTTACCCATGTGGTTTGTTTTGAGCATCATAAATTTAGAATGCATTTCTGTACCAAACATGAAGGATACAGTATAGTTAGTTTCTTGAATTAAATTAATTTGAAAAAATGTATGACTATAGAGTGTCCAGCTAGATTTGTACATCTAATGAGAAGATTAGATGATTAGAGACATTTTAAAGCTGGTACCCTAGGCAGATGTAGTCAAATTTTATTTCTGCACACACTATGGCTCATATAAAATTAGTTTTCCTGTTATTCAAACGAGGAAGCCCTTCTCCAAAGAATAGCATCTTCATATCACTTTTGTATGAAATGAAAAAAGGAATGTTTACAACAGAGTCTTTTGAAGAGTGACAGTGAGAAAGTAAAACCCTGTTTCTTGAGAAATTGGATTTGATACTCTATGTGCCTATGAGCATTCGCAGATGGATGCCTCTGCGTGTGAATGAATGTGTAAAAATGTATTTACATCCAGGATGCCTTCTTCTAATCTAGTGTAAATCCAGCATGACCTCAGTAGTGACTTTTAGTAGTCAAATAAGTAAATATACAGTTATTCTCAGGGCAAGGAAATCTCTGTTTTTCTTCCATATTCCCATGATTTTTATCTTTAGATAGTTGATAGGTGTTGTGCTTATACTTCATGAACATCAATATGTCCAATTTGTAATCATACAAATGGCATATGTTGCGAAGTCTATGTATGTCAGTGATGTGTCACTATGTCAGATGTCTAATCAGTAAAAATGATGTAATATCAGAAATCATCTGTAGAGTAAGATTTGAGACCAAAATTTCTCTCTCTCTCTCTCTCTCTCTCCCCTCCATCAATCAAACTAAGCCAAAGGCATGAATAGAAGAACTTTGGCTCCTGTAAAAGCTTCAACTGACTTTCAAAGACCTCATCACTCACCAGTTTATAATATCTTGAGGAGATAATGCAATAGATTGCATGTAATGAGATGAATCTTTCTTCTTATAACTCTCATTATGCTTTTTACGCACTTATAATTACAATAGAGAGTCTATCTCTGTTGAGAATAAGCAGACTATTTATATTTCTTAAAAGTTACTTTGTCAAATATGTTTTTCCATTTCAAAATAATAAGATTTCAAAGCGAAGTACAGCTTAGGATTAAATTTGCCCAATCTTAACCCTTAAACCTTATTTGAAAGACAGCCCAAATAAGGGGCTCACATGACCTGACCTACCTTGAGCAACCAGGACAAATAAACTTCATTCTATGTTGCAATAGGCTTTCATCAGTCCCTTGTTTTAGGCGTGTCTTGCCATAACTGCAAGTGCTCTCTGTGCTTAACACGTGTTCCTGGGTGGTTAGCATGCAGGACGGGCACTGTGCCATAGTGACTTCTGACCCCGGTGGAGAGTCTGAGTGTTGGCCCCTGAGGGACGGCCGAGCGGTAATGGTAATTTTAGTGGAAAGTCTGCTCTCTGGAAGAAAGGTCATGGTATCTGCATAAGCCTCCTTGAGCCGGGCTTAAGGTCCTGTCGGCTTTCTACTTCGGAGCAAACACCCGTTTTGCCTCTGCAAATTCTCCAGTCACCGCTTTAAACCCCCCCCACCCCCCCCTCCGCCCCTCCATCCCAATAGCCGGGCAGTGGAATCAGATCGAGGTCAGGGGTGAGGTGCATATGTGTGAGTGTGTGTGTGAGTGTATGTATATGTGTGTGTGTATGCTGTGGCTATTGCATGCAAAATTTGAGCACTTTTTTACATCCTGAGGAAAAGGGCTTACAGTGCATTTGACTGTCTGAGTGATCGATGCCGTATTTAGGACTTTGTCTACACACACACACACACACACACACACACACACACACACACACACACACACACACACACACACACACACTTTCACCCTCATGCATCTTTTACAACCATAACGTGATATTTATTGACATTAGATTTACTCTCAAGTCCCTTGAGACCACACACACACACACACACACACACACACACACACACACACACACAGGAACAGAGCATAACTAGAGCATTATGTAAAAGTGTTGACTTCATTAATTTTTATAACGTTTTTATAACGTTATAGTTTCTTGTGGGCGTGTCTTTGAGTCCATATATGGTCATGACAAGAAGATTGTGTTACATTATTAATGAACTTATTTCCATACTTCCTGTTTTTTGGGGGGTAAATTTGTGTACATTTAATGAGATTTTATATATTCAGAACTACTGTTTGTATTTATAAATATGATGTAAAATCCTGCCTTAGCTTATGTTAGTTGGTGTGTTTGTGTTTGTGTGTGTGTGTGTGTGTGTGTGTGTGTGTAGTCTCTTCAGCAGTGCCACCCCGCTGGTATCAGCAGACACACGTCACTGAACATTCCAGACTTCGTGTCAGAGGAGGCCAGGTCTCTGCTGGAACAGGTGTGTGTGTGTGTGTGTGTGTGTGTGTGTGTGTGTGTGTGTGTGTGTGTGTGTGTGTGTGTGTGGCAAAAATAAAATGTGAATAAATGTGCAATATGCCATGTTTGTATTGGGAATGAGATTAGTTTGATCTTTTTGCTGATTCTGCCTTTTGTTACTTCTTTCATTATTTTTTCTTTATAAGAAAATTGCCTTGTTCTTGATTCTTTGGTTTGTTTTCTTTTGCTCCTTTTTTTCATTTTGTTTGTTTCTTTCCTACTTCTTGCTTTTGTTTGGTTTTGGTTACTTTCCTTCTTTTTTTCCTTATTCATTTCCAATTTTACCTCATCATCTTTCTCTCTTTCTTTCTTCCATATTTTACCTTCTTTCTTTCTTTCTTTTCCATTTTACCTCCTCTTCTTTTGAAAAAAAATATTGGAAGAAAGAAAAAAATCTTTTTCTTTCTCTTTCTTCATTTCCCATTTTACCTTCTTTCTTTCTTTCTTTCTTTCTTTTTTACTGCCTTCATTTTGTTAGTTATTTTAATACATTCTTTCTTCCATTTGTTTTCTTTGTTCTTTCTATCTCTCCTTGCTCTCTCCTACTCATTCTTTATTATTTCTCTCTCTGTGTATGTAATTATTTGTGAACTTTCTCTTCATATTAATTTCAATTTAATTTCCTGATTATTTAGCATTAAGGAAAATATAATTTTTCACATTATTGGTATATATTTTTTTTTACATTTTTATATTGCTTTGTTGTTTGCCTTTTTCCTACCTTACATTTTTTGTACACCTCTTTCTCTCTTTCTTCCTTGCTTCTTTCTTTCTGTTGAGTTGTACTTTATCTTGTACTTATCTATAGTTTAGTATGTGTGTATATGTGTATACAGTTTGCATGTGTACTTATGAGATTGAGCAGTTAATATGTGTGTGTGTAGTTGCTGCAGTATAACCCTGTAGAGAGACTGGGTGCAGGTGTAGGAGGAGTGGAGGACATCAAATCACATCCCTTCTTTGCTCATGTGACCTGGCCTAACTGAACAGGTCAGAGGTGAAGTCACCAGTATGACTGACTGAACTGAAAACGGTATTGCTGCAAAACTCTTCCTGTGCTTGCGTGTGTTAGCATAAGAGGAAGAAACCGAATCGTCTTTCTGCACTGAAGTCTCAGCACACACCAATATTCAGGATACTTTTCCCATCATGCACTACAGGTCCCTCACATCACCACTAAGATCACGATTAACTACAGTGCTCTCCTTTTACCTTCATTACAGTAGTGTCAGATCATGATGATAAAATTTCATATGGTTGTGCCAAGAAAGAGTTGAATGAAGTAGAAAATTAAAACCTGTTTGTTTGGAGTTATGAAGGCTAATGTTGCTAACAACTAATGGAAGCTTATAGTTAGCAGTTTAGCATCGGGGTACTACTTAAATCATCACCAGAAAAGCAATACTAAGTGGAAAGAAAAAAGAAAAAAAAAACTTTTAACAAAATGCCAGAATAGGTGCATATTTACAAAACAAGTGCTTTGTTGTTAATCTTTACACCACACCCTCTGCTAGACTTTATTTTGCCTCATTGTTGTTAGTTGTTCAACATGGATTCAGTACTTTATAATGGTACATACTAATTTTTTATACACAACAGCTGCTTGAATTTCTAACACCTAATGTAACCTTACCTGTCCACTAATTTCAGTTTGTTTTTTCAAGTTAGCAAGTTAGCAAGCTAGCATGTTAGGGTGTGACAAACAGTTGCAAGTCATTAAAGTCACTGAAACATCAGTGTCTAAACCAAGAAGATAAGTGTAGGTGAGTGGAATTTCATTCATCATATAGCATAGCATTATGTAAACAACATGTGACTAGCTATAGGCTTCTCTTACTTGGTATCTACATTAGCCACATAGCTTTAGTGCAAAACTAAAGAAGAAATATGAATTTTTTTATGTAAAAAATTTAAGTTTTTCTAAAAGTAGGATCTTTAGTTAAAGTAAGAAGTAATGTATGGCTGTTGTTTTAGCCTGGTCAAAAATTTTTGTTTTTATCTCACAGGTTCATTTTGTGTGTTGTACAAAAAAAAAAAAGCATAAAAAAAAAAAATCAAAGATCAACTCAAGAGTCCGACTTGCTCCAGGAAACACCTTGTGCAATATTACATTAAACATCACTTAATTAGATCATAGCCAATTTTAGTTAGTATTTTATTATTAATATTACATTTAAATGTGCAAATTTTTTCCTGCACTTGAACTAGGTCAAATTGTGAACAAGTCCTAAATTTGGTGTAATTATGTGAATTAGATGATGAATATTGAAGACCATGCAGTTAACATGCTCACATGACCCTTATTAGCTTTCAATTTGCACTTGTAGTAGGAAAGAGGGCTCAAGGGGTCCAAAATTTGAATAAAATTCTTAAAATAGTCGAAGCATTCAGTTCCAAAGATCCTTTAACCCCCCCCCCCCCAAAAAAAAAAAAAAAAAAAAAAACAGTAATTCAACAAGTCTGCTTGGACCGGAAACCCAATATGGACATAATGGTATGTGTTAGAATACAACAGGGTCTTAAATTCTGAGTCATACATTAAACCCACAACTAAGACACAACTTTCTTTATTTATTCTTTAATTATTAAATTATTGTGCAGGTTGAAAAGATTTTACAGTTCATTTTCTTACACCTATACATAAAATGTATGTATGTATATATGAATATATGTTGTAACATTTGTGAAGTGAAAATGCTTTTAAAAGGTAAGGAAACTAAATGTTTCTGAATGTAAAAGCTACAAAAAAGAGCCGTAAATACAAATGTCAAAGTGTACTCAACATTATTGTCATCTCTTAATACACACCCTGACAAAAGTCTTGTCGCCTATCCAGGTTGTAGGAACAACAAATAATAACTTGACTTCTAGTTGATTATTTGGAATCATATATGAAAGGCAAAGGCCTCTAGATTATGCTTATAGTACCAAAATAAAATCTTATCATGCTGTGATTTTCCTTAGTCTGTTGATGTTGGCATCCACTCTACAGATCTCTCGCATGCCTCCATAACCCCAAACCATGATTTGTCCTCCACCGAACTGTGTGAATCTTGTGTCCATGCGGGTTCCAATAGTTCTTCTGCAGTATTTGCGACGATTGGGATACTGTAGATGATTCATTGGAAAAATCAACTTTCTGCCACTTAAAATTATTATTATTTTTTTTTTATCATATAAGCCACTTCTGATTCCAAATGATCAACTAGAAGTCAAGTTGTTATTTGTCGTTACAACTTGTATAGGCGACAAATACTTTTGTCAGGGTGTGTATTTTCATAAGTAAAAGTTAAACACTTCATCAGAAAAAAGGAAGTTTTGGGCAAAATTAAATGAATTTGTTTCACTAGGAATATGATAATGCAGAAGACAAAATTTATTAACAAAATTCCACGATGAAATGTGTATAATATGTATATTTCTAGTGTATCTACAGATATATAGTATACACACAGGTGGAATGTAACTACAATAATACTGTATATTGCACATCATAAACATGTCACAGGGTTCATTTATTTTTCTTAATTAACTGACTCAGACTTTGGGACCCTGGTGTAGAACAGTGTTTTATGGTTTACAGTTGTAACAATGTGTATATATTTGCGAGTATATGTTTACTTGAGTTTGCTCAAAGAAACTGAGAATGTTTCATGTGAATATAAAAGGAAGAAATTTGGAATGCTGTAAAATAAACAAAATAATTCCTGATACTTAGGCATTAATAAATTAATGTTGACCCAACGTCCAGTTCTTGGATTCTGCATTGTCATATGCATTTACTGACGCTATGCATACAAGGTATTAATATTTATTATTTACAAATACAGTACAATCTGTTTAACATTAATTATTTAGGAATAATTTCTACTCATCGTTACATGTGTGAGGTGCTGTTTTACCAAGACAACACATGCAGAGTGATGATCTGAACAAACGTCCGTTAGCCATAGAACATTTTTATTTGTAGAACAGACAGAGCATAATGACGGTAGTTGGAATAATTGTACTCAATTCCCCATTGAATTTTATTGTTGACTCCTTTTTTTTTTTTACACTATCAATTAATAAAATACATGCAAAAAAGTTGTTTTTATTTAATTTATACCTGAGCCATCTTCTTTATAAATCAGTAAAAATGCTTTTTTAATAGAAATTTTAAACATTAAAAAAGGTTTCTATGTTGAAATTTCATCATATTGTGTATAAAAATCTATCCTATCTACCATATCCATAACTTCATTCAGTTCGTTTTCTAGATAAAGAAAATGTTTTTGAAAACTTCTTGTTCTTCCTGAAAATATTGAAAATGGTTGAATAAAAGTGTTATAATTAACAGCAAAAGTGTAATAGAACAAGTATAAATTGTACCTATAATGCTAGTAATCAGATTTTTGCATATTTATTTAGTAGATGTATATAATATTTACGTATTTAAATATTTTGTTTTGCTAACATATATTTAAAGTTTTAAATGTCAGTTTTTTGTGTTGGATAGATTTTAGTTTAAAACACATTATTTTAAACCTTAGTGATATTTTAAATGTAATATTTTTTAATTTAATACCACAGTAATTTGCTACAAATTAGTATTTATTAATTCATTAATAGTGTTATAGTTTTTTTAGATCATTATTCAACCCCTTATTTGCTTAAACTTGTGATTAAATGATAGCACAGTGAAGATTTCTTGTCAATCAATATAATGCCACAGAAAGTTATTAATCACTTTTCAGCGTAAGTTTAAGGCATCTTCACGGCTGGCCCGTTTGAGATATCAAAAATCCCTCTACAATTTTACATCCTCAATGTCTTTAGCATTTAGGGCTTATTGAGCCACAACAACTTTCGCACTGCATGTCCTGGGCTCAACTCAACAGGTTATTTTGGGTCGTTAACAAAAACGCACCCGACAGATTTTGATATACTCTTCCTACGGAATTTATACGATTGCCTCCACACCAGGCTGATGTGATCTAAAGACATTGAGGATGCAAAATTGCGGAGGGATTTTTGATATCTCAAATGGGTCAGCCATGATAATGTCTTAAACTTGGACCGAAAAATTCTTAATAACTTTCTGTGTAGGCATTATATTGAGTGACATTATATTCAGTGACACACTCAGTGACATCACATTGAGTAACATCATAGTGTGATGCTTTTGTTAACACACACACACAAACACACATCTCTCTCATGACGCACACACATTACAAATGTTACCACTCCTACTCGCACAGACGCACATATGCACACATACACAAACACACTCATATCACACATCACAAATTTTAACACTCACACACTCACATCTTTGTCTCACATGCCCACACACACTACCAATGTCACATGTCGAACACACACATCACAAATGTTAACACACAGACTCACACACCACACACACAAGCATGCACAAACACATTTATTTGTCACACACACACACACCTCTCTCTCTTACTCACACACACACACACACACACACACACGCACACTAATGCGCTCAACAAACATTTAGGGCCTAAACTAATATCAGTCCTGTATAGTGTGT
>JAQMYG010000014.1:9587129-9618099 GCA_030014215.1 Clariallabes teugelsi | reverse complement strand
TACATATACACACACACATTTTCTTCTTTTCATTCAGTCTCATCACCCTTTATCTTATCTCTATAAGTATACCCAGTCTTTTCTGAGATTTTTTTTATGTACACCCATAAATTAAAGCAATTCCTTCAACGCAGATTAACAAGCTACCACTAGTTAACTGCGTGATAGACGAGACTTCAGCATCAACCATCTGATCTCGAGACCTGAACACCATCACGGTTCCACACACATGGAGAGTTGCTGGCAGCTGACAAAACCGTTTAGTCAGCAGCCGAGCTCGGGAGAGAGAGAGGAGGAGGAGGAGGAGGAGGAGAGTGAGAGTGAGAGCGAGAGAGAGAGAGAGAGAGAGAGCACACGAGTGAGGCCCAGCGAAGCTCACAGGAAAACAACTGTTTTTAGAAACTTCCTGAAAATCATCCTGGAGAGCAATTTTATTCATCCTGGAACAACCGTAATCATCCCAAATATCTCCTCCCACCCTGCTTCTCCTCAAACACAATACCAGTGAACAAGACCTTCTTTTGTACATCAATGTTAACATTAACCTCCAGTGTGAACATACACATGAATAAATAAATTTTTTACATTTCAAATGCGTAATTAAAAAAAACTAATGTAAACTGTCCTTTTATAATACAATGGATAAAAATCATCCAAAACAAATTCACAAACTAAGACAATTGATTCTAAACATCATTTCAGTACAAACGTAATAGCACCCATCAGACTTTGTTAACGTGTGTCTATTGTAACTGCATTACTGGATTTAGTCTGGATTTAGCCACATTTAAGTGGCGCTCTCTATCGTTTAGTCATCGTTTTGTCATATGCATGGGTATGAGGAAAATTTATTTTTAATTAACCTTTACTGAACTTGAATGAAACATTGAAGAATGAGGCACAGATCACTAGAGCTTCTGATGGCGCAAGTCAGTTTAAGTCTTTGGTTGCCAGATTGGACAAACTGGAGAATGGACCCTAATCTTGCAAAAAGACAAAGAACACCTTTTTGCCAACTTCAGCATCTTAATTTGGTTCAAATGCAATACGGATGATTGTACTTTGATGTCTTTCAAACACAACCTGAAGGTACTGATCATCACATTTTATAGTGAACTATACACCATATCCATGTGTAGTTGTATTTAAAGCTGTAAAACAAGTTTGTTCCACTGATCATTTAATGTATAGCATTTATAAACCTTTAGCAAACCTTTACTAGGCTCTTTTTTGCTCTTAAGAAACCTAGTGGTCGCCTTGTCATGCTCTCAAGGAATCACAGAACAGAACAGTTTTACATCTGACTTTCCAAAGCCCCAACATTGAATGAAGTCTTCTTTTGTGTAATGTTGCAGATTTCATTGTTAACAATTAAAACTCCACATTTATAGAAATGATAAAGCACATTACATAAACCTGTGAACTTCGTTGTACTTGTAGTTCTGTTCTACTTCAGTGAACTGCAGATAGTAGCTAGAAACGTTAACAACAAACTAGTGTTATCTCACTAAGGTTAGCGAGGCTAATGTCCAGAATTAACTTCTCAAAACATTATGGTCAATTCTATAAATGTAACTATATATCGTTCAACTAAATAATTAATGTAAAGCCAATACTGCTATAAACTCATTTGGAATGAGACTTTACATCGTTCACTTTGTGGGCGTCTATGTTGATTTGTCATCATGCTGTTAACATGGAAAGAGCAAAAAGTTGAGGAGAAATTGAAAACACAAGGGGGTGTTTTCCGTGGTTTTAACTAGATGTAGAATTGCACGTTCACCATGAACACTGCATAAGACACTCCGCATGGAGTTCGCTTTCAGAAGGCACTTGCTGTCACCACTGTGTTTTTTACTTCCTTCATTCACACATGCTACAGTACTTCATTTCCTGTTATCCTTCTCCCATCTTACTGAATCTGACCCAACTGGTTCTGCTATTTTGCTTTGTCTTTCCTGACAGTGTGACATCAAAATTCAAGCCAACTAAGCATTTTCTATGCTTTTTTTTTTACACATATATTTAATGTACTTCTAAACTAATAAGTTTGTAACTCTACCGAATTATAGGAGGTATTCAATGAGCTTTATGAGAACAGCTCACCTCCTACACACAGGTAGAGTAGATCAGTCAACACCCCAGCACCTAACCAGCTCTCCAATGCTCTAAGGCCAAGGGAACATAATCTTATCTAAAATAGATGCGTTAAAAATAGCACAGGAGTGAAACAGGATGCCCACCTCTCCTCTGAACGAGTGATCGCCCATCACTAGCAGGGAAGGCATGGACATAACCAGCTGAGCCGACTGGTCTCCATCCGCTCCTTCATCTTACCAAATCCATGCAAATTTTTTGCAACCATAGTAGTCTCTGGCTTATATAATGCTCATGCTGTTAAATCATGGGAATTAGGGCTGGACGATAAAATAATAGAATAGAACATTGACAAATTGTTAAACCCTCACTATGTTTTCATCTATTATTAGGATCACTTTCAGTAGACTTCAGTTGAAAGACGTATAATTATACTCATTAATTATAATGAGTTTTATAACATTACAAAATCTAAAAATTTTATTTTAACAAAGCTTTCGTCTAGTGAGTTTTAGAAGTAGTAAAATAATAAATAAATAAATTACGATGTGTCACGATTATTTTTGCTACTTCGGCCATCTTGGTAGAACTTCACATAATGAAGAAGGCTTTTTTTATTTAAAAAGCCTTAAATATTTTATTGCATGCTGGAATTATGGTGTTTCTGGATTTTGGGATGAATCACAGCCTTCACGCAGATCCAAGAAGCACAAATTGTTCTGGTCTAAAAGAAAACAAGCCAATTTTTTAACCAGATCATGTGGACGGTTTAGAAGTGAGTTTTTAATAAAGTGCTGCTATTCCGTTCATAGGATTAATACGATTTATTACATTTCTAAACATGAATCAATAAAATTAAAATAAGAATATATACAAAATCAGTTTATTTGTTGATTTGTTGTAAAAAGTATTTTCATCCTCTACCGAAAGATAACCTATTTCCTTTTATGGGTCAATTAGTATCGCACTTTTTCCATATATCTCGAGAGGATTCGAGACTTTTCCAGATGACTGTATTGCATGACTATGCTTTATATTATTACATTATTAAAATCACCGGAGATTGCTTTTGTCATTTATGTAAGCCTACAGATAAAGGGACTGAAATTTACTTGGACACTTTGGCAACTTTCCTCCTGCTATTTTCCCATCCAATAACTTGTCCTCTCCCATGTCCTGGGTTTCCTCTGAGACATATACAACATAAGCTGGTGCATCTTTACACTGCTACGCCACACGCGCAGGAAATGCTAACTTCCACTTCTCACTGGTTACTAGCGCTCCAAAAGAGTGAGGAGTAATAACAAGTAATGACATGACATCATTGCCAGACAGAATGCACAGGCAGTTTTGCCATCTTGATATGCCATGTTGCATTGTGATGGCCCAATTTATTTTAGGGCGAACGCTTTGCTGTTGCATTTTGTAAAACGTTAATCAGAGAATCAACATCGTGGCAATGCGAACTGTTTTCCATATACAAATTGAACACGATTTTTAACAAGAAATACTAAATACAGATCAGAGTTACATAGGGATAACGGGAATGTTCTAGCTCAGATTCAGTTTAATCGGGGTGATAAAAGTTCAGTTTATGCTAGTATCATGTACGTATAAACTCTAAAGCATTGCAGTCTGTAATCCTCTACCAAGCTTGTCTCACCACCACTTAGTCATAACTGTATAGTACTCCTTTCTTTTTTTTACTCATGTAGAAATTCTGTTCTTGTTATTTAATGCTCATGACATGGTGTTACACGGAACTGCGCTCCGAAGCTTCTTGTGCTTGTACACGGATTATATGACAGAAGACTCGAGCTCAAGGTGTGCTGATGATATGAGCTTCGGAAAGATGACCAAAGATGACCCACCGGCACGGAAAAATGTGGAAACTGTCCTAGGCTAAGGCTGAACAAACAATGTCCCAAAATACACAAGGATTTTTTCACACCATAGACCCAAATAAAAAACTTTTGCAGTCTGAGATGCTCGAGCAGGAGACGCAGAGTGAAACCAGGGCCAAGATTCCTCTTGTGCACTTTGAGAGTAATCAATGACGCTTCAGGAAACTTTCTGAACAAAAGAAGCAACAACTTTGGGTGGTTCCTCGATGAGGGGCGGAGCTGGATTGTCTGTACTCTATGAAAGAAACCTATTTATTTACTGCACCACATCATCTTTTTTTTTATTTTATTTTTTTACACTTTGATACCATATGGAATGCCTCTATACAACTAAACTATTATAAACTGATTTACTTTTAGTCCTGTAATTTATATTATAAGATCTGCTGCATCTGTCAAATGTAAATATGTTAAATCATCACCTATGTATGTATAACACATCCCTCATTTTTCTATTTTACATTTATTGTTATTATTATTATCATTATTATTAAGGAATGACCCATTATACTTTTATCCATGAGTATCCAGTTATACCTATAACGTCAAGACGAGTTAGTTCCTGTTACTACTTACAGCCGTTATAAACAGTTGTTCCTTCACCAGCCTGTTTTTTTGCTATGAATACACTACCTCACTGAAGCAAGAGCTTTCTGCGCACTCCATGACAAGATGTCAGCTCAAACAAGCTTCACAAGACTTCTCCATCTGCTGGTTTCGCCTGTCAGACTTGTAGTTATGCAAAACACAGTCCTTTATCCGTATCATCTCCTCCATCAGGGTAGACGACCTGCACGCTGTCCAAAATGACATCATATGGGCTACATCTTGGGCCGTTACAAGAGTTTAGCAGCTATGCAACAAGCCTGGACAATATACTCTAAATATCATTTCCTATAAATACACGTTATTTATAGGGAATGATAAGTAGCTCACAATTTGAAAACCAAAGTATTTAAAAATAATAGCAGGTTTAATGCCATCAGGAAGCTTTCATAGTGCAGATCCCAAATAAAAACTTTTATGTAATTAATGTTAGGAGATGACGCCATGTAAGGAAACCCAATAGTTTCTACTATTGAAAACATGTCAGCGAATCTAGAACATGTGGTACAAATGGATGATGTATATCTTCTCAAACACAGCTGTCATTATATACGGGGTCCTCAAAACTAATACTGATTAAAAAATAATAATAATTTTTAGTAGCTTGATCTCTACCTAAAACGACCATGACAAGGCAACACTTGTTGAATCCTGTCGATCAGTGATGTCATACTATACAGTACATCGCTGACTAACACAACCTGTCACCATCAGCACTAGTTGCACTGAATTCTGGGACCAATGTTATACAGGATTAAAAAAAAAAAAAGGAAGTTCCCAACCATTTACGTTTGGCCTTGTTAAAATGTTTCCTTCTTTGAAACTTGATTAGAAGTATGCTAAAAATATCAGCGAATTAGCACCAGGATTGCTAAAGCCAGAAAAAACATACACGTTTTCTCCAAAAAAAAAAAAAAAAAAAAAAAAAATGTCTCCTTACATAAAGGAATGTTTGGATCAAGCGCTTCCTTCTTCTCTGATTGCTTGCCACATCAGAAAAGGAAGAAACGTCTTGGTGTGTTTTTACAAAGAAACAGCAATCATGTAGATGATGCTTTATAATCTAGTGAATGTCTTGAGAATTTTGGGATATCTTGTGACGTCACTATAGGAACAACTTCTACTACTAAGAATAGCAACAAGATACGGTGCATAAATCCATCCATCCATCTAGGAACCTCTATAGTCCAACTAGGTGTTAAATTTTACCTATTGCATTTATTCCCATTTTTATGACCATCGTAGGAACTCGTTCAACATTCACACACTATGGGAACGCTATTCCAGGAGACTTAGGGCACGAGGTAGGCTACACACAGACTCAACACAACGGACAATTCGGGAACGATAAATTAGCTTAATCTGCATGTGAGGAAAAGCTCAGGGAGAACATGTAAACTCCATGCACACACAGGCGGGAATCGAACCCGGACCCTGGAGGTGTAAGGTGACAGATCTAATCACTAAGCCACCGTGCCGCATATAAATACATCATGTATCACATAACTCGTTAAGGATGGATTTTGGTTTAACGACTCGAAAAACTCGAAAAAGAGATCGGGTTGACGGGATAGGTTGTTGCTTGAGATGTTACCTGTGTGCACTAGTGATGGTGGTGGTGGTGGTAAAGTAAGCTGAAGAGATAGGGGTGTGAGTCAGTGGTGGTGGCGGTGGTGGTGCATCTGCAGGCCTCATCTAGTGTAGAATTTCGTGACGGAATGTGAACGCGTGAACGGCAGCTCATGCGGATGTGGACTTTTCTGCCTCTCTCCAAAGAGGAACCGTGACAAGGAGCAGAAGGAGGAGGAGGATCAGGAGGAGGAGGAGGGCACCCCATCAAGGGAACATCAAGGAGAAGAAATAAAAAGAAGAAGAAAAAAAAAACAAAGCAAAACATTGGAAACAGAGTTTAACCTTGCGATCTGAAAGTATTCACAATGTTTCCTTTTTTCTAACAAGAAAGCGCAACTTCCTCTTTTTAAGAGCTGAAACATCATCAAGAGCAGGGATTAGAATTAGAAAGAACTCATCGTGTTTCCGCGACTTATCCAAAACAAACAAGAAACAAGCACACGTCCTGGCAAGGTCAAGCCGTGTAGGGAAACGTGTAGATCCCCCCCCCCTCCCTCACACACACACACACACACTTTTTTTTAAAATTTATTTGTGAACTTGCTGTCATGTGCTGGGTCGTCAACAGCTGGCTCTGTTAGAGCGATGTGTACTGGGTAAACTCAGCGAAAAGACTTTGAAACTTCACACAGTGCAAAACGATGAAAAGTCTGACTTATACGGATGGTGGAAATGAGGGACTATGTTTCTGGCCAGCCATCCTTACAGTACTGTACATACTAGTCAATTATTACCAACTGACTGGAGTCAGAATAGTCAGGTGATGAATAGTCAGAAGGTGTTGATTAATCTCCTCGAACAGCAAGCTCTGAGAGTGGTTATCATTTCTATGTTAACATGTATATGTAATGTAGGAGCAATAATAAAGAGATTGTTCTTTGTAACTGTCAGCATGTTTGCTGTCATGGGAAAGTCTTCAGAACAGAGGTCTGATTTCTCTGTAACATGATAGGAGGCTGTGTTCTTTTCAGAGAGAGAGAGAGAGGATGCTTTCTCCTCAATACAGTTGCTACAATGTTAAAAAAAAATTTTTTAATGTAACGGCTCAAAAGTGATGCATATCATTAGTTAATACAAATGCAACGTTTTAATTGTTTGCAAATTTATCCAAAGAATCCGTGTAATAGTAATAGAGCTGCAGGATAACTACAAGACCGCTATAAGAATTTCCTGGTTGTAAGAGTCGCTCGGCTTCACGTCAGTCCACATCACACCACCCTGTCATTGATTATTTTCCTATGACTATATGACCCCGAGTGGTTCATTCCTTGCTACTTAATGCTTACTTATCCAATTTTTTTGGTACTCTATGAGAACACCACTATTGATTTAGGGTTTAGTTTCATAAGAACAACATGCAGTAATGCATTTACTGTGTTAGTAATAGAGGTATATGCAGTACTTAAGTTCCTCCACACAAGTGCTCCAGAGTTTCAGAGAGACAGACAGAAAGAGGAGGGGGTGTGAAAGAACAAGATAACTATTAATTTCCCCTAGATCGCGTCATTACTTAATCATTCATACTTGACGAGAGCAGTCCCGTTTAACAAGAGCTTGTTTAATTACAGAGAAACATATGTGCTCCTATTTGGCAAGAGCCACCCACAGGAAGCTTGAGAGAGAGAGAGAGAGAGACGGAGAGAGAGAGAGACGGAGAGAAAGGGAGGGGAAGCAAATCGTTTCAGCTAGCGTCACAGAGAGCGACAGATTTAAGGGCCATGGTGACGGAGGGAGTCGGGCCCATCTTAAATTGTGTTTTCATAACAAAAATAGTGTCAGGCTTAATTTCCCCCTCTGAAGCCATTTAACAGGGGAGTGTTTTGAAGTGGTACAGAAGGCTGCCACGAAACGTGATCCCGGGAGCATTAACCATATTTTCAAACATGTGGGAACGCTTTCTTTCTGACATAAAAGCCGACCTGTTCCCGAGAGGCCGGGACACGTCCAAACGATGTTCGCTTTGACAACTCTCTGTGCTGCTTTGTACGGATTTAGCCTAGAGTCTACGAAGAGACTTTGAAGCCGATGCTTTGTCGTCAGGGGAGAGGCCCTGTAAAGGTCAATACCTCCACTGATTAGGGTGTTATTAATGAGAAGTGGTCTGTAAGCCCCTGCTTCGACCCTATTTTAAAATGAGTGGTGTCTGAAAAGGTGTGAAAAGACTTGAACCCTACTTGAACTTCTTACTTTTTAATTTGTGAGTGAATAGTTAAACGATCATTATATGTGCATTGGCATCATGTAGCCTCATATGCAATGCTGTGCAGGATTCCCTGATTCCTGACAGCATTAACCTATTCATTTATTATAGAACAGGATGACTACTGAATAAATCGTTTACAAGAAATTACTGAGATTATGTGCACTTCCTGGGGAAAAAAAACCTGAAATTGGGTTAATAATTGTCCTGATCAAATCCTTGAAGGACAGCACTTAAACATCAGGAGAAAAAAAAGACCCTGATTGGAGATCACTTAAATGATTCATGAACTTGTACTAATATGATGATGATGATGATGATGATGAAAAAATCTCACTTATTACTTAGACTAATACTACAAAAATGCTTTGATGTTCATATTCAAAGCTAAATTTAATAATATTTTATTTATTTATTTATTTATAGCAGTGGTCATTTGTATCTTTGATGTGCATCAAATATGGTCCAATATAAGGTCAAATGTTCTTTTAATTACATTAAAGTGCACTATATTAACGTTGCAGTTGCGTTGCAGAATGTAACAATTATTTAATGTGAACTTTTTTTTCTGTTTCCTCATCGTGTTATTGTGTATATCTTTATATCTGTAATAAATGAAACATTTTAATTGTTGGCAAATGTATACAAATAATCAGAATCAAAGTAAGAAAAGCCACAAGATGACTCCAAGATATGCAAAACACAAAAAGGATGCTCACCTTCATGCAGGCAAGTGGTCAGGTGTTAAGCTTGCATGGGAAAATCAGACACAATAATTTATGTGAACATTAATGCATTTACAGAAATCCTTTTACAGCATTCAATCAATCCTTCATTCATTATTTAGGAACTGCCTGGTCAGGGTTGTACTGGGTTAAATCAGGCTACTAGTTTGCATGAAAAAAAGAACAAAATTTGTAATTACATGTGAGTAATCTCAGCATGGTGTTTATTCAAGGCAAACCAATACTAATCATACTTCCAAACCAATAATAGGATAAACTGAAATCAAATAGGCATGCACCAATGAATAAAAAACGGTATGGAGAAAGGAAAGTGAAAAATGTGCATTAGGGGATATGGAAAATTACAAACTAAATGAATAACTGTGTGAGTGGTTTAAAAAAGCCATGTGCATAACTCTTTAAAAAAAATGATTAAATGAATCCTTCCATTATAGGCCACTCCCACATTGTGTATGAATGGGCATACCAGTAGATATATGAATATTTGGTGCACAAAACAGATTGCATTCCATCCCTTATGAATAAAAATGTACAAATAAAGATGCAACCCCCAGTGATGAACATTAGTACCGCTTGGTACCTTTGCTGATAAGACTGCATGAAGAAATGTTCCATGTCCAAATGTCTTTACTCATTAAAGATAAGGCACTATATTTCTCCATGCCTAGCCAGCAAAAGTCTGTCTGGCTATAGCACATATATAAAAACAAGGCAGGAATAATTCAATAAAGCACACAGAGTGAAACATTGCTTGATATGGAAAAAGTCAATGAGCTCCAAAATCAATGCACTCGTAATGAATAACGATAGATTGCTCGGTTTAATATTACACCTACCGGTTTGGGAGATACAATACCTCTACCGAATAAATGTTAACCAATAATCTCTCCACTAGGATCTGCCATATTGTTTGCTTTCTGCTCCCTACCTCGATCCAGTAACATTGATTCTCTTTTATCGAATGCCCAAATGCCAAATGCAACTAGATTGATCTTTACTAATTAAAAGCACCCTGAGCATATTCTTTTATATATACACTATATATATAATCATTCCTACTCATAGTGAAGTAATGCAGAAACATTAAATTTAGATTAGAGGAGGTGAATTAAGTAAAGCGTTTCAATTTAATTTGCCATCTCTCATTTATTTTCTTCTCTTAATTTCGCTGAGGCAATGCGGCAAGCTTGACCCCGACCCCTGCTCTCAACCTCTAACCCTTGACCCTGACACATCTGACCATTCACCACTCTCGGGGCAGCAAATTAATAGAAGAGCCGTGCCTTGTTAATTGTCGAAGAGATCGGCTAACTGATTCATCACCTCAGTCATGGCCATTGCTTTGGTTTGACCCCTGTGAGATCCCATAGGGCATCTGTAAGCAAACCCAGCTGTGCTCTTGCTTATAGCTGACTACCCTTTGCATGTCTGAGACATAATTATTCAGTATCGGCCCCCTTATTAATCAAACCGATGGCCTGCATTTTAAATGGAAATTGCGGGATTAATATAAGCATTCATTTTGTCAGGGGAAAACGTGATGGCTTTAGCTCTGCTAATCGAATTGGAATAAAAAAGCAAGGCAAGTGGAGGATCTGATTGAATTAAGGACAGGCAAGCGCACACACACACATACACACACACACACACACACACACACACACACACACACACACACACACACACACAACCGCCTGCATTTGTAAATAATTAGTTATCTTGTCTTTGCATGATGATGCAATACACATCAGTGATGAAGATCAGTGCAACTTAGCATATGAAAAAAATCAGGCCAATAATGACACACAAAACCTGCCTCATTAACTTATACGTCTCTCCAAATAAACTCTGAGCCAGTTAGAGGTTGTGCCAAGATGACAGAATGGTCACGCCAATTATCCCTTAGCTTAACCCCAAGATAAACAAAGCAAGACAGTCATAAACAACATCAACGAAGTGGGGCAGCTCACTGAAAGACTGCTGTGTTCCAGATTCAAGGATTCTATTTTCGAGACAGTGAAATCACATGTCAGGATTGGCTCTGCTGGCGTGCAGGTCTCGCAATAAATAAACAGTCTCATTGCATTATGCATTCTGTGATTGATTAGATTATGAACAGGTGGGCATGCATAACATCATTGATTTTCTCATTGTTCACCCCTGACAGCTTTGCCCTGCCACCCCCTAACTCTCTCTTACGACACCCGACAATCTCGAACACACACACACACACACACACACACACACACACACACACACACACACACACACAAACACGCAGACCACAGATTGACGGACAGATCAGATCGGACACAGCTGACAGCAGCATGTGCGGTCCTATCTGGTATTTGGTGGTGCTGTTTGTTCGAAATGACAAAGATGCAAAGCACCCTATGCGTATGAGTTGCCTTCAGTGCCGGGAGATGGGCGATAGCAGGGCTGCCAGCTCTGCAATCCTGCTCTCTGATTACCATCAGGTCGAGCCGAGGTGGTTTCTCAAAGCCTGTCATTTCCTGTCATTTGTTTGTCAAGTGAGGGCAGGCTAACCCCCGCACCATGAGTGCCTGTTTGGGAAAAAACGCATTGAAGTGAATCTCCTCGATCCTTCTTGTTGTTTGTCCTCATTCAGGTAGCATTTCCTGTACCTGACATGGTGTTTGACACTTTGACAGTATTCGGTGGGCAGGAGATACCAAATAGACAGAATTCAAAAACACAGACGGAATTAGAAAACAACTTGTTCAAGACGTTGTCTGGTGCTGCGGCGTGTCACAGACTATCACTGAAGCTATTCTACCAAATGCATTAAAAATAAAAATGCTTGATGTGAGGAATAATACATTATAGCCCAAAAAATTGTAAAAAAAAAAAAAAAAAAAAAAAAAATAGAAAACTGATACCAAACCAAAGTGGACTATTTTTCTATAACAGCGTGTTATTCTTTTCATATCACAGAGATTTGTTGATGATTTTCATTTCAGTTTCATGTATTAGTAAACCATGGGTCATGCCTTTCAGAAAGCACAGATTATCATTTTACTGTGAATTAGAAAGTGTAAATTCACCTGCCCTGAAGACCTTTTCACTACAAAACAATAACCTACTCGAATGGCTGAATTAATAGAAATCTATCATTTTCAGCATTACACCCAGAACCAGTGACTGAGTTGTGCAGTTATACTTAACTAATATAGACCTTTGGCCAATCAGATGAGAGATTTTTACCATAGTGTATGATGTAATGCTATTGCTGATACAAAATACTGACACTGGTACAAAAACACTCATACTGGACCAAAAAAAAAAAAAACCTGACACTGGTAAAACACTGACACAAGTATAAAAAGCCTTGACATTGGTACAAAATACTGATGCTGGTCCAAAAAAAAGAAAAAACATAATACAAGATACTGCCACAAAATACTGACACTAGTACAAAAAATAATGCTAAAAAAAAAATAAATAAAATAAAAATTATACTGCTACACACTGGAAAGAAATTATATTAAAATATATCAGTGATATATTACTCACTCACTCACTCATCATCTATACCACTTTATCCTGTATACAGGGTTAGGGGGGCCTGGAGCCTATCCCAGGAAACTTAGGACACAAGACGGGGTACACCCTGGACAGGGTTCTAATCCATCGGAGGACACATACACATACTCACACACTCATCTACACACTATGGGCAATTGAGGAACACTAATTAGCCTATTCTGCATATGTCTTTGTACTGTGGGAGGAACCCGGAGTAACTGGAGGAAACCCACCAAGCACGGGGAGAACATGCAAACTCCACACACAATGAGGCGGAAATCGGACCTAGCCAGGAATTGAACCTGGAGGGCCAAAGCGCCATTAACCTATTCTTATTGGTGCCAGCCAATAAGTCGCCGTGCCACTCATATAATATATGAGATTATATAAAATTACAATGGTACAAAAAACTGACACAGGAGCAAAAAAAAAGTGATTCTGGTACTTAATACTGCCACTAGACCAAAAACCCAAAAAAAAAAAAAAAAAATACACTGGTACAAAACACTGAGACTAGTGTAAAAAGCACTGACACTGATCCATAAAAACATTTCCATGTTTCTACAAAAGGTTGTAGTAAAAACTATTAGAAATCCTGTTATAGTAAATTCTGACGAAGTTCTGACGAACCATGCAAAAAAAAGTGTGCAAAGTTGCTATAGTCTATTACAAACAGTTTAAAAACAATGTCAGTTCTCTGCTTCATGAATTATTGAAAATAGGTTTAAAGCATTTAAAAAAAGATATTATCTGCTATCCAAATTTAACTTGCAGAGGAGAGAAATGACAGCATCATACCAATCAGTGCTGGATAGGAATGCAGTCTGTGGAGGTTCACTCTGACAAACGTGGGAATCTCATGGTTTGCGGCACTTTCCTCTCCTTGGAAACTCCAAAAGGAGGAATCTAAAAAAAAAAAAATGGATGAGTGTTTGGAGATGTTTTGGCCTGGTTGAAACAGTCTTCCCATAGTTTAGGACCGATAAACAGTTATCTCAGCTTCTTGTCACATCAATCATGTCTTGTACTGTTTAGATGCTGGCGTGCCTGTGCAGTTGGAGTAAACTGTGTATCACCAAGACAAATGAGAGACAAGCTACATTCAGAGAATATGAAGCTTGTTCTCGTAAAAAGAGCTGCCATGTGTTTAAGCTATACTATGCCATGAGTTTCAGCTATAGCTGTATAAGGATATATATATAAGGGCAGTGGTGGCTCAATCGGTTAAGCCTGTGGGTTACAGGGCTCTTGATAGGAAGGCAACCTACATCGCCAAACTTCCACTGTTGAGCCCCTCAGCAAGGCCCCTAACCCTATTTTCTCCAGGGGTACAGTATCCTGGCTGACCCTGCTCTCTGACCCCAGTTTCCTAACTGGGATATGTGAAAAAATAATTTCACTGTGATGTAAGGTACATGTAACAAATAATTGAATCTTTAAGTTAAATATAATATAAAGTTCATATAATATAGCGATATTCATTGGCATTTCTATTGACAGAGTAATTTCTGAGCTCTCTTGTGGTACGGACTAACTACGGAAATACAAAAATAATAATGTAATTTTAGCTTAAATTAGTTAGTGTCATTTATTAACCCTGTATTTTTTTTTCATCAGAGTACATTTGAAGCTTTACCCTATTTAAGACAAAAGTATTATTTTGACAATGTTTTTTGCTTAGAGTACACTTTTGTTCCAAATAAATAAATCAAAGGTTGATTTAAATTTCTTGTCTTAACATTGCGATAGTAAATACACTTTATTATGGCTTGTTAGTTTTCATGCAAGTGGCATGAAAAATGAGAAATATAGACAAACAAATAAAGAGAAATATTAAGTATATTAGCATGCATTCTATAATTAGGGTAACAGAGTTGCACTCATCAGTGAACTTGTCAGTAATGAATGAATTAAATAAACAGCGTAAATATTAATAAAGAGTGGCCCTCGTTGCCATAACTACGCTTTACTTTGGAATACAACTGTAATGTTTTTGTGATAAAAAGTTTGAGGTCATTTAACGACTCATGTTAAATGACCATCATAGTAAGCAAATTTACTTTTATTTTTCTTTCAATGATCATTAGAAAAATTGAATGGTGCGATTTTTTTTCCATTGCGGAAAATCAACCAAATGCAGTAATTATATAGGGGAATAGTCTTGAGGAAATGTTGTTGAACTGAAATGCTCATTTTGCATATCCTGTAATAGATGGCTCATGTGAAGCGATATTACAATGTTGCAAACATGAGTCGTTAAATGACCTCAAACTTTTTATCACAAAAACATTACAGTTGTATTCCAAAGTAAAGCGTAGTTATGGCAACGAGGGCCACTCTTTATTAATATTTACGCTGTTTATTTAATTCATTCACATAGATTGCTGTAAAGGATTGACTCGTGTTGAAATATAAATTGTGGAATCCTATTGTTGCAGCTCCGGCATTTTTCCATTTATGTGAAATCGCTGTTTGCAATGAAAGTTTACGACTTTTTTAAACTGCATATCATAAGCCTCGATATTTCCGACAAAACACGGGTAGAAAAATACCCAGAGATGCTAGCGCAGACCCAACACATTTCTTCCTGACAAATGTTGTCATTAATGTCAGACTACCAGCGGACATGACTGAGGAGAAGCTGGGCCTCACAGAATCCCACTGACCATAAAAAAAAAAAAAAAAAAAAAGCATGCGGGGAGAGAGAGAGAGTGAAAGAGAACAAATAGTTCTGATTAAAGTCAAGGACATTCCATACAGCTCTTCTGTCGAAAGGCATTCATCATGGGTGATGCTGATCCTCCCAACTCTGTCCACCCTGCTCTTGCTGGCTGAGGGGAGAGAGCCTTGTGCTAACAGAGACATACTGCTGTGCTTATGTGGTCAGTCAGCACGTAGTCCACGCCAGGCCAATTGGAATATATGAATCCCAAGTGGGTGTTTAGAGATGCTAATGGAATGGACGCTGGCGTAGAGTTTCTTCACTGATGTATAGTTTATTGCGGTTTCAGGATTTCCCATGCACTTACTGCACATACTGAGAGGTGAGACTTAGTAAACGCCTCATTCAATTACACAGATTATATCTTTATAACTTATAAGAACAGCAGTGACAGTGTGGTAATTGACAGGCAGTGATGGTATACTATCCCTTTCTCAAATTACATTCAGTAATGATGTGACAGCACCGATATGCCAGCTGCCACCGACTCAGGAAATCAGGCGTAATGGCTTTATGGCAGTTTTTGTACTATCCAAAAATAGATTAAAAAAAAAAAAAAAAACTTGCTAAATTCTGAAATTTCTTACTGAAAGATTTAGCGATTAGGGTTCAGCGTAGAATACTATGCCCTTTTCATCACACGGGGAATAATAAGCCTTGTGAGTAGTAATATTTTCTCAATACACAAACACACACACTCATACTGTACACATACCCTCATTCTGTAGCGATAGCTTTCCATGTCATGCTGTGTAATATTACCCGCAGAGAATCATAAAAAGATAGCCAAAATTGAAATTCTGTCATAGTTTACAAAGTCTAATCCAAACATCTGTTCTAATGACGGGGGATTTGTGGTGGATCTGTGAGTCTATGGGAAAAGCAGGGCACTTCACTCCGCTCACACAGTTTGATCTAAGAGCCAAAAGCTTCCTGCTAATGTAAGCAAGTTTCCTTTGGGATTGCTCGAGATAGAGCCACTCTCCATTACAATTCAGTCTTTTAAACGTCGGCTACAGGTCAAGAAGAAGAATAACAATCGTCTACAGAAGAAAAAAAAAAATGCCGGTGAAGATACCAACAATAAAATATGACTAAACAAGAAGCTAATAGGTTCAAGGGGGAAAGAAAAGAGAGTGATGGTAGAACAGATATCAGGACTGGAAATCCTGCATCAATATACAGTATGCATCTGTTCATAAAAAAAAAAAAAAAAGGAAAAAGTAAAGTGTATAATAAGCACCTACGTGTAGCTTGTGCATTAACAGGAACATGTCTCGCTTATCTAATATTCTATTTTTACAAAGTCATTATTCCATTCCCAGTTGTAGATCCTTTTTTAAACTCTAGTGTCACAGAGGGACAGGGCCGTATGTGATTTTAATCAGAGAGGCCTAAAGACTTTCCCACTGCCTCACATCCTCCAGATGTGAATGCCAGACTGGAAAGGGTTTTTACTTCGAGTCAGCCATGTCTAACAGAAAGTCAAGTGGGAGATTATTGGGCCACAGTCAGTGGTGTTCCTAAACACCCGGCGTTCTCAAATATTTTGACAGTCATAAGAGAGGCAGAATGGATCAGTTACTATGCAAAATGTGTGTGTGTGTGTGTGAGAGAGAGAGTGGGAAGGGGTGAAGGTGTGTGGTCTGGGTCTGAAGGGATTAAATGAGACAAAGGCAAATAAAGGGTCGCCATTTGTATAACTGTAACAGGAACTTTAGTCTGAAGATACAGTAATGGTAGACTGATCTGTCATATAGTGATATAATGTCTCTCCATCATATTTTAATTTACTCATGCTCTGCTCAGCCACTGTCAAATTAGTTATTTTTTTCTTTTCTTTCTTGTTTTTGGCCAAATAACATCTCAAATATATCAAATAGATTACTAATGATGTAACTCATGGCTGATCAATCATTACCATTGTGTTAAATGTGACTAAACTTTTATTCTTTAAAGCAACCATTAAACAGGACACAAAGCTACAGTACACTGGTATGCCATATATTATATCTAAGTTAATGTTGAAAAAAATAAGAAATTAAAATTCTGTATTATACTGATAAATTCGCTGAATGATTTGTTTACAGATGTGCCATGTTTTCAGTGATGAATGGCACATGTCAAGGGGAAATAATAGACTTGTCTTTAGATGTGCAGGTGTCATTTATAATGTCACCAGTTATCTCCAGGTAAAGAGATCGAGATACTAGTACTAATAAAGACATTTTATTTTACACCACGTCTGCTTCAATCTTCCCACACTCTATTCTATATGTTTATTATATAGAAATAAATCTATTGCTTAAGTCCAATGACAAGTCACCAAGGCAAAAAAATATTTTTATGTTAATTTGTTATATTTTATGTAATAAAATATTTTTTTCTACCTTAAATATTACTAAAGCAAATTATTTATAACACAGTGCCAATGTCATGAGCCGGGATGCCTCTGCTGCTTTTGTGATAGTTTTTCTGACTCAAGCACCCTTAAAACATACTTGAAACTTGAATGAAGCAATTGATGAACAACTATTTTATCTTCCTGTAAAATTTGTTCTGTTTGGGTCAATTCCAAAATCTTTTCCAGTTACAATGATAGACATACAGACAGATACACAGACAACATAATCTACTAAAATTAAAACACATTCTGATGCATGGCTATGGAAACTGCAAAGCTGGTAATTGTTTGGGGCCCTAAACTTTGGTGAGGCCTCCTAAACCTGAGGTCTAATGCTACATTCAACTTACCGCAGACTTGGTTAACTGTAAGCTGATAACTGTAAAATTATGTAATTTTCTACCACAAGTACATACAGTACCAGTCAAAAGTTTGAAAAACCGATCAAGCACCATGATGAAACATGAAGACCATCCCAGGAAAACAAAATCAAAACTTACCTCTGCTGCAGAGAAGTTCATTTAGAGTTACCAGCCTCAAACATCACCAATTAACGTCACCTCGGATTAGAGTAGATCTCAATATCAACTGTTCAGAGGAGATTATTACATATTTTGGACACCTCAGCTGTGTTATTTACAACATTAAACCCATTAATAAAGGGAATTGTACAAGTTTATTTGGAATTCTTGTGCTTTTCAAAAAATTAGGGGAATTTCCTGTGGTATGGCTATGACAGATTCGGAAATAATTAGTGGCATATTAAATTAACTTTTTAGACATTTCTAGATGAGACTCCAGTGTGCATATACACATAAAAACGTGAGAAAATACTGTTCCCTCTCTTTTTTCAATTTTCGTACTTAAACAAGCTGATAAGATTTTCCCCAGAGATATGATTTAATATTAGGAATTTTAAAACAAATCTAAAAAATAATACCATAGACCCTCCTCATGCTTGGCACATCAAATCCTCTGTTTTTGGCTGTATAAAATACACACAAGTATCTTTTTTCCTCCCATCTTCTGAGTAAGTAAAGACCAAGTACAGAAGTTATCCCCAAATGTACTGTATGTCTGTGTGATAATCATTTCACATCGGAATGTCTTCACAGTGAGGGACAGCTCAATGTTGGATTCCAGCCGTGACTCAACTGCAGATTCTGAAGCTGTGTGTTTTGCTATTTTAGAGTTATTTTACCGCTTGTTCAATAAATTAACCTTTTAAACTAGCAATTTTGAGAAAATGCCAGTTTATAAAAGTTTTTAAGCAAACTTAATCAAAGGATAACTGCATTGGTAACTGCAGTAAAAAAATAAGTGGTTTCAGTAGATACTGATGTAATGCGTGTGGATGTAAAAGTGTTAATTAATTAACTGAATTAATGACATCATCAATTAAAAAATGTTTAGTGAGGCAAAAAGTTAAAATGGAAAAATGTAAAAAAAAAAAAAAAAAAAATTTTAAAGCAAGGTTACTAATTTGCAACTACAGTAACTGACAATGGCTTAACTGGCCTTCTTTAGCTCTGAATTTTTTATTTTTTTTAGCTTTTATATTACTCAACAGGTTAGTATATTGCTTAATACTGAGGATTAACATTCATATTCAGAAACAATTGATTGTTTGCTCTTAAAACTATTTAAGTTAGTTGGCAAATGCCAGAAAATATGAAATTTTTAAACATGGGTTGGTTGGAAAAATATGCATTCTGATTGGGTAGACAAAAGCACTTGGAGCGTATGGAGGTGGGGTGTTGGGGTGCAGGCAGCAGCTCATATTAATTAACATTACAAACAGCACATGCAAAACAGAAGTGAAATAAAGTGGTTGAGAAATGTATGATTTAAAGGGTTTTTCAGCTAGAATGTTAATAGACGCATTTTGGAGACCTGTAACACGTGTGGGGTATGTACAGTATTGAGGACAGTAGGTCCCCTTTAAGGAAGACAACTATAGGCCAAGCATAAAATAAGGTAACACTTTTTCAGAAGTGGTCATTATAGCGTGGCCTTAGCTTGACCTGGCATGGAAAACATAACATTAACCCTCTCAGACAGTGATCTTGATTTGGATAAAGGCATCTGGGTACCATAATGGTAATAAAGTGAAGAAAAGGGCTTTTTTTCCCCCTGCCTGGGGCCCCCACAGTCCCTATAATCATCTATGGGCACAATGTTTGCTTGACGATAGGCTATTTAATGTGAGCCACTTTAACCTGAACAAAACAAAACAATTAAGCAGGAAATGCTGATTAAGACTTCAAATAAACTGCTTTGATTTTAGAGAACAACAGTGTAAATAAAGCTTCTGTAAATGACTGCTCTTGTGTGCTTAGCACTATACTGGGATCTACAACAGCCTTGGCCACAGTTAAACATTTGATCCCGGCCGAGGTGGCTCAGAGCCCACGTTTCCATGAACATTCAGCAAGTGGAACACCTGATCCTTGAAAATCGATGAATAACTTGTTACCAGATTGCTGAAGGGATGCATCTGTCTGTGGGAACTGTACACACAATCATTCACGAACACCACTTGTACATTACAAAAACTTGACTGGGAGTTGTCACATCCCCTGTATAATCTTGACCTCGCTCCAAGCCATTTCCACATGTTTGGGCCATTAAAGGAGTTCCATGGAGGCCAGTGTTTCAGATGTGAAACAGGCAGTCTGACCATAGCTCCAGCATACTGAGAAATCTTTCTTATTTGATGGTATCCAAGCACTAGTGAAAACTTGGATAAGTGCATTAGTGTAGCACATTTTATAGAGAAATAAAGGGTGTTTTTACTCTCATAACAATCACAATCAAAATTCCTCACTTTAGTATATGGTTAGAACATTATGAAATATAGTAGAAAGTGTAAATTCCTAATTACTCTTTGTGTTTTTTTTAATATTAGATATGACCCCTCATCTGGGTGCAGCAGACTGAGATTTATTTATTTGTCAATTTGTTTACTGGAAATGTAGTTATTGTAACATATAGAATGATTATTGATATATAAACATACCAAGGCACTGGTGGTTCAATGGTACTGTAGGTTTCTCACCTGCCATGCAGAAGGCTCAGGTTCGATACCCAGCCAATGCCAAAAGCCCAGCCACTGGATGCAGTGCCAGTCCCAAGCTCGGATAAAACAGAAGGGTGAGGAAGGGCATCCAGCGGAAAAAACCTGTGCCAAGTTGTGTGCGGATCAGATGGTCAACTGTGCTGACCCTTTAGATGGAAGCAGCCGGAGGAACAACAACCAGCCACAATATAGCACAACACAATTGCTGTAATACAAATCATGTAACATCTTAGTACTTACACATTTTTTACAGCATATAAAACAAAGAAAACAAAAAGTAGTTCAGCCAAATTGCACAGAAATAAGGAGCTTTGTAGCTTTGAATTTCATGTGAATTCAAAACGTATTTTTATGTGTTTAATTATTTATTTATTGATTTAAGCTGCGAGGTGATTCAGTATGTGAATTTTGTATATTTTGTTTAAATTGTGCATTCTATAAAAACCAACTAATACAGACTGTCTCAAACAATGAGTTCTGATCATGTGGAAACATACCATGCAGGAGAAAACCACACACAGGATCTCTGAACTATACTCTGGTGGCCTGTACATCCCTTAATCAGTAATAAAACAAGAATGCAGCAGGAGGTAAAGAGGTCTTGCCAAATCCAATAACAAGTCTGTTGTCTTGCATGACATCATTTAACACCTATATAAAAACATTTATATATTCGTCTTTAGTAAGTGCTTTGTCCTGCTGAGGGTTTCCATCTTTATCCGATGGTCTGTCTAGGAATGACTGATTATGAAGCATGAATACACTGCCGATGGGTCACAAGGACATCATACATCAAGTCATCATTCACACATTCATTCATAAGGACAGTTTAGTGCAGCTAATCCTCCTACCAGTTTTTCGGAGAAAACCAGAGAACATGTACCAACATTGGTAGAAATGCACAGAAACTTGCATTGATGAAACTGGAGCCCCTGAGCTGTGAATGCTACCTGCTGCAGCAATGTGCAGAAATATGCGTACCTCAGCTCAATCAACATACAGTGTTGATCAACATATAAATAAAAGCTTTCTAATACAACCTTATTATGATCTGTATGCAAAAGAATAAAATAATTGTACAGATTTTTACATATATGAAATATCTTATAGGATTAAATTGGATCCATTTGCTTTATAAGGATGTATACCAATATATCTCAAAATATTCATAACACATTTAGAACAGATACAGAACTCGCGACCTGACAACAACCTCATTACTGAAAGAGCAAAATGTCATTATGAAAAAAGTAGTGAAACAATGCATATTATCATTAGCACTCTCTCTCTCTCTCTCTCTCTCTCTCTCTCTCTCTCTCTCTTAAGCACCGACAGCCAGTATTTTCAATTCTGTAATTCACGCAGACAAGATGTGATAAAAACAGCAGAAGAAGCTGCTCCCTAATCGCTTACTAATGGTTATGACAAATATCTGTCTGCATGTCTCTCACACACACATCCATACATGCACACAGCTACCCAGTAACAAACTCATTAGCTTAGCTATGCAAAAACCCTCTAAATCAAGAATACCTGTTGTTTAAAAGTACATCATCCAACATTTTCTGAGGAATTTCAATTAGTTTTGACGATTTTCCTGCATTCATTTTAAACAACAGTCCTGTTGATTGCTTGAGTCTCGATTAGTTTTCTATAATGGCCACTCTGACAGTAGTGACAGCTCCAGGGCAAATCACAGGTTTATAATAATGTGCATGCTCTGAAACATTATCATAAGAACTAATTTGAGTCATGAACATTCCATAACATTAAATGTAACTCTAAAAGAATAAAAGTATGACATGACAATCGTTAATAAATAGGAAACCCATGTTTATTTTTATGATATAAGAATAATGGAACACTTTGGGACATTCTGTTATACCAAAATAGTCAGACTTGGGAAATGCATCAAATATGTCTCCATAATTCGTGCAATAGCCCTATAATACGAGGGGTGTTCAGGTCAAACTGGGACTTTTGATGACTTTTTTTTATAAACACTAATGCACAATTTCACTAGAGGTAGTAAGTTTTCTCAGTTCTCAGTAATCAGACTTATTGTTTTATGTCTGAAATGCTGGCTCCCCTTTAATGGCCCAAACATGTGTAAATGGCTTTGAGCTGGGTCAGGACTATATTGGTGATGTGGCAATAACTCCCAGTCAAGTTCTTGTAATGTGCAAGTGGTGTTTGTGAATGATTGTACTGTATGTACAGGTTTCACATACAGATGTTCTCCTTTTGCATTGCCGTCAAATTATCTGTCAATTTTCAAGGATCAGGCACTCCACTTGCTCGTACGGGAACGAGTGCAGTGGGCTCAATCACAGATGTACAGCCTTTTAAAACGCTTGCACAATTCAATTCAAAAAAATTTCTGCATCTAAGAGTCTTATCACAGTATTGTGCATGTAGTGTTCTGTAAATGTCAATTAGTTTTACACCTTTATTCATGAGAAATTTAATCAAAAGTTTCTGTTTGTTTTGAAAACTCTGCTTATAACTTACTTACACAGTTTTATAATCATTGGAAGCACAGTGATTCTGTGAGCTCATTCATCTGAATAAGCCCAGAAATGAAAGATATTGGGAAAAATGTTTCCAAATATGTAAAATTAAATATCGACACATTTAAAATCAGAAGATTGTTTCTCCCTAGAAAGAAAAAGGTCACCACCTATGAGACTTACTGTATGACCAAAGGGCTTGGTTCGAGCTGAAGAGGTAAAGCTTAGCAAATCTCTCTAGTTTGAATAATAATGCAACACCTACCACAATATCTTTGAAAATTTTTAAAGGTCATATGATCATTGTCCAGGGGCAAGGCTTGAGAGTGAGTGTATTGCCGTACTCTCTTGCCACACTGGAGCCATCTATACAGTACATTTACATTTAGGCATTTGGCAGACTCGCTTATCCAGAGCGACTTTCATTTGTATTTCATTATACATGTGAGCGGTTGAGGGTTAAGAGTCTTGCTCAAGGGCCCAACAGAGACAACTTGGCAGTTGTGGGATTTGAATCTGGGACCTTCTGAAGCATAGACACTATGCTATCCCAGACTAATAAAATAGATAATCAAACACATAAATAACACTCTATTATTTCTTTACATTTTGGGGGCTGTGAAGGTCATTTTCTTTAAAAATATAATTGTACATTATGTTTGATTATTTGTTGTTAAAGTCTTTGTTAACTAAATATATTAATTCCATGCATCATCAAATGCATCTTACTTTTATTCTGAGAACATTTCCAAAATGAATGGTTTTTTTTGTTTTTTTTTTACAACATGGCTACAAAATATCTATTCCAACTTTATTACTACTACTTTAATATTACTTTTTGTCTCCCCAATAATGTTGTGCCCCCCAATAACAGTGTTTAAAATAAACTAAACCCAAGGTTTTGGTTAATATCGCACAAGAAAAATTCAAGTTTAATTTCAGAATCCTTCATAATTAGGATCTGCCTCAGTTTTTGTGGCAAACTCCAACCCATTAAATAAGATTACAAATCTATAGATACATCTGAAGTTTGAGATTTCATATTATGTTCTCAATATGGAAATGTAAAGTCTTGATATCCGCTCATTTCTCCATATTTTACTTCCAAAGACACAGTCTAGAGGAAGTGTTCTCCAGGCTTCCTGAAGGACTTTTCGGCTCTCATATTCTGCCTTTCATTTTCAGTCCAGTCCGATGTGACCAGTATCAGAGGAATCATTTTAATTTGTTAAGTCACACAGTGACGTACGCATCAGTCAAGCATAAAAAAAACATAGCTTAAGTCATGAACCAGTGAGAAACAGGTGTAGATGTTATTAGATGATCAGGCCAGTGATTAGTATACTGGTGATGCTGAATGATGAGTGGTTGGAACAGATGAGAGGGGAAATGAGGTTGCTGCTGAGGATGTTACATAAACAACCAATTTACATAGTATATTTAGGCCCTTTGCAGCCTGTCAGTAAAAGAGTTTTGTCCTATTTCTTTCATTTAATTTAATTTAAATTAATATGAAGAAATGAGAGGTTGCTCAAGACTTTTACGCAGTACTGTACCCTCACTCTGAATAGGGCCTTAACATATGACCAAGAGCAAGGCAACAAAGTTCAGAGGTTAAACAAACAAATAAACAAATAGTAACACTCTTGCATCATTCAGCAATTACACCTTGAGACATGTGTTTCAATACTTTGATCCAGTTGAAGGCAAATTAGCTTTTAGAAGTTTTTCCATGCTTTCATCATAGCTTATGTAGACCAATGTAGGACACACAAATCACCATTGTCTCACTGTTATTTTGCAAGGATAGCCAGAGAGAGACAGTGAGGGTCACTTTATATTCAGAGTGATAAAGATTTATTCTCTGGCCTTCACAGTTACGGGCCTGTTTGAAAGTTCCTACACGACACACTGACAAATGACATGTGCGAGAACACTGCAGCCAAAACGACCTTCTCCGTGAGGACAAGCGTCCTGCTTTTTCACATGTCTTTCAGTGGCGCGCATACATGCCGCAAGTCAGGAGCTTGATAATGAAGGAAACAAATAACCTTCAGTGGCATTGACCTCGCCTCCCTGCGTTCACTGTATTACAGCAGTTCCTACAACTCATTAGGTATGACATGTGTATTTTTACAACGTGGCCTTTCTGGTACTGCTTTTCTTTATGTCAATTCTTAACTACAGTGAGAGGAAATAGTTGTTTAAAGACTTATTTAATATACTTCTAGTGCAAATATTCATTTGACACATCATGCCTGATGATACATTTGACTATAAATTCATAGTCATAAACATATGCTTAAAAACATAAAATTGATAGGAAAACATATTTTGGGTACAACAGCAATAGCCCTTTGTTGCAAACTGTATGCGATGGCTGTTTTTGACAGCATTATGCTTTCCTTTTGGCTCATTCCTCTTCTCTTCCCTTCTCCATCTAATCTTCTTCCAGGTTACAAGGTGCCTATGATGAACGGACAAATTTCTCTATATATTAATATAAGACATTGACTGGGTTATTTATGTACCCTTACCTTCTTTTTTTTTTTTTTTTTTTTAAATATGTTTTTAGTCAAGCTTGCAACGTCTTCAAAGATTCTTTGACCAAAACTTGGTACTGGTGCTAAAATTTGTCTCACCTACTGTAGGTGAATAAGTGAATTCTTCAGATAGTATCACACGTATAACACCATTTTTTCATTATACTGTACTTAATGCTTCTCTCTTGATCCATGCTTTGTTTTTTGTAAATATGCATACACCCTTATATTTTTATGTTTTTAGATTAAAAGAAACACATCTGCTAAATACAGTTTCATTGCCCTTTTGTGTAGTGTCTGTAACTTTTTTGAATTCAAACCTTTCAATGATCTCAACTGTCATTCAGGTGACATTTGGCCAATCTAGATTTCACATGAAAAGACATAAAGCTGAAAAAGTGTTTTATTGTAAAATGCTTAATTGTTAAGATATTGCAACATGAATTTTACATGGTTACGGACACTACAGTTTTTTGGAGAGCAAAAATTATTTTGAATGGAATGCTTTAATTTAAGCAACAATTTTTTACAGGTCATATGTTTCTAGAAGCTTACACCAATCAATGCTAATAAGGAAATATGAATACTTTCCATTGTAAATTGGTATTGTTTGAAGTGAGACAATATAATGCTGAAAATGGCTATTTTTGGGGCACATATAAAATCAGCTCTCCAAAAGTTAGCAACTTTTTTAGGGGACCAAGATCAGTCACTTTCATGTTGCATGAACTTCAGAAGCAGATTCTTTGGCACACACATTTTCTGTATTATATTTATAAAATTTCCAAACAGGATGAGTGAACTACTTGTATCATTATGCGTTGCTTTTGTTCCACAAGAGTTCTTATTTGCATAAATAATTATTTGTCTAAATTTTAGCTGCAAATCTATAAGCAAAGTAATTTTGCACGGGTTGTAAAAACTAAGATGATTGCAGCGCGGTCCACTCATTATTGTTCTCTGTGTAACTGTAACTGTAGATCATGCTGCTTTCAGGTCATCCTGCAACTCTTTTTAGCTGACGACTGGCTTTGCTGGTGGAGAAATGTAAATCTGCTTATGGTGATCCTGTCCGGGGTTGATCAGTTGTGCTTCCATGAGCTTCCCTCCGGCATATTATCAAACCAGTTGCTCTGACAGGAATATTCAAGGTCGTGTTCACCTTCACCATGGTTGCAACTTGTTGCATGAAATTCTGCAAAACTATGGCAACATCTTCTACAATAACACCAGGTGCAATTTCCTGGGCATATTTCTGCAGCATTCACTTGTATTGTGCCAGTTCTGATTCAACACGAGCTTTATATTTAATTAAAACTGTTTTCAGCTTAGTAAAATGTTTGGCCATTCTATACACCTACAGTACAGTACAGTAGCTGTATATTTATGTCTATACAGCTAGGAAGTTTATGTGGTGATGTTTAATACACCAAGCTGCAAACTAGTAATGTACTTACTCATGTATGAAAAAAATAACATCTTTGAAGCGGAAAATAAAGAAATTCAAAAGTCAGCCCTAAAATAGCTATGACCCTGGCAATCTGGGTACCTGGGTCTCTGCAATGGAAACACATCCTAAGTGGGTTTAGAAGATGTACGTTGGTTAAGGTGGCAGATGCCCGTGGAAGGAGGCCGTTTCATGAAGCCAATTATTCCACTCCAGGTGCTGCACCATCTTGAAGCTGGATCTTTTTTTGCATGACAAAGCATGCATAAGGTTTATCCAGACTGCATGTGGTCACCAGGATGAAACAGCACGCAAGCTCCTTTAAAGCGTTCCCTTGTCTCGACCCGTCTACGGCAACCTCTCTGAAGAAGCAAAACTTGCTCATCTTCAAAGCACTTAAAGCAGTTCCAAAAAAACGAGACAAGCTGCGATACAAAATTGTAGGAAACCGACTGAGACACCCCCTCCCCTACTTTTTTTTCCTCTTCTTTTTTTTTCTTGAATGCTGAATCAAAACAAGCCTCTGCCAACATGGCGTATCCCTGACGACACCTAAACAACTTCACAGATAATTCAGCATAACAAAAAAAAAAAAAGGGGGGGGGGGGGTGGGCGCGGAGAGAAAAAGGGGTCTAAATGAGTTAAGCGATTCTGAGGTCAGTTTACACTAATCTTTCTCTGTAAAAAAATAAATCAGCTGCAAAAGGACGTGACCTTCCCTTGACCCCCACAAAGTCTGCAGAGAAATGGTTTCCTGTAAAGAAGTTTATCCGAGGGTACGCAAGATTAATGAGAATATTTTCATTGGACGCCTTCGTTCCCCGCCTTGCATACTTGCAGGCGATAAGATCAGATTATTTATTGGGCTCTCTTCTCCAGGTCATTTGCTATGTTAATTTTTATGAACTTCATGTTGGCTTTGTCTCTGCATTTGCGCTCTGCTCTGTGCGCACCTCAGGCAAAGGCGGAAAGAAAGAAGGATTTGTGTACTTAGCTAACGCTCCGCCGAATTAGTCACCCATGCCGATTATTTCTGCCATTCATAGCTGCTACGCGATGTCTAATTTAAGTTGCACCGTGTGAAATTCAATTCTATTAGCCAAGCCAGGAAAATATGCACCATGATTGCGGCACCTTCTGCTTGTTTGCGAGGTGATAATGAATCGTTACTTTGTAACAGATCTGTTTGACTTGGGTCCTAAAGGCAGGAGGTGAAGAAGTTACTCTGGATCTTAAAGTATTTGAATTTCATGTGCAGCGCGGTTTAAAGACACTCATTCGTACTGACGTGATGTATGAGAGTTCAAACCAACGTAAATAAAAAACGAGAACCGATGCACGGAAAAGTCCATACTTTCTAAATATGCTAAGTAAAGCACACCATAGCTGAAAAACTCGAACAGTGAGGGAAAGCAGAGTGTCAGTCATCTGGCACAGACAAACCTGTTTAAGGGGATAACTTTAGGATCCAAGCCTTCATGGATAATTCATGTATAATTACAGAAAGCTTTCAAACAGGTTTAAATCTTGGTTTCTCCCACTTCTCCTCCATCCACACACACACACACACACTCACACACACTCACACACACACACACACATCATCATCATCATCGCCACAGAAACATCAATAATGTACAAATATAATGAATATAAAGTAGAAAATATCTCTTCTGCTTCTCTTTCCACTCTTCAATTTCTTAATTTCTTTTTCTTTTTTTAATTTGTTTTCTAACTCTTTCATCTGTATCTTTTTTTATTTTTCGAATTCTCTTTCTACCTCCTCTTCTGTTTGTTCAGCCAGTTTTCCCCTCCTTTTACTCTCTTTTTCATCTTTTTACACAAAAACAAACAAATGCACTAGCACTCCATGCACACACACACACACACACACACATACACACATACACACACACACACACACACACACACACACATGTGCGCACACATACACACAATCACTTCACACTGTTAATTTCAGCCTTATTCACGTCATGCCTAATAATTAAGACCACTCTGAGATTGGGGCGGGTGGCTGGGTGGGGGTTTACGTGTTTTGTGTGTGTGAGAGAGACAAAAGAGGTTCGCCTCAAGGTCAACTACAGGTGAATGTAGGGTCACTCGGAGGTCAGCCAAGCTTCTAGACAGGTCAATAATGTCCCTGTCCTCATATGGGGGTTGTCTTGGCCTCTCATCAATTGGTCGGCCAGCAAAAATGGCAATAAAAAAAAACACAGATACAAAAGAGAGAGAATGAGAGAGGGATTATGGGGACAGGAGAAAAATGAAAAAATGGAAAAAAGAGAGAATGAAATGTATGAGATGATTGCACAACAGTCCTGGCTTTCAACTACTAACTCTTTTTCATGTACATGTCTCTGTCTGACACCTCTTGCGCATCCCTTTCCCTCCTCTGACTTTACAGAGAGAAAGAGAGAGAGAGAGAGAGAGAGAGAGAGAAAGGAGCAATGAGCCACTCGTCGGGGTTGGCGAAAGGTCAGAGCTGACAGGCTACAGGGTTAAACTGCAGACTTAAAATACTGTTCATGACCCAATGCAGCCTCCAACCACATTCCCCCCCTTTTGTGTCACCGTCAGCACCCAGCATCAATATTCCCCCCGTGCAGATTTATTAGACATTGTTGGGCAAGGGAAAAGGGCTCTTTTATGTACAAAAGTCACATTGATGTAATGGCTAATTCAGCTCGGCTGCCAAAACAATCACAAAGCGCTGCTGTGCCGTTTCAGGCGAGACTCAACGCCTGATCGTCTGCATACGCTTGCTCCTCTGGGTAGTGCACCACTGTAAGGACTATAAATGCTGCAGTTTGTGCCGTAATGTAAGAATGTAAACCAGAAAAGGCTAATTAGAGTCACATAATGTGAACATTCGATCCTGCAATTGAAAATCTTCTGTAAACTATTGCGTCATTGACATATTTTAGGAAATTCTTCAAAAATCCTGAAATAAAATAAAACCCACACCCAAATATTTCAATTTCGTATAGTCAAACTATTGAAAAAAACTGAAAATACTTTCCTAAAAATACAATTTTTAGCTTTAAAACTTTTAAAAATAGTATTTCCCTCAGACGTATGTGGACCATGGAGACGTCTGTCCTTTAAATGAGCAATCTATTTGTTTATGTTTACCTTAATAAATATGCAGTTTGAAACATTTTGACCTAAAATGTCTATGCAAATAGAATTTAGCAATATAAATTTAGCAATGTAAGCACCTGCAATTGCAACACTAGGCTTGATAATCCAACTAGAATATCAATTAATTCTGCAAATTAATACAAGTGATAATCAGGTAATAAAAGTTGCACAAACCTGCTTAGGCTTTCTTTAAGCATGTGAAGGTTTTATATTTGAGATTCACCACATATTTGTACCATTTGATGCCAATATAATTCAATGTATACTATATTATACTACATAGTATATTATACTATATAGTATAGTATAGTATAGTATAGTATAGTATAGTATAGTATAGTATAGTATATAGTATATTATACTATACTATAT
>JAQMYG010000014.1:9573959-9587029 GCA_030014215.1 Clariallabes teugelsi | reverse complement strand
TATAGTATAGTATAGTATAGTATAGTATAGTATAGTATAGTATAGTATAGTATATAGTATATTATACTATACTATATTACACTATATGCCATTGCATGTGCAGTATCTTGTGAACAAAACACATACACTCATGGTTGTTATACAAACTTTATATATGTTTTAGTTAACTCTTATAAATTATTTAAATAATTCTTTCATTCTTTCATTCATTTATCCTTATCATTCATTCATTTGTAAGCAAGCATTGCATGTAATGCAATGGTGGTATTGTAGAAGAATTCACTCTTTATATTGCCTTTGGTGTCATTAAGGTAATTATTCTTTGTAAATCATACAAAATAGTCTAATTAACCGCAGACAATTTAGCTAACTACATACTCAATTTAGTATAGTAATTTGGGCTTTTCTCTCCAAGACCTTTGACCACTACTTTCTTAATCCCAAGTGAAAATGAAAGGTAATTGTTAAAAAAAAATTATAATAATAAAATCTGGGCCATACAAGTCTCAACTGGTAAAAAAAAAAAAAAAACTTAAGATCAACTTACTGTAAGTAAAGGCATTTATGTAAAATACAAAAAAAATAAATGAAATTGTAAATAATGGTAGGTTTATGTAAAACTCATTATGTTGGATTATGTAGATTTACAAATTAATTTATTATATAAACAAAGAAATGAATTCAATATGTAAATGATACAGAGGACCGTACCTACTTTTTAGAGCGTACTCTTTGGAAAGGGTTTTACCTTTTCCGAAAATATAGTGTTAAAACAAAACTACGGAATGTCACAATTTTTTGCAGTTCGACGTGTTAATTGATTTTATATATCATATAACAATAATAAAATATAATAAATTCTGCCACTAATAATTGACTCAGGTGTACGCACACTGTCCTGTAGGCACTATTCGCACTACTGAAATTGATGCATACATTAACAGGATGATGCAGGCATTGAGTCCGTCTCATCAAACTGAGAGCCTCCCTCTTTCATTAGTCATCATGGCCTCCTGAATAAATGACACATTTAAACACATCCGAGCATGTTCTGGGCAAATTAAAACACTTCTAATTAATGCTATGCAAAACACAGCCCTAAGTTGATTACCTGATTTATCTTTGTTCTACTTTAGAAGGACGGAGTCGGCCCAGCAATTCATCTTCCTCTCACATGCTTAAGATTCAGGGTGTGTTTAAATGATTTATTTAAAAATAAAAAAAAAAGAAACTTAAGTGAATAAATCACCTCAGAGCTAATTTCCCTAATGATATTAGAAATGAGTAACTGTACAAATTGTGCAAAATATGAGCCTTTATTAACCTGTGGCACCTTTCATTTTGCGAGGTCAAGATGTCCATCCGGTTTCATTTTTGCGAAAACAAAAACATGATTAAAACAACTGACATTTGACATGTTTCCACAAATATATCATGTTGCCTACCGTCGCCTTATAAACTCTGTAAAAACTGTGATGTGGTTATAAATAAAATGAACCACTGGTTTTGCTTCATTTAGGACCAAATGTTGAAGCTGTCCGAGTACAGATATGCTACAGTTAATTCAATTGGCACAGAGTTTATAACTTTATCTTAAATAGATGACATTAATATCCATTTTGGGTGTTAAGTCTCATGAGCTCAAGGGAAATAAATGGCTTTACTTTAATATTAGGAGATAAACATAATTTCCTCAGCTAGGGCCAACATTCAGTCACCTGACCATGAGCGAGCAGCCGACATGCACTAAAACGTTCTGCATCTGCACGCGCATAGAGAGCATAAATAATTCAGAATTAATCCCTGCAGAGAGAAGGATGATGGGAATCGTAAATTATCCGTGCACAATGCCTTAGCGTGGGCACTCTGTGAACCCGTGCTAACTAGTCTGCTTCCTCATTACACACTAGACACAAGCCTCTTAACCTCTGAATATTAATTTGGAGGCAGCTGCACAAAATAGGTACAGGAGTGAAAATGTTGGTTGGATTGGAGGACATGTATGTGTGTATCTAGCTAGAGTTGTAAATTGCTTTGCAAAATGTTCTGTAAAAAAAATGCTTTAACGATATGTAGACACAGCATGAAACCCAAAATTTTTCATGTCACAAATATATATTTTTTTTAAATCTACTCTTCAATATTTAAATTTTAGTACAAAAAAAAAAAAAGGATTCTGCACGCAATGTGTAAAAGGTGTTGTAAAGTGAATCCGGACATAACAAGCAGCAGTTATATAAGACAGGATGAAAAGAAAACTCTCATAAATGTACAGAAGTTCATAAATGATTGTGGCATATATGGGTCCCAGGATTGCACTAAGACCTTCATTTGTTAAAAGGAAAGTCAGCACTACGTCTACTGATCAAGTAGATAGAACTTGGGCACGAATATGGAACAAGCTCTTGTCCAGGAATAATTTTGAAACAAAGCCAAAAGCAAGTGTGAACTCCTAGGATTTCATGTTTCATATAAATCTGGTGGATAATCTTTCAAAGGTAAAGGAAGACAGTTTAGTCTTTACCTGATAGATCTACTGTTAATAAGGCAGAAACAATAAAACTAGTTATTACCAGAGACTTATATTACACATGAAGGAATTGGTTCCACATGTTACAGCAGTAAATATGTCTGACTATACAGTGAGGTGAATGTGTTCACACACTTTTGTTTTTCTTATTTAATAGACTTCCAAAGTGTGTGTATATATATAGTATGTGTAAAACTGAAGTATATATATATATATATATATATATATATATACACTTCAGTATACTATGTAATTTAAATTTATACCAATAAATATGAACATCTTTCTTCTCAAGCATGAATGAAAATAGAGAAAACATACTCAGAGAGCACAAATAACCAAAGTGAGAACTTTGTTACGAAGCTGTTGCTAGCAATTAGAGTGTTTTGTCATTTATGGTAAGAAGTAATTAGTTTTTTTAACCCAAGGTTACGACGGCCCCTCTGATAGACTTGCAATTTAAAATATCAAAGAAATTCAATAGCATGCACATCATGATGCATGTCCCTTTGCCTTCTTTTTAATAATGAGGTATACTGCCTATGCGTTTGGGGTCATCGTCTGAAAAAGTCCATCTTCTTGCCCTATGCAGTTTCAGATTCCCCTCTAGTTAGTCTCAATCTATTTATATTTCCTTTAATAACATGTAATGCTCCAGTATGGTGATGAGACTTTTGAAGAAGGCTATAAGTCTGTTAATGATCCCGGCCAAGGTGGCTCTGAGTGCACTGCAGTTACAGTAACTGCAGTGAGTGGAATGCCTGATCCTTGAAAATTGATGGTTAAACTTGTCATCAACTTGCAGAAGAGATGCTTTTGTTTATTGAAACTGTGCATCATTCTCAATGCACCTGGAGGTTATGGCCACAACCCCTGTGCAGTCCTGAACTCTCTCCTAACCATTTCTACATATCTGGGACATTAAGGAAGTTCCTGGGAGGCCAGCATTTCAGATGTGCAGCAGGCAGTCCGATCATGGAAAAATTTCTCCCTTGATGGTATTCAAGCGTTACTGAAACCCTGAGGAAAGTGCATTAGTGTATCAGGGGGTCATATAGAGAAATCCAAGTTTCTGTCATGTCCCCTTGCATTTATAATTTATATACATATATGGTACACTTGGACCTCTTAGCACTGTACCAACTGAGCATTGTTAAATGCCACAGCTTACCTGAGTATTGTTGCTGACCATGTCCATCTCTTTATGACCACGGGATAATGTGCCACGTCACAAAGCTAGAATGATTTCATACTGGTTTCTTGAACATGACAATGAGTTCACAGTACTCAAATGGACTTCACAGCCATCAGCTCTCAATTCAATAGAGCACCCTTGGGATGTGGTGAAATGGAAAATTCGCATCATGGAAAGCCGACAAATCTGCTGCTACCATTTGTATGCTTTCGTATCATTATGGACCAAAATTTCTAAGAAATGGGACCCAACCCAGAATTAGCAAGGCGTACCCAATGAAAAGGTCTGTAAATTTAATGAGAAAAACATTAGATATGTTTCATATTTTAGACAAAACACAACATTTATTGGCCCCATGTTCGAATGTTAACATATTCTTACAAGCAAATCCATGCTGTCATGTGATCAGTATAGCGACGCAAGCTGTGCAAAGCAGTGGCTACTGTAAGTGAGCTAAATTGATTTTTGGAGAATGTTAAAGCCAAGAAAATGATGTTAACACTCTGTTACTGCCAATGTAGTACATAGATTATGTTATATACTTAACAAAGCTGTAATCAATGTGGTAAAGTTAGTTTCTAGTGCACCCTTCTCTTTCACTTTAAAATCAGTACACAGTTTTTCCCCCCTCTTGCTACTATCACTAGATATGGTTTGGTGCAAAAGGATTGATACACTTACAGTAATATATTTGTTTCAAAATTAATCGTTGATGTGACATTACAGCACTCCAAATACAAACAAGAGACATCAGATGCGCAAGCAGTGTGTACGAAGCAGTTGGGTTTGCTGGGTCTGCTTTTTTGGGGGTTTTTTTTGCTCCTCTTTTTCTGAAATGGAATTTTCTTAACTGTTATGTTTATAAATGGTATAAACTCATGGGACCACAGACATCTGTGCAGTCAGATGACATTAAACTGTGCATACATACTGAACTAAAACTGGTAGAGGAGCTAATGATGATGGTTTTTTTTATTACAAAGATTTCTGATGATTCTTTAAACTGACATTTTTGTATTGTTTATAATGTTTTAAGAATCTTCAGAAATCTTTGTAATAAAAAAAACAAAACAAAAAGAGTTTTGTGTGCACTTTTTTCTTGATGTACTAATCTGATGCCACTACGTTCTGTTTGACTCACTCCAAAACCACAATCAAAGCATTAGCTTGGTTTATTGCTCTCTATTTTTTTTTTTATTAAAAGTCAATCAAAGTATTAGTGATATTAAAAAGCATACTTAAAAAAAATAAACACAATTGCACTCTAAATTATCTATTGTGACAAAACTGTGAGAGATGGAGTTATAGATTTTTTGCAAAATTCACATTATCTAACCCAAAAACTTTGTCTTAAAATTCTGGCATGTTTGCTTTTAAACACTCTTGTGACTGAAAGAAAACAAAATATTCTCCACCAGTTTGCAATACTTCTTGCTCCATTTGGAAAAACTAATTTCTCTCAAAACTGCAAAAGTGGAGTTATCTCATTTTGCTGTCCATATATACACACACTGGATGTATTTAAAAAAGAAAACCAGGAGTGCCTGAAGACTTATCTCTTCTCTCTGCATATATTTGATTTGTGTATCACCAATGTAAAGCCTGACTCATCTACACTGATTATCACACCATTTCTTTTAACACACCATAAAGAATGCTCGCACAAAATACAAATCTGAGATATGAAGTGAGAAGGAAAATGAATCCTTGAGCTTAATGCAAATGTAGGTATGCTCTGTAAGTACAGCCAATAACATACCTAATGTGTGGATTCAGAAGTATGAAATAGCAACATACTGCCTACCTAAAAATTCTGAGGAAAAATGGCAGTCTATATCAAAGCTCTATTAGATGAGACCTGAAGAAGCAATCCTGCTAGAAAGAGACATGAATACTTAACAGATCCCTGATAAAAAGCCTCAGGCAGCATGCGCCGAGTGGTATTTGGAAGGAAAAAATATCCGATTTGGAAGCTAGTTTGAAATATACATATCAAAGACACACACAGACCCTGAGATTCCTTTCTCATGTACATCATATCTCCATATTTTATTCCAAAGACAGGCACCACCAGTCCATTCCCCAAAAGACGTTGCCTGTTGCAGAGTGGGGGGTAAAGACGAACGATCTGCTTAATATGCACTCTTCTTTTATAATCCAGAAGTTCTATTAGGAGATTAGGAGCAGGGAAAACTGGAGGTAAGACAGAAAGCAGGGCTGCGTGTGCCAGATGGGACAATGCTGTCTTCAGTCAATGCCACGTTCGTACAAGGAGAGAGGACATGAAAGTGCCGCAGCACATCTGCTTGTAAGATGAAACTGTAATACTCGTTCTGGGGTAAACGTGAGTGGCTTGGTTAAAAACTAACATTGTCAAGCACACGGAGTGATATTTAAAATGTTAAAATATAATCAATACTGTACGTTGACACAATAATTACTATGCCTTGTTCATTCTAGTATTACCTCCTTAAACTTCTCTAAAACTTGCTTCTGCCTTCTAATATGTTGGAGACCAAATATGAAGTGCACCACATTACCCACACCTATATTTGCCTATCAAATATGTAATAGCAATGTTTCACCTTCTGAATTTCGGCAGGAGCAAAAGGATTTGTCAAGGGAGCAGGCAACCGGCTTTATTGCTCTGAATTTCATCACAATAAAGCTTATGGGAGAGGTAGAATAATCGTCGCACCATATAAACGCCTCTCTGTAGATTACATGCTTCTTGCCTAGCTAATCCTGATAATTGATGAACTCCTATGCCGATGATTTCCTTCATATTATTTGTAATTCGTTTATTAATTAAGAGAAGTCTTATTTTGGGACATGAACCAAGTAAACGTGATTACGTGCTCAGCGGGTGAGAGAAAAGAGGGGTTCTCTATGAATCCTCTCAACACTCCTTACGTGAGCAAGGGTTCTGAAAGTGAATTGGGATGTACACGTAACAATGCTGAAAATACAGAGATACACTTGATTGGATGTTTTTGGATTGGTAAATTAAATAAGATGACAATTAAGCCATGAATCATCATACTCCTTGTTGGAGAGGGTGATGGAACCTGGATTTAGTTCATCACTTCCTTCCTTCCGTAGAAGTTTCATGAAATATGTAGTGGGTGTTTTTGGCCTAGAGGAACCACGTGTAATTCAATGTGTATACACATTTACGAGGAGATGTTTTCCCAATCTTCAGCTGTCCAGTTTCTGTATTGTTGTGCCCATTTTTCTTGTTTTTTGCTAACAGAAAAAGAAGAACATGATGTAGGTTTTGATAGGGTGTGCATTCTGTGATGCTTTTTTGCTCACCATGGTTGCACACTTTTTTATTTATTTATTTATTTGTTCTTTACATCAGTGTAAATAGCCTAGAGACTGTGGTATGTGAAAATCTCAAGAGATCAACGGCTTCTAAAATACTCGAACCAGCTCATCTAGCACCAACAAACATATCACAGGCAAAATCACTGAGCTCACATTCTGCCCTGATCTGAAGTTCTTGACCTGTATCCGTATAATGACTCGAAGAGCTATCTAAGAAAATATTCTTACAAAAAAAAAAAAAATCAATTACATACAAAATGCCTAGAATGCAAGTACAAGGAATTCATATTTATTTACCTTGTTCCATCATGGAAAGTTGCAACCTCTATCCTCTTTAGGGTTATGGGGGGGCTAAGGATTAACGACTCAGGGCAAAGGGTGGCAAACACCCTGGATGGAGCGCCAACCCACATATAGAGCACAAGCACATATAGTCGCACACTCAAGCATAAACTACTGGCACTTTGGAAACATGGAATGAACTTAGAAACTCCACACATAGACCAGGGCCAAGATACCAACCTCAAGCCTGGAGTTGTGCGACAACAGTACTAAACACTAAGGCACTGTGAGTGGCTACATGAACACAAATAAATATGTACACCACATAATCTGTGTTCTTACACTATCCATTATATCCACTGTATTTGATCAATTTCATAGTAAAAGAGTTAATTAAGAATGTAAACATACAATGATGTATATGTTGTATATGATTCTAAATATTAGACAAGATGCTTTTGTGACCTTTTATAGCAGCAAAGTATTGCTGAATTCTACAGTCTAAGTGGTCAAAAGGTTATATTTTCATAACAACAGCCATGATAGTAATACCTAGTGTAATTCACATCACAGGATTATATTACAGTATGCGGCAAAATATACAATACTGAAACGAAGATGAGCAATATTACTGTACCTTGTTGTCATCTTTGAGTTTATTAATCCTGAAAGAAACATACAGGACATACTATTAGTGTGTTGATTTACCACTGTATATGTAAAGTTAGTCTTTTCGAAGTGTGTGTGGAAACACATATGGCTGGGGCTATGTCCTGTTGACAAACGCAAATGTGCGTCCGCGATGCGCAAATTTCAGTACTGCATATTTTGGCGCATACAATATAAGTAGCTGCACTTCACCTCAGGCTTCATATATATATATATATATATATTTGCATTTGATATAGTTCAGTGTTTCATATAAATCTTGATTAAGACAGCGTCTGAATCTGTAATTACAGCTCATGGGTCTGCACTGAACAGTGTTCTTCCAGGAGGGCCAAGTGGCTCTAACAAGCGTCATTACAGCGTCTGGGTGAGATTCTGGAGGCAGCTGGAACTCACATGTGACCCCCAACCACTCTGTGGACTTAACTTTGGTCACCATGATCAAAGACTGTGGACCAGCAGCTGGGACTGGCAATTCAAACACGGTGATTCAACAAATAGGTCTGGCTAGTGTGTGTGTGTGTGTGTGTGTGTGTGTGTGTGTGTGTGTGTGTGTGTGAGAGAGAGAGAGAGAGAGATAGAGAAACAGAGAGAGAGTAAGTGGACATGTAGGCTAGGCAAACCAAACCAAGAATAACGCATTATAGTCATAAGTTTAAAAAGATTCGACTCGACATTGTATAAACTGCTTTTGTCTCAGTGGAAAGGGTGGATTTGAAATTGCTTTTTTGTTTTGCCTGATGTGGTTTGCTGTTTTAAGAAATGTTTAAATATTTTATGGCAAGTTAAATGCAAAACGGAAAGCTTTTTTGTCTTTGGTGCCGACCTAAAGATTTGTACACAAAGAAACATATGTCTATACCTCACGGAACGCTACGTATAGTGTAACCAAAGTATAATTGTATATCTTTTCTTGGCCAGTGTACGGGAGTCGTGAAGGGAAGTGGTCAGGGGAAATGCTCAGATGTGGTAACGCTGAGGTCAGAGCGAGACATCAGTGCAGCAAAGAATTTTTTCCCCCCTCTGTAGTTCCCTTTGCTTTGACACTGCGCTGTTGTCTGAACCTATGTTGAAAAGACAGAAAGAGACCTTTTTTTTTTTAAAGGGATACTTTTGAACTACTGAGAAGCTGTTAAATCTTCTGTTTGGTTTGCTTTACCCTGATAGATAGTCCTCAAGCCTGCCTATTTGCCCTTACTTCTTTTTTGTTCTTCAGAGCACCCGTGAAAAAGCGAAAGGTCTTGGCCGCATATAAACTAATTTCAAATGTCATGTCTTGTATGGCTTAAATGAAAGGAAACCTCTTGCTCGTTTGCCAGAGCCCGACTCAATGAATTTGTCAAAAATTTTATGATAATTCATTCAATTATTCCTCAGACATTTAAATGATGGCGAAGGCATTGGGGTTAGACGAGAGGCAGAGGGAAGCAGACAGCTCTTCTAATAATCCCACTCCTGATATTAGAGTGCCTCCAGAGGGCTTTTAAAAGCTCTATATCTTAGTGAAGACTGCTAAAAGCTCGCTCCCGCACATATAATGTGGCAACACGCTCCTCCTCCTCCTAACCAAGGATATGTTTACACACTTAGCTAACATATCCTCATATCCAGCACTAAGTGTGTGAGAGTTTGGTTACATTTTCTATGTGCATACATACCGGATCTATTCATAAAGCACTATGAATGCATTTATACCAGCTCATAATGAACAGAACATATGACATTGCTTGGAATAAGCTTGCACAAATCCTCATAAGGAGTTATACTTACATGTGCATACACTGACTAAAGGGTATGACTGTATAATGGCAGGATACATAACAGATTATAATATTATCTGACATAACAGATTATCTGATCATATGGATACTGTGTACACTGTTGTAATATGCTATGTTATGCATATAACATTTGGTGTAGTTTTAATATATATATATAATCCTACACCAAATCAAATATTATAATGAATCATAATTCATTTGACATTATAAAGTCATAAATCACATACTGATGCTTTAATGCAATAGGAAATTAAACAAAGAGATTATTAACATTACGAATGCAAGATGTATTAAAAAAAAAAAACATGTTAACTTTACTACAAAATGTAAAAATATTTATGTGTCCAATAAACATAGTGTTTGACCCATTTAGTGAGAATGACAATAAGACTGGCTCTCTGTTCTTCTCCGCCCTCTGACCTTTGCCCTCTCACCAGCTTGGCGCTTGGAGTTGGTGGATGTCCAGGATGCTGAGCTCCATTTAGATCCAGTGCAGAGGCTCCTGTGCCACGGCTTAGCTCCCCCTCTAGTGTTCACACGTCTACATTCCTTACAGCCACACGCACAGATGCAGCCCTTTGGTGTTCAGCTCAGCCCAGAGCTACAGATTTCCTAGCTCTGCTTGCATTTACATTGAACATGCTTCCAAGCACCGACGCCTGCTCCGCTTGAAGCTGAAACACGTTTTTTTAAACTTGATAAATAGCAGATGCTGCATTTGCCATTCTTTCTTTCCCGTTTTTTTTTTTTTCCCACATGCCCTATCATGTTTTTTGAATGTCTCTCGCTGTGCTGGTTATTTCAGATACCAAAGCTTGGAAAAAAAAAAAAAAAAATGCCTAGAAAAAGATAAAGGAAAGTGTTTTTGTATATGTATCAGCATTCGCTGCATGTCAGATCACAGCAATAAAAATAAGTCGGAAGACTAAAAGAAAAGAAAATCATACAAAAATATACAGTCTGTCTCCTAGCAGGCATTGCTACACCAGCTGGGGTGTCAGCTTACTTCCCCTGTCCCTTCTCACCGGCTGCTGTGGTGGAGAGCTTTACAGTGACACACACAAGCTAGCCTGCGGGGTTGCTAATTACGCTTTCACTCTCCAAATTAACCAACTTTCACTGGGACCCAGCCTTCATCTGATGCACTCGAGGAGGGGGGTGCCAGGGTGGGGGTGACAGAGAGAGAGAGAGACAGAGAGGGAGAGACTAGAAAATAGAAACAAACCAATAATCTTGTACTTTGCTTCTTGAAGGCAAAAGCCCCAGCGCCTCTAATGTAGACAAGTCATTTTGTACAAACTGCAAGCGCCCATGGGGGACAGGGGAGCACATTGCAGGCCGACTCATTTCAAAGATCTTTTGCAATCGGCAGCACAATGGAGGCCCTCATTTTATGCTGCTACATCATAAAAGTGGTCCTTTTGTTACATTTCCATCCTTAAAAGGGCCTTAATCCCTTTCTTTTCAGGCAAGTCTATGGCAAATTCCACAGGGACATCCCATTCGCTGCGAGGGCTGGAGTGACCCACTCAGAAAGCAGCATGCGAGGCTTTGAGCTTTTCTTCTGCTGCCACTCTCCTGAGAACATTAAATCGTACTTTTCATTCCCCTCACTGTAGGGGGACGCCCCTTAATGATGACAGAGAAAGAGAAATTCCTCCACTCGGGTCCTATGATACCATTCTGCTGTCAAGCGGGCGTCTCGGCGGACAGAGAATCAAACATGGCTTCCTGCGGGTGGAGCGGCGCTGAAGGTCACGCCACAACCCGAAGGAGCAGGGGGAGAGGCAGCACTTCAGAGGAGCTGCCAGCTTTCCCACACCAAATTAAGTCATCTGTGAAGACGCACAGCTCCTCGGCTTTTTCATGAGTGTTAAGGGTTTGTTTGTCCCTTAATTGTTTCTGCTTAGCACAAGGGGGAATTTCATTTTCTTCTGCGCTCAATATTTTAGAATCACCGCATACAACAGCAACAGGGCCACAAGCCTGGCCTCGGTGAATCTCATTAGCCTGCTGCACTTTGACTCATATCATATTGCTTGTTAATATTTTAATATTTATCTTTTCTTTACAAACAGATTCAGTACAAAAGATTCCTGCTGCCGTAGTTTGGCTTCCGGAGCATTTCTGTAACTGATTAGTCACTTCCAAAGTGAGACGTGCAGCTCCCGTCTGATCGCTCAGTGCCGAGTGGTTCGGGAAGAACGTTCTACTGATATAAAACACATGTCAATCAAGACTTGTTCAAGTTGCCAACCGACTCTGCTTCCCAAGATTCTTAAATGCTGTAATGAATTGTCAAATAATTCCAGCACATGTGTCTTTCTCTGTACTGTAGAACATGTAACACTAATGATAAATGTCAGAATAATAGTGAACACAGGTCCCACATCCCAAAGCTTCTTATACGTCCTCTAGAAGCAAATTTTATTGCTGTCAGCTCTCATTTCATGACTGGCATACTGGTCCAAACTACACAACCCTGAGCACATACATGCTTTTATACACATTGCTAATTGTACATCTATAACAAGAAATTTTGTATCCATTACTGGATTCAAATTGGTCTGTAGATGAAAACAGTAAACATGAGCACATTATGTATTCAGGGCATGGGACCCCCAGACGCTGGAGGCGTAATGCAGTGGGATTTGACCAGGTGAAAAAGTCAGACAATGTTCCTGCAGCTAGTTGAACAGGGAGCTCAAGACAGTGTGAGCTTAGGGAGCATTTTTGCAACAAGCCTCACTCCTTTGTAATGTTTTTTTTTTCTACCCTTCTCTGTCTCCTATGAGTTAGCGAGCAAGACTGAAGGAAAAGTGTTACAGTGCATTGTGCTCACCAGAATGCAATTTCCACATCCTTATTTTGTGATCCCAGCTACCCTGGAAAGCACAGCCACATGAGAGCCTTACAATATGCTTGCATTAAAAGCGTCCTTGTTTGTCATGGTTTGCAAGTACACTAAGGACTCAGCGACCTTGGACTGAACTTTTTTTTTTTCTCTCTCTTTTTTTTCCATCTGCGGCGATACAGAAAATACAGCCAAGACTCCAGCATCAGCCTTATCATATCAGCACCGACACTCAAGTTTATTAAAGGTTAATGAATCATTGATCATAGTTCCACTTTAATTCCAACATCCTTGTGCTGATGATGTTGCTTCATCACAATGGTCACAGTGTTGCACTGACACATGACCACAATGAGCCATTATGCTTGAGATGACCACATCATTTGGCAGGAGAGAGAGAAAGAGAGAGAGAGAGAGAGAGAGAGAGAG
>JAQMYG010000014.1:9547930-9573859 GCA_030014215.1 Clariallabes teugelsi | reverse complement strand
TGAGCCATTATGCTTGAGATGACCACATCATTTGGCAGGAGAGAGAGAAAGAGAGAGAGAGAGAGAGAGAGAGAGAGTAGGGTTTTTAATTCACACCCACACGCTGGTGCTAGTGGCCTGCCTCTTCACCCGCCATCACCTCTAGAACTTAAGTGGCCATGTCGATCAGTGACAAATGTGATGGATGAGGTGTTGAAACACAAACACCATCCTGCAAATTCACGACACACCCCTTGTAGCTTCATACCAACTGCCAAAGTAGATTTAAAGAGGTCAGATCTTTTCTTTGTGCATGTTTGCCTCATGTCCAATTGTCCGGTTTGCAACGGCCGCCCAAAAATGTTATATTTTTTTAAGTCAACCTGCAGTTTCATTCACTCTGAAGATAAAGCTTTCAAGTCAAGCCACTTTGAAGTAGGCATATGTTCAACTATTTGTCCTGAGAGGAATTTTCAAACCTGATATATACAGTATATATATAAATTGTCTAGCCATATGGTTGTTTCTAATACTCTGTTCTTTAGTGTTTTTCACTTCGTCTGCACTTCAGTCTATATATTTAGACATCTGAGAATGGCTGAGCGACATCTCCTCTCATAGACACAATCCTTGGAGCTATTCTCCATGTAAACCTTCTATATACTGGTATTATTTCCTGACATTTTAATAAAGATCCAGTTGTATGGGACCTCTGAGGGTGTCCTGTGGTGTCTAGAACCAATAAATTACCATAAGATTCTTTTGGTGCTGTGGGTTCCAGGTGCGGCCTCCATGGATTGGGTTTGCATTCCAAGGGGCTTGATTGGTTTGAGATTTAAGAAATTTGGAGGCCAAGTCTACAACCTTCCTGTGTCTGCTAAGCCCCATGTGCAGAGGGGTGTGCTGCACTGGATGTTTTCGTACCTTTCTGTGTGGGCCCGGATTTACTTTTTTTGTGGATTGTGCTGCATTGGCTTTTCTGTGAGATTTGGTCAATGCATGCATGGGTGAGCTCCTGATACTGTCACCAGTTTATTGGTAATCAATGTTATTCAGTACTGTTTTTGTATTTTTATACAAAATATTAGGTCAAAATATTTTATTGCCATGTTTATCCATTATCCGCTGGTATTTTTGCCTGCCATTTTAATAAAGATGCCTTAGCGTTTACATTGAAATTATTTAAAGGCCCAGTTTCATTTACAGTTGCATACCGAATTTGGCATTGTTGACACACATGTACTTAAAATAAAATGACACATAAAATACCAAGTCTATACAGTTAGTCTCTCTTTGGTTAATCATTCCAGGTCTTCTTTCCTTTAAAAAAAAAAAAAAAAGTTTGGATGCTATTGTATTTATTCATATTAATGTTCACACTCTATTGTAAGTCAGATGCTCTATCGGGCTGCCGCAGATGCCAGCTCATTTTCTATACCGTCTTCTTCATTTTATTTTCCTACAATTTATTAAGCAATTAAAATTCTCCTATTACACACCTTTTATACTGTCGCTTTTTTTTTTTTTTTTTTTTTTTACCAGGCAGAAATTATGACACCAAATTGTGCCGTAATTATCATAACATTACACTAATTCCCAAAGAAGTATTTAAATTATATGGTTGGTTGATTGCGTGATGAATTAAGGAACCGTTCATGAGTAATGCTGAGAAAGAGGCTCATACAATTCAAATATGGATTAGACCTTAAAACAGAGGAAGGGAAGAAGGCTGGCTTTGCACAATGAAGTGGGCTGTAAAGTAATAGTCTTTAAAGGCAGTGTTTCATTAAAAAGGCTTAAAAATGACACACAAACATTAGTGGCTATTATTTCAAATGACTAAACTAAGTGTCCTTTCCAATAATTGTACATTCCACTGAACTTGCAGTTAAAACGAGGACGATAATGTCCTCATCTCTACATCTGAGAGTGCCATCAACTCCATTTTGCTCTGATTGCTCTGATGTCCAAGTACTAATAGGGAGAAATTCATTCGGCAAAAAAGCAGAATATTTGCTCACTTTGCACTGAAGCATCATTGTAGTAAAGATCTAATTACTCTTGCCTAATATAGGGAAAGATTTATAGTCATATGTCTCAGTCGACATTTTGTTTTTAACCACTGGAAATCTGAACACTTACATTCTCATAAGCACATTTGATATAATGGAAAAAAAGAAAAAACTTTGAATACTTAGAAATAACATTTAACAAAACAATATGGGCTCTGTCTTATATCACAGTCAAATAATTATAAAGCAACAATCTCCTTTGAACAGTTGATATTCAGATGTGTCTGTCACTTATGCTCTGTAAAACCTTCATAATGTCTCTAATCTGAGGTGTTGTTTATTGGTGATTTCTGAGGATGATTTAAATTAATTTCTTCTCTGCAGCAGAGGTACGTTTTGGTCTTGCTTCCCTGGGATGGTCTTCATGAGAGCCAGTTTCATCATGGTGCTTCATGGGTTTTGCAAATGCACTTGACAATATTGTTCTATTCCAGAACCGCTGACCATCATGTCTTATAATAACATCTGACTGTTGTTGTTGTTGTTGTTGTTGTTGTTAATTACCTAATGCCATATGTGTTATTTCATAGTTTTTGAAAAAAATCCAGTATTATTCTAGAATGTAGAAAATAAATCCAGACTTGTATCCAAAGTTTGGACTGGTACTGTATCCTTAATGTAGATTTCAAATTTCCAAAATGTAGGAAAGAAAAAGCATTGCTAATCTAACACAGGCTGATTGATGACTTGCTTTGTTCACCATACCAGACTAGATGATGTTTAAAGGTTAGTTTAATGAAACACTTGCACACACACACACACACACACACACACACACACACACACACACACACACACACACATGCTAGCATTATTATTATCACCACTGACTTTTCAAAATTATTAAAATAATTATTTCTGTCAATTTTTTTCCTGCTGTATTTTATTATTATTATTATTATTTTTTTACCCTTGTTTATCACCTCAAAAATGTCAGTTGCTATTCATAAGCCCCTTCCTCTGGAATTCCACTAAATGATACTTTAGCAACCCGTGGTTTCATCTGCAATGAAAACTTTTTGGCTGTGAGATATGCTGCTGCTCCCACTGACACTCATCGAATGTTTATAACTTTATTCTACATGACGGCTCTCAAACCCACAGACGAACATGGCATTGTTGACCAGGCGTAAATGTTACTACTGTCTATTTTTTGGTTTACTTTACTTTACTTGCAGTTATTCACTCTTTCAGACAGAGTAAGCGATTTTCAAAAAAAAAAAAATAAAAAAAAGTTTAAAAAATATCTAAGAATCATACTGTGAAATGTTTTAAGTGTAACTATTACCTCTCATTGTAGAATTTGGATTAGCATTACCTAAAGTTTAAAAAAAAAATTTTCCCTAACACAACACCAAGAATAATATTTGTGTGTTAAAATTACTATGGTATTTCAGAGGAATCCGTAAGTATATTGTGTGTCTCTCCTCTATCTCATTCTATATCGAGTGTAATGGTTCCAAAAACACGGCAGGGAGAAAGTCCAGCCACACAATGCTCAGTGGGCCTTCGTATTCACTTACACCCCCTATTGCTTATAGAACTGAACAGCGCTTTGATCCTCAAATCTAATTGTTTAATGTTGCACAAACCAATTCCAAGCCTGATTGACTGCCTGGTCAAATAACTTCAAACAAGGCCTCAGCTTAAGGGGGGAAATAAGGGTGCACACATACGTTACCAGTTACAAATACACTAGGATCCATACTGAAACTTTTCATCTCTGGTCACATGACTTGTGTAAATTCGCCCAATTAAGATATCGCATTAGAATATTTAAGAAACAAATTTAGTGATGATATAGATACATGATTAGGAAACAGAGCACACGTCTGAAAGTGGCTATTAGTATCAGTAGTGAGCACTTACAAAGCCACTGTCTTAATAAAACCCTTAAAAAAAATCTACTTTCATTACATTCTGAAGTACAGCTGAGCAAATTGAACACATGGAGGGTGTTTACGTGGCTGTGTTCCTGCAAACAGTGGCAGCACAAAAACAACCGGCGTGTCTCATTGTGCGCGTGTGGGTGAAGGGGCTTTTTCGCACCATTGTCCGGCGTGTCAGGCGAAATGAGAGAGGGCCGTTAAGAGGCGCAGAGATGCAGTGGCACACCTGCTGGGCTGGCCCAAGCACAGCCGCCATTAAAGGCCGCTGCTCGCTGCCGGGCCCCCTTTGTTGTCAGTGAGCTGTTGGTGGCGACATGTTTGAAGTGTCACAAGTGTCACAGTCTTTATTAGATGCAGCACGACGCTGGCAAACGAGTGCCAGGGAAATAAAGGATCATTTATAACAGACAGCTCGGGCCAAGCAAGATAAGTGATTTAGATTGGGAAAAAAAAAATTTGGCATGCCTACCTGTACCGTGCAGTTTTAGCATTAAAGTTTGCCACGTTTGCTAATGTCACACTTGAAGGATCCGTTGTGACACCATCTAGTCCCAGATCGTTATTTATGCACCAATATCAATCCATGTGTTGATTAAATTGTCTTTTAGGGTAGCAATGTCAATGAGCTGGGATATTACCGTGTCTTCACTGGCAGTGACTATTCAGTATTCACTGCTCATAGGACACCACATACTCTTATTAAAACAATGCAGGATTTTTTTGTTGTTGGTGGTGGTGCTGTCAAACACAAAGTATATCTTTAAACACATCCTGGAGTATAAAATAAAAAATAAAAAAAATCAATAACTCAAAGTCTACTGATAGACCATATTGAATGTGGTAATATATCTGACAATTTGTTTAATTATTTTTCTAACTGTAATGATATTACTCCAAATGGTAACACAGGTGTGGCCGTAAATTATTCAGATTGACAGATTGAAAACATAATGTGTTCTAAATGAATACAAATAGAGATATGAATAAGAGAAGGACTTCTGTGTTTTAGAAAGCTAGACTGAAAGGCATCTGTTTGATACTAAAACTATGCACTCTATATACACTGTATATTGATTGTCGTGTTATTTGTGAATTTGCATCAAACTTGAAGTTACATCATAGTTACATCGTAGTAGAGACTGTGAGGTGGTGATTCTCTGTCACAAATGGTGCTTGTACAGTATATTGAGTCTTTACATTTGCTCCATTAGTGACTGTGAGGTGATGCATACTGTGATGTCAGACTCTGATTGTGTCACAGTTGTTCCTTGTCGAATGACTTTCGTGTCACAGTTGTTCCTTGTCGAATTATTTCACTTATTTTAGCTTTACATTGATACATACAATGTTAGTGCAAGCATGCATCAGTTTGTTGTGATAAAGTTTCTAGTGAATGAAGCTGTATAACCGATTTGCATGACCTTTACAGAAGACTTCAAGCACCGTATGGTGATGAGACTACAGTATGAATGGTGCAAATGTTTTAAATAAGGACGATCTTGACTAAGGTGAGTCAGAGCACACTGCAGTCGTTCCCATGAACATTCAGCAAGTGGAACGCCTGATCCTTAAAAATGGATAATTTGTCACCAGTTTGCAAAAGAGATGCATCTGTCTGTGGGAACTATGCACACAATCATTTACCAACACCACTGGCACATTACAGGAATTCGATTGGGAGTTATTGCTGTACAGTCCTGACCTCGCGCCAAGCCATTTCATCATGATTGAGTGATTAAAGGAGTTCCTGGGAGGCCAGTATTTCAGACAAAAAGAAGGCAGTCAGATCATGGATACTGAGAAAATTTTCTACCTTAATGGTATCCATCCATCCATCCATCCATCCATCCAGGAACCTCTGTATTCCAACTAAGGACTGTGGACTCCAATAGTGACCATTGTATTTATTCCCATTTGTACAACCATGGTAGGAGTTTTGGTCAACATTCACATGCACATTTACACAATATTTTATAAAATATTTGCAAAAGCCAATTAGCCTAATCTGCATTTTTTTTGGACTGTGGGAGGAAACTTGAGAACCTGGAGGGAACCCACCAAGCACGGAGAGAACAAGCAAACTCTGTGCAAAAGTCTCAGTTTGACTTGGTATTGCTTTACACACCTAATGTTAAGTTAATATGATTAAATCTAGTCTGATAAATAAATGTAATCCATCAACATAATTTTTATCTTTATAACAGGCTATGTATAACACTTTACATAAATATAATATAAATATATTTATGTAGTGGACTAAGATGCTTGCACCCTGCTGTATTTATATTGATTTCATCCTGTATGATGTGTTTGACGTCTGATATGAAAATGCGACTCGATTTATTTAAAAGTGGTCAGTGCTATGTACAAGTGTAAATGGGAGGACCGCAGAGACTGTGATTCGTTCCTTCATGCTAAATTCCATGGTGGTCAGGGATATGGCCACATTGTATTTCAGAGTCAAAGTCTCCTTTATTGTTTCATCATGGATGTGTTAAGTGAGGGATGAAATATAGTTTCTCCAGCAGCAGACAGCAAACAGTCAGACAACATACTGTACTGTAGTCTATATACAACACTATATACAGTAATAGACTATAAACACACATTGCAGAGTAGATTTAAAGGCTAAAAGATAGACAACCTTGAAGGATACACTGAAGTTCAATGAAAGAGGACTAGATCACTTTTAAATAAGCAAACAAGCCATACTTGTCAATATCCATGCACTAAATGATGGCATTCAATCTGGTGATGAGTACTGGAAGTAATCCTGTGTAAGGTTTGATCCTCAATACACAGTGGACTCATGAAGAGTGTCTATTGATTGACATTTGTTGCCAGCATTCATGCACAAAAGCTCAGCGCTGACAGAAAATACCCATAATTGCTCTCATTGCCACTTCATTTGAGGCAGGCAATTTTAGGAAGAGGCTCAGCGTGACCTTGTGCTTATTTAATTCCACATTAATAAGTCCAAGAGGATATGATCACTGAGGCACATAATGGCATTCTTATCAATACATGGATCCGTATAGAACGGCTAATGAAGAGAGCTATGAAACATTGCAAATATACATGAAACACTTACTCCGTGTTCGCTGGAGGTTGTTGATGAAGCGCATTTGGGCCGTTCACTAGAGCCCCATATGGTATTCCCTCTCCGTGTCATTGCCTTGTTACACCATTCTGACCAGCAGCCAGAGAGAGAGAGAGAGAGAGAGAGAGAGAGAGACGGGCCACTGAAGACAGTGCTCTGAAGCTGAATAGGCTAGGGTCAACAGTGCCATAATTACTTTCAAATGTCAGCCTACAATAAAATACAACAGTTCATCTGGCAGAGAGCAAATTAGCTTTGACCATGGCATAATTACCCTTTCTAGGAGAACCATTAGGAGAGATCAAATCTGCCCATCCAGGGTTTGAAGAAAGGCCATCAGAGTACACTCCACCTGACAAGGATGCACATTTGCCATTTGGCGTGGTAATTCATTGTCCTTCTAATAGAAATTTTTATATTTGACTCTGCAATTGAAAAGTGTAATAACCTGCCAGTTTTATCCTAAGCATTTAAGAGTCATGGTTGGGTAACTCACACCTGTAAAATAGAGCTGAATTGTCAGTAATCCTGACAAGCTACATTTTCTCCTAAAAAATACCATCGCTACACTTTATCTTCCTTTGTATACACACAATACCATTGATGCTCAGATTTAAAACCAAATAAAAGGCTCGTTTCATTTGCCATTATGGCAATCAAACCCTCGCAGACAAATACGAAGTAGATTTGGGTCTAAGTGGAACAATTTCAAGACAATTAACCTGCCCATCACTCAAGTATCCTGCACAAGATCACAGTGACCCATTAGAAACTGATAACCTTAAATCACTAACCACTGGCCAGCTGTTCAATTCTCACCGAGATAAAATCAACCAGACACCCATTAGACACTTTAAATCGACTTTTTATTTCAGGAACGCAAGGCAAAGATAACGCCTTAATGGCACTGAAGATGTACCACTATCCTCACCTTTTTGAGAAAGCAGATAACGCACAATGTCCAGCCTCGACTTCTTTATTTATTTCCAGTGGTGCATTAAGGTGGAGCCTTTGTAAGAGGTAATTACAGTGGGAGCACACTTTCTCTCAGCTGGACTCACACAAAGAAGGCAGAAATGAATAAGGCGGGGAAACCATGTCTTCTTTGTTCTCACCATCATCCAGACTAATTAGAAGTATTGCGATCTTCAATTAGCTAATGTGTCTATGGTGACCTTATATAGAACAGCTGCCGGTTAGGTGTGGGAATGATTAACATTTCAAAACCTCTGTCTACAGATGTGATGAACCCATACTCCTTTGGTGTTTGATAGGAGAAAAAGATTTATTGCTTACGCTGAGAAGAGGAATCAGGAAAACCTGCAAGGTTATGATTATAAATGTCAATAAAGCAGTGGTGGCTTATACAAAGGGGCTGGTGGGGTGCAAAAGCGGTGTAGTGAACTTTAAATCCAGACAATTATTAATGCACTTATTGGTCAAAAATAGGAAGAAGAAGAAGTGCTAATAGATGTTGATTAGTGCAAGAATCACTACCCCATGCTTTTGAGTGGTAGTTGGGCTGAACATTTTGCTAAAAGATGGCAAACATGACGTATCAAACATGGTTGATCAAAGATACATAGCTATCTGCCACAACAACACTACATAACATTGACACCTTAACATTGATTATCAACTGGATTACGGGCACCCAACGTCACCCATGCCCACAGGGATCAAATGCCAGCCCATACAGTCTGGCACAAAAGCCAATGCAACAAAATCCACAGCCTGCCATGCACAGGGCCCAGCAGCCAAAGAGCTCAAGGCTAAAATTCCCAGATCCCAATCTGATTGAACACTCATGGGATGTACCAGACAAACAAGCCTGATCCATGAAGGCCACACCCTGCAGGTCTTGTGGCGTAATGACCCAAAGGGCAAGAGCTGCCCCAGTGGGAACCCAAAACCTAGGTGGTTATAATATTAATGGTTTTAATCTTATGGCTGATCAGTGTATTTGATACATGACAGCTGGATGACTGTACATTGTTTGTTGATTTACCGTAAAAAAAATATAACTAGATAGTAACATATACTGTAACATAAATCAAGTGTGAAAAGCCTTTTCATGTAATTTTGGATGATGCTATACCTTTAATAAATGTCATTTCTGTCATCCTGCTGCACCAAAATCTATGGTCACGAATAGCTGCTGAAATAAAGATCAAACTGGACCATTCTATACATACATATAACAGATTTAATTAGGAGAGCATCCTGATGCTGACCTCATTGAACCAATAATTTAGTGCGATGCTACATAATGCTGAGCAGTCCAAAAATATGTCTCCTCAATGATATATTACACATTACAATCCATTCCAAGATATGCAAACACTTTCCTTTGCCAGTGTTTATGGGATTAGAACATTACAATACAGCCTCGACAAAGAGACTGCAATGTGACCCGCTTTCCTTACAGTACCTAAGAGCTAGACATGAAGCCTCAGTAATCACAGTGAAAGCCATTACGATCGTTTTTGTAACCTGATGCTTGTTTTACAACACCTAGGTGCTGCTTATTTTGCAGCTGATTATTACAGTAAATTCACGATGCCTTTTACTGCCACTTGCAAGTGCTCCAAAGAGGAGGTGAGAAACACATGAGGTAAAATAAGATGCTTGGCCTACCAGTTGGAAGCTTTTGGAGTGCTGAACAGGAAGATTACGCTCACAAGATTATGTGTGTGTGGAGAGGACAGGAGGCGCAACTGAGGAAGAGCACCTCCCAGGTACAAACCCTGTCCTTGCTTCTCACTTTTCTGTTGAGAGCCGAAGCTTTATCAAATTACACTTGGGTTGACTGTCAGCAAGGCTCCTGATTTGGCAGCAGCCACTGTGATTAGTCATATTGAATTATGAGTTCTGACAATGGCCTCTCCAAAACATACGCACACACTTCCTCTCCCACAGTCCTCAATCCCCTCTTCCTGCATTTATGTTCAGTGACACACCAACACAGATGCAGGTAAACCGGATTATACTGGCTGTTCCGCTGTCACACAGCCTGCAGATTGTAATTCTCATGCCTTTCTGACAAGCTTGGCGCCTCTTGAAGTCACCCAACAATTCACATTGGCACCAAATAAAAGGTCCGAATGAGGTCATTAGCTACATATGCAATTTTGGACAGGAAAATAGACTCACTGGTCAATTTAATAGGAACACAAACACATTCATGGGAAAATAGAACCCTTACAGGGCAGAAACATTGGTTAATATTCACATCAAACAAGACCTTAATAATGCAATAATAAATGGAATAAGAGCCCAGATGAATTAAAAATGCATAATTTATGCACCATAATCTAAATAGTCTGAAAAATCAGATTGAGAGGCATGGTTTAAAACATAGAATCTGTTCAATAGATAAATATCAGCCATGTAAAACTTAGTTTGATCATTTACTTGTTATGAGACTTGTATTCTTTATGAGCATGTTTTCCCTATGTTATGTACTGTAGGGGTAACATTAGATGATGTGGACAGTTTCTAGTAGGGGAATTTTTGCATCCAATCCTGGTGAGTAAAGTCCATGCAAACAAACAGCTCTCTCCCACCTGTTTTTACTTTCACTCACTGGGTCTCTGGCTAAGTAAAGGGCACTGATTGGTAAAACATCTAAACACCAATCATAGACGAGAGTCAATCTTTGTAGCCAATCAGAATTATTGGGAAAGATGTGAAACCCAACCTAACCTCAAAACTGGAGAAAAAAACTTTTTCAGCAGACTAATTGTTTCACATCGAGCACTTTGCACTATAGAAAGTTATATTCTGAATTAATGCTTTGAACATGTAAACACACATCCTACCAGATCAGCGTAAAACATTTAAAGTAAACATTTAAGTTGGAATCTCTAAACAGAACGGATTGAAGTAATATTGTCCTTATAAACCTAACTAATGACATTAACCGTGGTGCTGTTATTGGTGCCAGATGGGTTGGTTTGAGTATTTCAGACACTAAAATCTTCTGGAATTTTCTCACACAACAGTCTCTGGAGTTTTACACAGAATGGTGTGAAAAATAAAAAACACCCATTGAGAACGCACTGCATATCCAGCCTTTCATTAAAATGCATGTTTTTTGTTTAGTTTAGTTTTTTCCAGTCAGTGACATCATTTTCTTCTGTATTCCGATGTTTGGTGTGAACATTACCTGCAGCTCTTGACCTGTATCTGCATGATAGTATGCATTGCTCTGCTTCCACATGATTGGTTGATTGGATAATCACATGAATAGTGCACAGATGTTGTTACAAAACTGGCTGGTGAGTGTTTTGCTCATAGATGTGTTCATTAATTTCTTCATATGATTACAATGAACTGGAGAGAGAGGCCAGCGGTCCACAATCCTGCAGCTCGCCGTCACCTCAGGAGAACCCTCTCATTCTTCAGCAGTGCTCAGGCAGCTGAGCGATTACAATCCTCTTCATTAATTTTATCTCGGACATAAACTTTTAATAAGCCGACAATCAGTGGATAGGACTTCCAGGGCAGTTTAAATGACTGGAACCTATAATTACAGTTCCAGAACTTGATTAGAATAATCTGATTGCAATTATTCAGTGATTTTCAACACCGGCCCCAAGCTAGATAACTATAATTCAAGTACATGTTCCTGGCTGGCTATAAAATGATGTTCTAATCCAGGAGTGGTTGAGAGAAAGTGCACAGAGGGGAGGAAAGTGTAATATAAATGTGCAGCATGAACGTACTATAGTGGAATAAAGCACACTGGGGTGTGAATTTAATTAATGTGCCAGCTCTGTAGAGGGCATGGTGGATCAAGGGCCACTGTGGATCATGGATCTATCCTATTCAATAGTAAGCAGAGCGATACACAGGCCAGTGACACGCATTACAGTCACTGCACAGCTAATAACAACAGCTTGTCTTGGATAATGCCTGACCAAAAAAAAAAAGAGAGAGAAAGAAAAAGAACATACTGTATGACCTGATTCTGTAATCATAAAGACTGTCCTGAGACTCTTATAAATATTAAGTATTCCTATACTTAACATCCGTACAGCCTACATAAGAATGTTTGGTTTTATGATATAGACTTGTAAAAGAGTAATGATTAATACTTTATTCGTCATCATCCAGAAGAAGATGGTTTCCCTTTGACCCTGGTTCTTCTTTGTGTCATCTAGTGTGTTATTTCTTACTATGTCATGTCTGGCTTGCTTGTTAGGGATCATAATATGCATCCAGATTTCTGAATAATTGAATTGAATTAAATTTAATTGCATTAATCCCCTGAGGCTTAGTGTAACAATGTAAAACTTTACCAAAGTGTATGCATCTTTGTTCAACAACCACACATACTTTTGTCCAGTAGGTTAATGGGAAGACAATTGGAATACAGAACCAACATAAATATAATTTTTGGCTCTAACATGCATAGTTTCAAAATACATGCTGTGGGAGCCTTTTACTAGGGTGCAATTACAGTCATTAAAATCTTAGGAGAAACATTATACTAAGGCAATGACCTAGAGGTACATGGTAGCTCGTGTAAACCACGATGAAACACTGGAAACCCAACATCATCCAGCTGCTTTTGTAAAAAGCCTAATTAACAAGGACACAACAGATCTTGACTTAAGAGTCATTTGCACAGCCAATATAATGACTAGATTAGTCTGAGTTCCCTCCTGGCAAAAGTACATTTAAGTGGGGTGATAGTGACAGACCTTTCAACCAATACACATTTTGAATATAGGAGCTTTTTATTTTTGACACAATGACACACTTAAAAATACACCAAAACAGCAGCCTTCTTTTTTCCCCCAATAAAAACAGCAGCTGAACCAATCTATGTATGATTCAGGAATGATTGACAAGGCGTTTCAAATGTTCCAGTATTAATTGACCTCTGTGGCAGATGCATCCCCTGCTTCCTCGCTCATGTCGTAATCTTCTGGCCGGTAATTCTGGCAAACCTCAATTTTCTCAAGTTTTTTTTACTCGCAATAAAGCAGTGCCTTCGCTTTGTTTCAGGGTAAAGCTACTTAAATATTTTTAAGAGCAATAATGTAAAATACAATATATCAATGCACATTAGACCTATATTATATGTAGTTAACAGTGTTTAATAAAGTTGCAACAAAATCCAACTTAAAAACAAACACAGAAAATGCTCAAAAAGTGCATTTTTCATTCTTTGATAGAAAAGAGAAAAAAAAATGGTAGAAAATTATTTTTGATAATTTACAGTCACATTCTAAATAATTACAAACAGATTTAAACTTTTAGCAGCATCTCAGCACGTGAAAAGGTTTCAGATTTGGTCAACACTAACTAGTCTAACTTTTTTTTTTTTTTTTTAAAACATATCACACAATTTTTTTTCTTCCTGGTCTCAGAAAAAGCTAAATCTGGAAAACATTTAAAATGTGCGGATATGCTCTGTTTTTACATGCTGCTCCTCTCCCAGTACTATTCATTATTCCTTTTCAGGGTTGCCAGGTCTTGTTGTTCAGGACGCTTACCACTATTGGAAACAACAACACACACACACACAAAAAAAAAAAACTCTGTAATGAGTGACACACTCCTAACCATGGCAGATATGAATAAAAGAGGGATACAAAACAGCCAGTAAACTTAATAGGACTTAAATCTCATTAGCGTGTCCCATACGCATGTCCACATGTGACTGCTAATCCAACAGTGCGCTATCAGAAATACGAGCGTAATCCTGCAAAGAAGACGAGGAGCGCAGAGAGTAATTTAATTGTGGTTGATCTGTAGGTCAATTAGCGTAGAGTAATCCCTGAGGATGTAAGGTAAAAATGTCATAATGTGTAGTTACACATCATTAACATGTAATTTCTGCTATAGAGATATTAAGAGATATGAGCAAGCAAAACAAAAGAAGCAAACTAATGGATGAAGAAGTTATTTCAAACTTCTTTCTTGTCAATTACATGAAAGTCCTACAATGTACAATTCACCTTTCTTATAAATGTCACACTGGTCTATAAATGTCTACATCAAAACTAAAGGAAATAATTTTAAAAGGTTTCAGTCCTGCTCTATAAGATCTCTTACTTTCAAAGTTATCTGAACTTTTGAGAACACTGAGGAATCTTTCTTTTTTTCTTCTTCCAAACTTTGTCTATTTTGGCCCTAAGAAATATACTGCAATTAAATCAGGATCAACTCTGGAAGTACAGGCCAAGAATGAGTGAGCGAGTGAACGGAGAGAGATAGCGAGAGAGAGAGAGAGAGAGAGAGAGAGAGAGAGAGAGAGAGAGAGAGAGAGAGAGAGAGACTGAAAGAGTCAGGAAACGAAGGAGTTTTGCCAGGACAGGCAGAACCAGCTGGTCCATGTAAGCAGCAGCCTGATCATGGCCTTCTGATTTCCCCTCCCTCAACACAGTGAAGCCGGGCAACACGTTCACCACATCACTCCTCTAAGTACAACACAAATTTGATGTTGAACTGATGCCATGGTTCTGCAGGTTCTCTTCTTCTCCTCTGGGCTACAAATTCATCACAGGATTCTCTTATCCAGTGTCCCAATTTTGTGAACATTTACTGAGGCGGCCATTTAGGCACAATGACTTGATTGGTTTAGTTAATTTTATATAAACTAACATACACAATATTAGAGTGTTGACTTACCATGGTATACGTAATGTAAGTGATATATTTTGGGGGGTAGCACCTCTATCAGTAGTATGAATTATAAGTAAAGGTTTAATGTTTATCTTAATAAACCTTTTTTAATTCATGATTGTTATGTAAAATATAAAATGTATATATATATATATAAAATATTAATTTCATGTATTCCTATTATTTTATTATTTATTATATTATATATGGTACATGTACTGTATGTTAGTAAATTATTGTACTTTAAGAGGAATAAATAAATAATCTAAAGTAATATTGTTAGAAAGTTATTTAAAATGTTGTGTAATTGAACTATAATATAACGTTAATCGTTAATGACTGGTACTGTACATGCTGTATACAGTTACTGTACGTGTTACACTTTATAACCCCCTTGCAAATATGCCTATGCGCTTATTGCAGTGTACTGCAGAGTACCTGTGATAAACCACATGACTTCAACAAATGTAACACTGTCTGGACTGCTGAATGAGATTCATTATGTCTCTGTCACTGAAGTAAATGAGCCGATGGCTAGGTTGGCATTACAAACATGCCACTCATCCACGATGTATGAACCCGACATGCTTGTGCCATCAGAAGCCCACAGATTAATTAGATTATCATTAGGAGCCTGTCGCAAGGCCTCAGGTCTGCTATGTTTTTATCTATAACACTTAGCATTCATATGACAAACCAGAGCATTCCACCATGTGCAAATTGGAATTTTTATTTATTTATTTTTAATCTATGTGACTGACACAGAATTGCATAACAACTGCTTAGGCAGTGAAGAAGAGCATATATTATGAGTAAGATTTTGTGGAATGTTACAATGATCATTTCAACACATCAATGCTATTTATATGGATATAATTTCTATTATTATTTTTTTTATTAACAATGTTTCTATATACAAAGTCTTTGGTTGCTTCCAGATCAAGATACTCATTAAACATACATGATTATTCTGTGCAATATACTGAAGGTATTGCTGAGGTGTAGGGTGCTTTGCATTTAGTGCAAATTGAAGGAATAATGCAACGCCAGTACTGTACATCTGTGGCTGCTTAGTGCTTTCTTTTTTTCTTACTTCTTTATTTCTTTGTTCATTTTGCACAAGACTGTTTACAGTTGATGTTATTTTTTCATTTTAACTACTAATGCATTTTATTGGTTTTACTGTACAGTATGTACACTCTCCAAAAATAAATAAAAATGCTTAAGTAAATCCACCATGACCCTGACCAGGCAGTCACTAGGGATGAATAAATAAACACTGTTAATGCCTAGTTCTTTCTAATTATTTTTAATATTCACTTCCATTATCCCAGAAGCTTCATATCGGCCCACTTGCCCACCTGATATAAAACATCATGCTCAAGGGATATTTATTTATTTATATTTTGTAGCCTAATATGTGATTACACCTATAATCCCATTTAAATGTCTTCTTTTGCAGTATATAAAGAAACAAACAAACATATACAGTACATAGTGCATAACATATTTATATCTGTATAAATATAAGAAACAGACTGTGTTATTACAACCATTGTTATCAGTGGATTTTTGTTTTTTTAATTTGAGCAGTAATAGCAAACATCATTATAGAACAGTAATAATGACGTATTATCCTTAAAAAATGGTTATTTGACATAAGATTAATATTGTATAAGTGTATATAATGAGGTAGTGAGGCAAAGAGGCAGTGAAAAGATTCACAATCAATGAACTTATTACACTCTTCTTTTGAAATAACTATACAGAGCTGGGAAGAAAAATAATTCAGAGAAGAAAAGTCTTGGAATCAAAAGCTGTCACATCAAGGGCCAGTTTGCAACCATAGAATTCCTCGCAAGTGGTTCTTACCCACATATAAAGACAGAGGTAGTGAGTTTGAAAGAGAAAAAAAGAGAAAAGAGAGAGAATTGAGGTGAAAGAAGGCTATGGTGAATATGCTATATAGCGTAGCTGCTTTTTTTTTTTCTTTTTTTCTGAGGGGTGGAGTTTGCAGTTCACAATTAGTGCTGTTTCCAAATAATCTGCAAGAATAAAGAAAATTTTCTTTCCAACAAGAGCATTTTTTTCACAGTCTTGCACAGAAAAAAAAAACAAAAAAACATCTAGGACTAAAAAGACGAAAGCGTTGGCTTCATTGTCCTGTCCCACTTAAATCTCACTTTCAATTCACTAAATGTGCTATTTGACTTGGCAAGTAAGTTGGTATGTGCTGTAGGCCAGAAGGATGTCTAATCATGGGGAGTGCGAGTTTGTGGGCAGCCCCTTCTGGGCGGCATTCGCCTCAGCTCATGACCTTAAGCTAAGTGGGTGGTTCAGCCCATGAGAAAAAGGAAAACAGTGCATAGTGTTAACCTTTTACTTGAACCTCTTGCTTGAATTTTTGAATTGCCTACAATGTAGAAACTCGGTATTGTTGGGGGAAAAGTGTAAACGTGTTAGAGAGGGGGATTTTGTTTGAAGAGAATCATGCACTGCTAAAAGAGTTGGCAGGGACTGGCCTGAGGAAATGGACAGGCAAACATTGAAAGTACTTATGTTTTCATTTTAAACATTTACAAAAGGACTTCTTAAGTGATGGCCCAAATTATACAGGGATATCAAATTAATACTTTACGAAAGGCAATTTTAAGCCATTCGGAAAACCAAATAAATCAACTCAACGGCTGGATCAGAGCACCAAGAAGTATTTCAGATCTATATTTGGTAGTGGATCTAGTGTTTACAAGAGTATCTGTCAACTCTGATATCTAAAAAAGTATTTATTAGTCTCCAAATATAACCACAGAAGACAATAAACTAGCAGAACGTGACATGGACAGAGAACATTGTGTCCAGCTTCTATCCCCTGTCTTAGACTAAAAATGGCTTCCCTTCATATCTAGAAATCCTTGGCCATCAGGATGAAAGATCAGAAGAGGCATAAATCATTCACTGCCAAAAACAATATTAATAATAGGCTATTGGATATCTGAGGCATTTGAGAAACCAATACCTAGACAAAGATCAGTGAGAAAGAAATAAAACACCATCATATCCAAAATTCCATGATCCATTGGATCCAGGAGATTAATCCTACAATTGAGTATTAACAAGCAGTTCATCATAAGCATCAGGACCATGCTGGATGGATGACATGCCAGTCCGTCAGTGTTCCACACACCACACGTTCACACACTTAATAATGACAATATAGGAAACCAGAGAACCTGGAGAAATCTCAGATAGAGATAAGGAGAATATGTGGAAATCCATACAGACAGTAACCTGAGCTCATAATCAACCCTGGAGCTGTGAGATGGCAACCCTTCCCATGATGCTGTATGTTAGAGAAGCTGACACTTCTAAAAACACTGAAGAGTTTTCTTAAGTAATTATGACTATCCCTGAAGTACAACCGCACTCCACTCTCCTGTTGCTCTCACACATCCACACCTCCCACTGGAGCCTTTTACGCTGGATAGAAGAAGAATCATGAGAACCATACAGTGCTGATCCCGGTGATAAGCCACATGATTGGGTGTATTTGTCAAAGAAAATGCTTAAACACACAATCTCCTTGTCTGAGATGTAAATTCCTCTGACAACTCTATTTCATCCATGTCTTATTTTACTGTGCGGTTCTTGGCAAAAGCCTTTAGTGAAACCCAAACACAGTTATTATGGAACTTTGCTGGCTTATAACAGGACATTAGTCAACGCAAACGTAAATTTGGTAAGATTAGAAGAAAAAGGCAAAAGGAAAAAGAAAATGTGTCAGGTTTGGAGACGCATGCCTCCTATGAAAAATACACTTTCAGGGTTAATGCATATGTTTGGTACCAGCGTAACAGAACGTAATGTAATGCATTGGGTGAAAAAGGGCACTACTGACAATGAAAGCCACTTTACACACGGTCATATGGTTTGATATGTTAGTATTAACTATGAATGCAAGAAAAACATTTCTTTCCTTAAGAACAGAATAACAGGATGTGTCTTTTACCATGACTGATTTATGTGTAACTCTTGGAATGGGTTGTGGAAATGAATGCTTCAGTGCCTACACACACGCACACACACACACACACACACAAAAAAAAAATGTGTTTAAAATACATTGATATCAATCCATGACCTTGCATCATATTCTATCTATTATGATCTCTATATTTCTTCATCATATTTACAGTGTGATGAGTTGTTTCTGTATTTAGACAACCTTGTATTTCATTTCTCATAATTATATCATTAATCAACCTCAGATGCCTGAATCAACAACCTGCAATGAACAGACTTTCTTTTATTACTGGAAGAAAAAAAACAAAACAGAAAAGTCAACAACAGTTAAACACACAATAATGCCTGCATGTGGTAAAACTCAGAATGACCCCTGGGGCAGCTGTGGCTTTGTTTTAGGGATCGATCAAAGCTACGAACTGTGCTATTATGTGACATTTACTTATTTTTATCCAGACAGGCTAATACAGAACATTCCACTAGCATTAATGACTATTAAACTAAAAATGAAATGCATCTCCAGGAGGAGTGTGTCTGAGTCCATGTCCTTGGTCTGTGGTATGAAGGTGGGCTGCGCTGACAACCTGTCTCAGTTCAAACATGTTCTCTCAAGTGGCTTCACAGCACATATGTGTACGCCTGCCTCTCATTCCTGAGAGGATAGTGTAGGAGTGCAAGATAACTGAAAGGAAGACAGTCTGGAGCATTTTAATACTGACGGGAGGAGGTGGGCCTATACAAAGAAAACAAGTATACTGCCACACAAATTAATTAGAGTCATTAAAGCGAAACATCTGTATGTCGATGTACATGACAAACGAGTGTAATGTTATTCTGTCTAAATCAGGAACATTTGCAACATTTGTATTAAGATAACGTTATGCCTTGACCTGGGTCAAAGTCGAGCAGTTAAGAGAAAGTGCCAAATATGTGTTGAAGACATAAGCTATGTCTGGATATGTGGATTGATGAACAAGAAATGGTGGACGCATACATGAAAATGTTTTCATTCATTTATTTATTTTTTATTAATTTATTACGTGACAGGTCGGTGTTTGCTAGGCTTGGGATATTTTTAAACTTTCTTCATTTCGCTGTATTTCTGACTTAAGGCTGATTTGTGCTTCTACATCAAGATGAACAAAAGCTAATAGATGTGGAACAACAGTTACTTTTACTGAAATGACTGTAACACACAAAAGAATAGGACAAAGACGTCGGAGGAGATGGTTAGTACGATGGAAACATACTGTAGAAGAAGGTAGTTTCATGTCTGGGGAGGTGCATCACAGGCAGTGGCATAGGGTACGACATAGGGTACACACAGTTTTGCAAGACCTACTGCATACACATGAGGCAGAAGCATAAATCAGCCTTTACACACACCTCAGCCAATGATTTGAATGCTTTGCTAGGAGGCAATTGCCTTTATTCTAAGGCTCTGGGTTACTAAGTTCTGTCACTTTTGGGCCCTTGAGCAAGGCCCTTAGGTCCTGTGAGCTCCAGTGGCACCTCATCAAGGCTGACTCCAAGTTTCTACCTGAGATATGCAAAGAAAAGAAATTTCACAGTACTGTAATGTAAATGTGACAAATAAACACTTCTTCTTCTTCTTTCTCCACAAGTCATTAAATTATGTGCAGCAGCATGTAAACAAACTAGACCAGACAGGACAGAAATAAATAACACCACATACACAACACAACAACAACCTCCATAAATAACACCTTTATTCTGATTTGTTCTCTGTAAATGGACTAATAGGTGTGAAAAGCGACACAGTGATTGTAAAAGTCGGGGACATCTGGCAATTACTTCTGCCCCTAGAGTGTAATCGAATCCTTACTATTTAAAGTAAGCGTTCCTGGCACACCCTTCATCACCCACTTGCTTTGGAGTCTCCAGCTCGTTCTCTCTGTTCATCCCTACCAGCTGCTGCCAGTCAGGGAAGACAGCAGTGCCAGGCGGTGTTGGTTTAGTTGGAGCCCACCGGCACATCCAGCCCTCCCCCCACCCCGAAGACTGCAGGTCCTCCACAGCCTCGATACAGTCTGCTCCACTCGGCTGCACACGCAATCTGTTTTCTATATTACTAGCTGGTATCACTGTACTATGCACTATAAAACAGCAATTGAGCAGGAAATTAAGTTAGGTATTTGGCAGTGGCGAGGCACTCTGTGGTCTTCCCCTCTGCATATAAGGATCATTAAATACCACAAAAGTTTCTTGATAAACTTCCATTGTTTCTCACATACAGTACCCCCGCCTCTACTAGCTGGATTTTCTTTTTCTTTCTTTCTTCCTTTTTAAATTTTTTTTTTTTTTATTACTGTCAGTGCGTATGGGAAACAAAATATCCTAATGGGTATTTGAACAGCTTGAGATGTGTCGGCCTGGGAACTCACTTCCCTGTGACAGTGAGCACTAGCAGAGATTTTTAAACATCACTGTAGCTAAATATGGAACATCTCTCTCTCTCTCTCTCTCTCTCTCTTTACAGTGTATCTTTATATCCATATTTCACTCTCACTTTTTTCTCTCTTCCTTTACATCTTTATATCTCTTTTATTCCCCTCCTCTCACTTTTTATCTCTTTCACTCTTCTCTCTCTCACTCCATCTCTTTCTTTATATCTCTCACACACTTCACACACACTTTCTCTCCATATCTTTGTCTTTATACTTTTATACATTGTATTTTTTGTTCTAATGCCACTGACTCCTGTCTCTCAATTTTTGATCATAGCTTTCACTCTGTCTATCTTTTAATATCCCTTTCATGTCTATTCTTCTTTCTATATATCTTCATCAATCTTTAAGTCTAACAATATGTTTTAACATCTCTCTCTCTCTCTCTCTCTCTCTCTCTCTAATCTACACAAACAGGATAAGTATATTTAAACTAAGCTACTTTGGATTAACAGATGTGTAGCCATTTTCCCTCTACCCCTTCCTCTTTTTCTCCCACATCTCATTTCCTTTCTGTTCTCCCATCCCCTTTTCTTCTGTTTGTTTTCTCTTCATCTCTCCCACATCCTTTGGTTCCAGTTTCCATTAGCTGGAGCGAGTGAGGGCTGGCTGCAGTGTGCATGGTGGATGGTGGATGGTGTTGGCATGGTGACTGACAGTGTGAGGGCTGAGTGAAGTGTAGTGTGTGCCGAGCAGCTCATCACTCACATGGCAGCTCTGAGCAGGAGGACAGGCTTTGGGAGACTGGCTTCCTCTCAAATGAGCAAATAGTGCACTTTTCCCCCACTGTCATTACCTGGGAGAATATTTTACCTGGGATGGGATTCAGCCTAGTGACAAACTGAGCCATGATGCAGAACTGTGATGCAGCTGGGACAACTTACCTAAACAACAGTCAATAACAAAGCATTAACATATCACTGAAAGACAGTCAGTCGTGTTCTTTGTTTTTTGACACATTTTCAAATCATCATTCCTTTTAAAAGAGGACAATGCTTTGGGGCTATTTTCAGTGAAATTTGGTCAGAACAAGGCTCTGATTATAGCAACAACAAAAAAAATACATTAAGTTCACATGAAACCACAGAAAAACTTCCCACAGCTGATGGAATTCCATGCTGTGCTGTAAAGTATGCAAATAAATTATTCGCTTATTGCAGAGTAGCAGCGGCGAACAGTCGCACTCCTCTCAGCCTTTCCAAAACACACCCTCCAGAAATATTTATACCGCAGAGAGATTATGAACTCGCATATCAAAGCAAAAGGCCATGCTGATGCAAAATGTTTTCGACTTGTAATCAAGGTTTAATTATTTGTTATAAAAATATTCGGCACTGAGGATTTCTGGATAAATGCTGTCGAGTTGATTGCTCACAGATTAAGCATTCCTCCTGCTACATTTTTATCCTTGCGTGAACACTGCATGCTTTCTCCTCAACACAACAGTTAATATGACAGAAAACATGCTAATGATGATAATTAGCATTTACAGTGTAATTTGGAGGAATACACTAAGTTGGGAATGAGAACGTGAACAACAAAAGACCTTACTATTTATATTTTTATCAACAAACTTATCGCACTGAATCCAATTTACGAATGCAATATACAGTACTGTATGTAAAGCTGAAGATAATAAAGTTTCTTTAAATACCTGATCACACCAATAATAACCTTGTGACTCAAATATCTCCATCTGTTACTACTTTTGCATTGCTTGAATTATTAAAAGAAGACGTAAAACATTAAACACATGCCCTTCACCTGAACAATTGTATCCCTCTAATACCATAGCAGTTTCCACACAATTACAATGGAGACTATAGCCAACATTATAGGCAGGTGTGAAAGTAATTAAGTAAATTCTTACTAGTACTACGGTACTAAGGAAAATAATTGATGGTAGTGATGAACAGTCCTGTAAATCAGTCAATTGCTCTTTATGTCCCCATTCAATGTTCAATGTCCTCATTTATTCCACTTTAGAAGTGCTAACTAACAGGAGATGAATCCCAAATGGTCTAAAATGGAAAGCTAGTGTACAGTAGGGTATACAATCGTTTGTTCCACACACCTACAGTAGTAGTGCCCTTGATCAAGCGTTAAGGAGGGATTTGGGATTCAGCCTCATGATATAAGCAAGTTATGTTTGTAGCTCACATTAGCTGTGAACAGAACAACATTCAAAACCAACATTAATGGTTCAGAGGCAATTCAGAACAACTAAGTTGCAGTTACTAAGGAGACAAAGCAGTGTTTTAGATGAGACAGCGCTAGAAGTTGTGTTTTCTTGCCAAAAGTGCTTCTGTGACTGGTTTTGAATGTGGGATTTTGTAGGCAGCTGCTCTGCCCTTGTCCAGTACTGCAGACTGCACTAAATCTTTTAGTGTTGTGTAGTACATGATCAATGAATTGGACCATGATTATACAAGCTTCACTATATCAAATATTCTATTTATTTCTGTTAGATAGTTAAACATTTCATTTAACTATCCAATAGAAAAAAAAGATCTATGTGAATGAGTTGTTATTGTAAAAACAATATAATAATAATAATCCAGTTATTTGTCAGATGTACCTTACAGTATAGAGTGAAATCATTTTCTTGCATATCCCAATTAGGAAGCTGGGGTCAGAGAGAAAACTTGCTCAAGGGCTTAACAGTGGGAGCCTGGCAAGTGCGATGGTTTGAACCCCCGACCTTCCGATCTGTAACCCAAAAACCCACAGCCTTAACCGATTGAGCCACCCCTACTCCCAAACATCTGAAATTTGCATATGGTACTACTGTCTGAGCTGCTGTTATAGAACCTTCTGACCAAGGATTCAATAACACTGTGATGTAACTGTTAACATTTTATAGGCGATTAAATTTGCTTTCTATAGAATCACTGATCTAGTGGGTAACAGCTTAGAGGACAAAGTGTACAGGGAGCTGGATAACCACCGGGATACCACATCCCAAATATAAAAGCAAGAGGAAATGTAAGAGTGAAATGAAGATTGTAGCCTGCTACCTCTCAATCCAATTTCTCTCATGCTCAGACATATAAACACACACACACACACACATACACACACACACACACACAACCTGTTGTGGCCTCCAGGCCCCATCCAGCCAGCAGAGATAAGGAGGCAAACAGGGGATAAATCCCGGCAGAAGCAGGGGCTTGACGGACAGACAGGCCACCATTAACAATGCCAGGTCTTGTGAGAGCAGCGTGCTGATGGAGAGATACCCTGGCATTTGGCACAGCTAAGAAGTGGCCCTTAAAGATTTCACACTTCCAATTTCTTTGAATTATCAGCCATCTCCTGCCCGTCAGTCAGCATGAGATGTCGAAGTCTAGTCAAGCCCAGCAAGTTTATTGACAAAGCAATTCAGAGGTGGTGTTGCACAGCCTGATAAAGCATCAGCGTAGCGCAAGGACAATGTCCAGTTAACAAGAGGAGCCACACTTAATTACTGTAGCTGGGGAAAAAAGGAACAGTAAATGATGTTCAAAGGAATTCAATCGTTCTCCCCAAACAGCTCTATCATCTGTCTAATATTAATTATAATACAGCAATATAGTATAAACATGCTATTAAAGTCATACACTTATCTATAAAACTGCAGCTTTAGGGATTTTAAGATGACTTGCATCACATTCAGCTTTCGAAACAGCACAACACAGCATTTTGCCAATCTTTTTTTTATTTAACCAACACAATGTTTTTGCCTGCTCGGTTTAATGGACCTCATTCAGAGTTAACGGCATCGTGAGAAGATCGTAATGAAAGTGCACATGTTCTTGTTCAAAACTTGTATGGTTTCAATACAATATGTCATGCTAAAGCACAAGCAATGTACATGCATTCAAAATGTTTGGGGTGTTTTACATACTTAGATAAAGTTCTAGTACAGTTCTTAAGCACAGAGTTTAAAAACGCTAAACAGAGATCATATTCATACTGTAGGTTTAGACTTTGGGAAACACACTTCATATACTGTAGAACTCAATCCATTGTAGGAATAAAGATACTTTATCAAACATCAGAATGGAAAGCGATCTCAGTTTAATGCAATGTAGCTTTGGTGCTAGATTCGAGTTGACCGGAAGTCAGTAGAAACTCAAATAACTGCTTTTTACAACCATAGAGAACAGAAAAGCATTAAAAAAAAGTATCAAAGTGCCCAAAATGACAAACTTTAAGGCAGGTTGGCTTGGACACACATTAGGCTCCACTTTTGGCAGTTTTTTTCCCCCTTTTTTGTGTGTTTGTTTCCTTGTTTTTTCCCCTCAAACTATCCAGTTTTGGTGAGCTGATTGGATATAATAATGAATGAGCAGGTGTATGTCATGCTGCACATAAGCACATGCTGATTTGCAGATAAAACAAATTATGGGTTCTGGGGGAAATATTATGTTTTCTAAAATAAATGTCTAATGGATCTATGTGGATTTGTATCTGTGTTAGTGAAACTAAATAGTCTCTCCTCTTCAGCCTCCCATCCATTATGCCAACACTAACCACTTCACTGCTAAAACCATCCTGATCATAAATTGACTCTCAATATGAATGTGCGACCAAACAATCCACTTTCAGAGATCTCCTTACGCAGCGTTATGTTTAATAGAGTTAATAATAGGCAGCATTAGTAACGTGTAGGAGAACGACTTTGCCCAAGTGTTGTGTTAAAAGGATTGATGGGCTTGCATGCGGAATAAGGGGGGGGCGGGGGGGGGGTGATGATGGGGGTTGGGAGGGTGCTCCAG
>JAQMYG010000014.1:9519164-9530739 GCA_030014215.1 Clariallabes teugelsi | reverse complement strand
TCCGCCCCTCCTTTTGGCCAAGTGTGTCATTTTGGACTAAATGATTTTGGTCTGTGAATTACATGGAATAAATCAAAAGAACATAAGATGTTCCCATCTCTTTACTCTGTGGAAGTATCATAAGCCCTGACTCAGCCCAGGAACTGGCCAAAGATTCTCTCTGTTGTTCCATTTAAGTGCATCATGACAAAACAGCTGCGAAAAATTTCAAACCTGACCACAGAAATAAATAAATAAATAAATAAAATAACACAGGAAGAACACGAGTATGCAGAAAAGTGGAAAGTAGAGCAAACAAAATGGTTGATGTCAGGGAAGGGAGCAAAGGGCTTGGAGAACGGTGAGGAGAGAAAATATGAGGCTGAAAGTCTTTTCCTCACCTGATCCCTACCAAATCTGATCTGAGCCCTGTACTGCTGACCGACAGGGAATCATTGCCATCCTCATGGCACAGTTAACGCAGTGGAAGTGTTGGACAGCTGCAGTGCTGATGCATATTTCACACTCCATACACAAGCTCTCCGGAGAGCAACACAGAATGATGTTTCACCACTGATACTTTCTGCAGACCATTACACATTCTTCTGAACTGAATTCCCAGACTCAACTAGCCAGAACTCTGTGTGCTCTGGATCCGTAATAGACAAAATGCAGTGACAGAAAATGGCCCAAATGAGTAATTCCATCAGAGTGCGAATGAGGAGAATATTCTGAATTCAATTTGAGTGTCTGATGGGTCCGGCCTCCTCATTTCTTAATGTCACTTTAACGTTGCGCGTGTTAATGAAGAGACAGGAGGTTAGGCCTAACTCGGAGCCATTATCCACTTATTAGAAGCATTGACCCTAATGCTCCCCACTCCATTAAACTGTATGAGGACGTGTCCCCTGCCACGAGCCAGAATGAGATAGGCATGTGTGGAGATGAGAACCATCAAGCGTTCAGCTTGACTGGGCTGAGCTGAAGTGTGAATGCAATGCCGCCCCTGTCTATTCTGACACCGCCGGTGCGGGACACCCTGAATTCAGCGCCCGCCAAGCACTCACACACCGGCACACTCGCAACAGAACTACTGACACGGGTCACTAGTTTCTCTCATCCTCCCACTTATCTCCTGACAGGATGTATCTGTCAGGTTGCGGGTGAGGCAGGGTGGTCGTAATAGACAATTTGAAAGTGTGACGAGTGTTCGTGGATATGAACTGAACGGCTGGTTGAAATGGGGGTGTTTTCAATTGTAAGTAAGATCACCGTCTATAGAAAAACTCACACAAAACATAGCAATGCTTCAGTGACTGATTTGCACTTTGTCACCGAACAAAATGTTGATTCAAAGATTTTACAGTTACATATTTTTGTTCATATCTGCTCAAACGCAACTTTTATCCATCATCCTACAAAGTGACACACACACACATACAACGATTACATAGAACCTTTTCAAAGGTCAGAGGAAATATGTGGGTTTTTTGCACTACAAGGTTTATTTCCATGTTTGGAGTGTTTGTGTTGTAATTTGCACCATGATTAGAGTCTCCCTCTGCTTAATCCCCCTTAAGAAAAAAGAAAGTGGTTGACAATGCAGGGTCAGCTACTGGCATTAGCTTATGATACCTCGGAGCTGAATAGTCACACAGTTGTGGCACTGAACCCAACCTCACCATACCTGAACCCAAACTCTGCTCATAACAAATCATTTGGGAGTGAATAAATAAGCATAAAATCCTGTTCACTTGCAAGACAAGGCATGATGAAGGGATTTGCTTTTCGTGGAGGTTAAATACACCTCCACTGATTTCAATTCACTTCACGTCATCTAGATAAAAATGTAACCCATGAATTGAACCTTGTTGAAAGTTAATAGAAAATACTGTAAGGAGCTTTTGCTGTTCCACTGTCATAATAGTTGTATCCTAATACTAGATACTACCAACAGGTTTGAAAACATATATTGCAAGTGTTTTTCAAAACTTTCCCATTTATATTAAAACACATAACATATTAGAAAGCAGTGGGTGTCTAAACTACCCTTCTGTATATGGACAAAAGTATTTGTCCAAACCTGTAATGACACTGTATCCGAACACTGTACATACACTTCAATATGAAGTTGGTCCCCCCTTTGCAGCTATAACAGCTTCCATTCTTCAATTCTTCTTCCACAAGATTTTGGAATATTTCTGTGGGAATTTGTACCCATTCATTCTGTAGAGCATTTATGAGGTCAGGGACTGATGTAGGAAGTGAAGGCCTGGCTTGCAATCTCCGTTTCAGTTCATTCCAAAGATGCTCAGTGGGGTTGAGGTCAGGGCTCAGTGCTGGGGCCAGTCAAGTTCTTCCACACCAAACGCATCAAACCATGTCTTTATAGTCCTTGCTTTGAGCACTCACATACAGTCATGTTGGAATAGAAAAGGGTCTTCCCCAAACTGTTGCTACAAAGTTGGAAGCATGGCATTGTCCAAGATGGCTTGGTATGCTGAAGTATTAAGTTTGCCCTTCATTGGGGATACAGTAAGGAGCCTGACTGAAACACCTGTACTATAATTAACAGTTTGGCCAAATACTTTTGTCCATATAGTGTATGACCTTCACAGCTCACTGCCATTTTGGTTGCTCTGGTAACACAAAACTGTAACACTTTACAATGTAGCTCTTTAAATAATTATCAGGGGTGGCATGATGGCAAAGGGTTAGTACCTCCAGGGTTGAGGATTCGATTCTCTAGTCATGTCTTTAAATCTGGAGTTTGCATGTTCTCTCCATGCATTGTGGGTTTCCTTCATGTACTCTGCTTACTCCCACAATCCAAATACATGCAGAGTAGGCTAACTGGTATTTCCAAATTTCCCGGATGAGTGTGTGTGTGTACTTGTGTGTCCCACGTTGGCTTGGCTCTTCCTTTACTGTTGCTTTTAACTCACCAGTGACTAGTATCCAAAATTGATGATGTCATAACACTGTAGTAATTTAATATTAATTAATAAATCATTAGAAAATACCTTATTATATTTATATTAATAATATAGAGTAATTGTAGCAGAACTACTGTATTAAACATTAATTATAGAATCATGCTGCAATGTGATATCCACACGAAGATCACATGTTTCTCACACATAGTTGATGCTCTGGAGTGGCACTCAAGTATATCTAATAACATAAAATAATTTAGTTATTAATCAGGTAGAAGCTCTTAGCATGCCTAAATTCTATTTTGGGAGAAGGATGAAGCTAAAAAATCTGCTTCTTTTTTAATGCTTGGATATTAATTGTAATGAACTGAACCAACTGCTATGTGAGTAGATGAGTAGTCAGCTAAGATCCTTCAATTTTACCTACACCATATCAGGCAGGGATGTCTGTATTATTTCAGCTTCTGTCTATACTTTGGATGTGAAGCCCTGCATTTCTGGTTAATGGATCTGATTAAAAATATTTATAAAACTAATATCAGAGGGTTTAAAATATCCTTAATGAGTCATGAGTCCATAAATTGGATTGAGCATTCCTGTTTAATGATTCTGCTAAAAAAACATAATGGAACATTACAAAACAACTAAGAAAGGTAAAGAGAGGTACAAGACCTTTTAGAGTTTAGCTGATTGCAATGACCAATTACTTTAACCCGGTGTTCAGTGCTGTAACTGGAAGATATGTTACCAAGCACCCTAACCTTCTTGCAACCTACAAGCACACGCTTGCACACCCACTTTCTCTTATATATCATATATCTTACAGTATGTACTCTGTGTGTGTGAAGAACTGATGCAGGCAAAAGGTGATGACACAAAATATCCATTTGATTTTGGTTTCTCTTCTTGTTAATTGATAAAAATAATAAACTGTTAACACTTCACCATGCAAATATTTATTCAAAACAAAAATAAAGCCAAAAAACAAAACAAAACACATGGGCAATAGTAAGTACCCCTTTACTGTTTCCCCAGGATTTAAGAGGGTAAGTTGAAACCAGGTGCTCCTAATCATCAACCCTTGATTAATTTCTCATCAGCAGGTGCGCAGACCTCTATAAAAGCAGAAGTTTTCGCAGTTGGCTGGTGCGGAGCATACAGTTGTGTGTTCGCACAATGCCAAGAGGGAAAGCATAGGCAATGGTTTTAGAAAAGCTATTATTGTTGTAATGATCTATTATCTAAAACTAAGTCTAAAACTAGATCTTAAACTATCATTGTAGTTCAATGACCTACAATGAGAAAGATTATTCACAAGTGGAAAGCATTCAAGACAGATGACAATCTTCCCAGGAGTGGACGTCCCAGCACAAGGTCAAACCGTGCAATGCTCAGACAAGATACAAAACAATGCAGAACTAAGAGCTACATGTCAGACCCTATAGGCATCACTGACTATGTTACATGTAAAAATTCATAACGTAAGCTTTTTGGAGCTGGGCACCTTGCAGTCATTGAGTCAAAAATGAATTCTAGAGGCAAATGCGTTTAACAGCTAAAGCTTGGTTGAAATTAGGTCATGCAACAGAACAATAATCAGAAGCACACTAATAAATCTACATCAAAATGGTTGAAGATTTTAACAATCATGGTTTTGTAATAGCCTAGTCAAAGTCCAGACCTCAACCAAACCAAAATGCTGTGGTGGAAACTAAAGAGAGCTGTGCATGAGTGAATGCCCCAAAACCTCAATGAACCAAAGTAATATTCTAAAAAAAACAATGGGCCAAAATTACTCCACAAGGATGGGAGAGACAGATGAAGTCATGAAGGAAATTATTACTTCAAGTTATTTCTGCTGGAGGGTACTTGGATAGTACTTAGTTTTGCCCAAAGGTTTTTTTCTTTCTGGCTTCCTTATTTGTTAAATAAATAATGGCACAGTAAAAGGCTTAGTGGTTAGCGTTGTCTCTTAGCACCTCCAGGGTCCGGGTTCTATTCCCGACTAGGTTGGATTTTAATTATTGTTCTCCCAATGCTTGGTGGGTTTCCTCCAGGTAATCCAGTTTTCTCCCACAATCCAAAAAAACATGCAGATTAGACTAATTGCCATTCCCAAATTGGCTGTAGTGTGTGAGTGTGTGTGTGTGTACCCTGTGATGGATTGGCACCCAGTCCAGGGGAAACCCCACTTTGTGTCCTAAGTCTCCTGGGATAGACTCCAGGCCCCCTGCGACCCTGTATACAGGATAAAGCGGTATAGACGATGATTGATTGACTGAGTAAGTGAGTGATGGCACAGTTTAATTTTAAAAAGTTATATGTTGATGGTTGTCTGAAGTTGTATTTGCCTAATATTGATACACAAGTATATTATACACCAAAATCACATGACAAGCATATAAACCTATAACCAGTGCTATTTACTTTAGAAACAAAATTGCTTTATTTTGTTCATCCCTGGTGAAAAAAAAAAATGAGAAAAGCTGGTATGACTGCTGTGTTATTGGCCTCCAAACAGGACCTACATGATTACCACAGTACTCACTGACTTTAATGACTCATAAAAATATTTTGGTCTTGGTGTTTATTGCAAAAATGAGAGCTGAAAATGACTACTGTGTTGGCCTGTATGTGGGAGCAAGGAATTTAGGGATTTCCCAGGAGGTGAACCTGTCCTCTGACTTGATGGAGCATGTGCAGCTCTACATCACAGCAATCAGTGGTGCTACAGCTGCTACACAAACAAGCAGTTAACCCATAGCCTGTCCTTTCATGTGTCGGGATTAAATTAGTGAGCTGATACTCATTTCAGCTGTCTGTTGTTACTGTTCACTTTATATAACACACTAACATGATTTCGAAGCAAAGAGAGAGAGGGAGAGAGAGAGAAGAGCAGATAGGTAGCGAAAGAGAAGCTGATGCAATAAGACAATACGAGATCACTGTGAAATCTGGAGAAAGAAGCAGAGTTGTGGGCTCTAGTGCTTTTCCAGCCTCTGGTTGGGAGGAGAACTGGAGATCTATCTGTAGCTCTTAGTAGGGATTACAGGGGCCACTTGTTCAGCAGAGCCTACTTCTCATTACCCCAGCCTGGCTCAGACACAAGCATGCCAGCAAAATCTGTCACCAGAGTCCAGCACAAGTGGCAATCCAAATTGAAAAAAGTCTGTCATGAGGAAAGAGGGAGAGAGAGAGAGGGAGAGGGAGAGAGAGAGAGAGAATATGAGGAGAGGGGAAAAATGTGGTCAGTCATCAATTGTTGGCAGTGGATCGCAGGCGAAGATTATTGGAAGGCAACACTGAAGCAGATGTCTGATGAGTGTCTATTAACCTGCTTCCTAAACGCACACACATGTACTGACACACACACACAAACTAACTTGTACTTCCTGATTCCAGCTCATCATGATGTCAGACTGTGAAGACTTGGCCATTCTTATAGAGGGGCACGTAATCCCCGAGAACGAAAATGAGACCAGGTTTGCAGTGCTGTTGATTTGTTGGACTTATTTCACTGGCAGCTGACTCAAGCTGAGGCATGTCACTAAAGCCAGTAGTCCTTCAGAGAATCCCTCTCTTCTGTCAGAACTTAGCTCACAGCAGACTAGGAAAGGTTACCTCCATGTCAGCCATCTTGGAAGGCTTCCCGAGTGTACAAACTACCCTGATATATTTGGAACAGATTTGTGTCTAATTGATAAGTGCATACAACGTTCGGCTTGGCGTCAGAGATTTGGTGTGCTTAGTGAACTCGCAGAGGCCCAAGAGGCTTGGCTGTAGTTCTGTCTCGGCTTTGGCCGAGCACTTGCCATATGGAATGTACTATAGCCTGATCCCACAGCAGAGATCTCCTGTCCAGATCCCTCAGGACAAACATTCAGCACTAAAATGAATAGAACAGATTCACAACCCCAGGATTCCCTTAAATAGCTCTGGAATGGACAATGGTGCTTTGGAATAAATGTCGAGCACTGCTATGCAGACGATCCGGCCTATCAATGGGTTGTGACGCAGTGTCCTAAACTACAGCTCTCGTTGGAATCATCGATTCATTTTGAATCTTGCCTCCAAGTCAGTCTTTCACTTTTCAGTTTCAACACTGGTTGCAATTGTGAATGCAGCTGTCAAGACTGAGTAACACCAACGACTTAGGTACGGGAGGAATGAGAATTCACAGTGGCATACTATGTAAAATGGTTTGTTAAAGTGTGAAAGTGAAAAGTGTCAATTCAAAACCTACTACTTCAGTAGTGGACTGCCAGAATACATCACATCTGTAAACAGAGTACTCTAATATTATATACAGTAGGTCATACCTTTCCCAAACTATACCATTGAAATCGATTGTAGCAACAGATACAGTCACATCCAGAATTATGGCACCTTGTATAAAATCAAGCAAAAGTCATTGTGTAAAATAAACAATAGATGCAATAATTCAAATCTCAAACCTAACGAGTAGCTACAGTATGTAACGTATTGTCCTTAACCATGATAACCTGTTTACTGAAATGTGAATATGATGTTGCAAACATGTAAAATGCCAATTCCATTGTATTTTTTTATAAATTTTTTATATTTACTTATTATTAATTTTTGGTATTTTGGTCAATCATCCAGCTCAACGCCCAATTGTCATTCACACATTCAGGCAAGTAGGAAGAAACTGGAGAACCCAAAAACGGGGTGAACATGAATCATTAACCTGGAAAAAAGACAAAGATTATATATATACTGTATATTATATATTAGAATTACTTCAATAATAAATGATTCTGATTCTTCTTAAAGGTGACAAAAATTCTGAAGGGTACTGTATAATTAAAAGATAAGGCACAGAACACATTTATCATATGGATCTATCATATTGTCATAATTCAACATCATTTCCCCCCTACATACACACATGCACATGTACACACACACACACACACACACACACACAGAGCTTCATTTCATGCCTTCCACTTGCCTTGTGAGCATGAATGCTTCAGCTCTTTACGTGATGTGATACATCGTGACACCTCTCCTCAAGCGCAAAATTGTTTCCCTGTTTATTTTAAGCTGCATTCGTTAAAAGCAAAAAAAAAAGCAAAATAAATCTTCCCAAATCTCATTTGGAAAATGCGAGAAGTCTTACCCAAATTTTCCTTCTCTGTCCACTAAAACTTCTGTCTTATTTCTTCAGCCCCGAACACTCTGGTTTTCTTGTTGTCTCCTAGTAACAACCAGTGGAAGCTTTAAAGCCATGTGCTTTGTATTCATCCCACCTCCTGTTCCACACTTCTCCAAATGGCGCCAGCACTTTGCTAACAAGAGCGAGATACAGTAAATAGCTTCCAACAGCTGAAAGAACAAGAAAACCTGGCTCTCATTTCACACATGCAGTTCAGCTATACAGCTTCTCGCCTTGCCAGATGAGACAAGGCTTACCCTTTGTTTTTTAGCACACAAATCTGTTTCTGCCTATTGTTTTTTTCTTTTTTTTTTTTATATCATTATTAACATACACCAGCTGCCCTAAATTCTGAATAACAGTCATGTATAGACTTTTAATTTGTCATAAAGATATGGAGTATTATGTGTATATTATGCATTCTTGCTATGTTGAGCAGGCCAGAGTGTTTAGTGAATTTGTTTCTTTTTGGTAAATAGAACCATAAATAAATGGTTCTATACATAATCTATACAGAGTTTATACATAATAACATAATTGATATTTGTCATGTAGTATTTTAACATTATTATTGCTTACATGGGCCCAGGATCAACCGTCTGGGATATAAAAGTTTGAGAAAATGAGTGAAATTCCTCATGTAAAAGTGATTGACATTTACAGATGTGCGATGATGAGACTCTTAAAAAACCCATAGCGTTTTCCCATAGAAAACGCTATGGGAACGCTCTTCGCGCGACCCGTTGTTGAAGCATGTGTGTTAAGCACAGCAAAAAAATTTGATTAGGTGCACCTGGAAGTTATAAATAGGCATGAACCGGAAACGTCTTCAGGTCTTTTTGTCTTCAAGGACTGCATTGTGTGTGTGCGTGTGTGGAAGCACTTTTTCAAAGCAAAAGGAAAGCGAAAATAGAAAGCGTCTTATTACTCACCAGAAAGATGGCAGAGTTAGACAGGAGTGCCGTCCCTCCGGGTAAAAGATATCTCGCTGAGGGCGATCTTCACGCTTTCTGTTTTCAGTGTTTGGGGGAAGAGCACGCTATCCTCGGGCTTGAGGGAGCATGTGAGTATTGCGATCTCCTCCCTATTAAAGTCCCTCGCGCTCGGCTCGCCATTTTAAAAATGAAACCGCGAGCCGCGGCGCATTTCTCGCATGCAAATATGGCGGAAGCGTGAGATGGAATCTTCCTTTTCTCTCACTCTCTCTCGCCGGATCATGAGCCTTTACTGTCCACTTCTCAAGCGCGCTCCGGCGCTTCTTGTGAGGGGGCGGAAGAAACTTTCTCTCTCGCTTCCGCGGAGATGAAAACTATCACTTCAGAGCGCTCCTCTAGCGAGGAGCGAGTGTATCAGGAGTTATTAGAGGTGGTAACACACGCGGTCGAACGCTTACACCTCGATTCGCCGTAAAAATAAAATAAAATAAAAATCCCCCAAACGCTCAAAGTTAGATGACAGGTTTCTGTCGGGTGGCCGGTGGCCCTCCCCTTCTTGGCAAACTTCATGACGACGTTAACTCATTCATGGAATAAGTCGTATTCATCTCGTGTTTTGTGCTATTGATGCGAAAAGCACAGTTCTATATGATGATACCCCAGATTGAAGAGACGCTTGCGGGCTATCTCTCTTCTGGGAGCTCATCGTCCCTGAAAAAGTCTACACACCCCACCAAGCCGTGTAGACTAACATCTTCATTGGTGGGAAAAGCTTTTTCAGACAGCGGGTCCAGCTGGTGCTGCCCTGCACACCATGGCTTTGCAGGCATACCAGGCTGACCTACTGAGAGATCTGAGCACTGGTGGGTCTATCAACGACACGGCATTCGCGGAGCTACGCTACATGGGAGCAGCTACGCCCGTGCCACCAAGCAGACGGCCTTTTATGGCTGCAATGGTCGCCACGGAGAGACAGCTGTGGCTTAACCTCACGGGCATCAAGGACAGGAATCGCGCTTTCCTCCTTGATGCTTCAATCTCGCCTTCCGGCCTTTTTGGCGATGCCGTAAACACTGCCACCACTAGGTTTCGGGAGGCGAAGCTCTACGAGCAGGTTTTTCCCCGGCTGTGCTCAGGGGTCGGGACTGTCGGCCACCCAGTCCTGACCAGGTCCAGTTCTCGCCAGGCGTGAAGCGCAAAAGGAGAGTGTGGCAAGCCCAGCACCCCCTCATAGAGATTGGGGCGGGACTCGCCGCACTTTGCAGTCCGACAAGGAAGCCAGACCGAATAGCATCATATCCTCTAAAAAGGAGTCCTGAGGCTTACGTGCCCAGGACAAAGGGGGTGTCTCCCCCCCGGGGAGGGGCGCCTAAAATATTCCAATAAGCAAAACTTGGGCCCCTTTTTGAGAAGCTGGCAGCGGGAACCTACTGCCAGGTATGTCTCTTTAGGTACAAAGCACTGTAGAGATTCAGACTTTGCTGGAAAAAGGGGCCATAGAACATGTTCCCCTGCCAGACAGAGAATCAGGCTATTACAGTCAGTATTTCTTGGTTTCCAAGAGAGATGGGGGGTTGCGTCCAATTTGACATCTTTGTGGGCTGAATATCAAAATGTTGACAGCCAAAATGATTGTTGCTCAAATCCAATCAGAGGATTGGTTTGTGACAATTGACCTGAAGGACACAAATTTTCATACAGAAATATTGCTACAACACACTGAGGTTCGCTTTTGGGGGTGATGCCTACCAGTATCGGTCCTTCCATTTGGCCTAGCCATAGCACCCTGCACAAATATAAAACGTACGGATGCAGCCCTGGCTCTATGATTCCAGGGCATCCGTATCCTGAATTACACAGACGACTGGCCGATTCTGGCTCAGTCTTAGCAGCTAGCGTTTCGACATCCAGATGTCATCCTAGTTCACTTCGATTCTTAGGATTGAGACTCAACGCCATGGAAAGCGTTCTCTTTCCTGCTCAAGCCCGACATATTATGGGTGTCAATGCGGGCACAGCTGTCTCCTGCGCGTGTCGAATCCATTCTCAATATTCTAAAGGAGATCAAGCTAGGCCAGAAAGTAACGTTTACTACTTTGAGAGAGTGTTAGGTCTCATGGCAGCTGTTTCCACAGTGATACCCTTGGACCTTCTGCACATGAAATCGCTTCAGTTGTGGCTAAAAGCAAGGGGATTTCATCCAAGGGCCAATCCCCAGAGGCAATAAGGGTTACGCGCCGAGCGCTTCGTACCCTTACTATGTGGTTCCGACCCCGGTTTTTGACTCTGGGTCCCACTCTAGATTTGTGTTGTCGTCGCAAACTGCTAACGACAGACGCTTCCCTCACGGACTGGGGTCTGGTCTTAGATGGCCGTCCAGCCCAAGGGATCTGGAGAGGGCATCTTCTCGCGTGGAACATCAATTGCCTCGAAACGATGACTCTATTTCTGGTCCTGAAATACTCCCTGCAGCAGCTGAGAGGCTACCATGTCCTAGTGCGGGTGGACAACACTCGGTAGTCTCGTAAATAATCGCCTGGGCAGAC
>JAQMYG010000014.1:9504396-9519064 GCA_030014215.1 Clariallabes teugelsi | reverse complement strand
CCCACACACACACACACACACACACACACACACACACACACACACACACACACACACACACATGCGCACACACTCACATGCGCACACACAACCAAACGCACACACAGTCACACAAATAGACAGAGACCATCTGAAATACAAATCATCCCCACCCAATCATCAGAGCCTGGCCAGTTATCTTCCATTAAATTTATTTTTACAAGCACACAATAAGCATGACCTGGACTGAGATGGCTGGCCTGGAGCATTATGGGGAATGAGGTTAGCTGGGGTGGGTGGTAGGGGGATACGGGGCAAGAAGAGACAGAAAAAGAGGTAAAAAAAGAGAGAGAGAGAGAGAGAGAGAGAGAGAGAGAAAAGTCTAAACCTTTTCACATCTGGCGCTGTATTAAAGTCATATGGAGTGGCCCAGTGCGGCAGCCCAATCAGGCCTGATCGAGGTGATGTCATGGCCCCCGTCACTGCCTCTGACCCCCACCTCTCTCTCTCTCTTTCTCTCTCTCACACACACACACACACACACACACACACACACACACACACACACACACACACACACAAAGTTCTGCAGATCAGCACTGTCAGCGCGCCAGCGAGCTGTCATCAACAGAGTCGGAGCAAGGGATGAGGAACGAAGGAAAGGGATAAAGGGATAGAGGAAGATGGGGAGAGGCAAATGTAAGGAACAGCTTGGGATATTTCATCCTGGCAGACAAAAGACAAGGAAGAGACAGAGGGACAGAAGAGAGAAAGAGCTAGAGACAGAGAAACCGATTTAGCTTTTTTTTATTATGATTATTCCTGTATCCATCCTTTACCATGTAAATAACACGTGTACTTTAGCTTTACAGTGTCAGATTATTGTTAAAGCTATAAAACAAGCTTCATGTATGCTCAGCATGTTTATAGTCATTAACAGATGACTTATTACAGAGCCTGGTCAAAAAAAAACCCCAAGAAATATTACTGAATATTGTATAACATGACAAAATTTAGCTGCAAGTAAATTTGTATTAACTATACCAAATATTCAAAAGAAAAAAGGTGAATCTATTATTCTATCTATGTTTTTTTTTTCTTTGGATTGCAGCAAGTCAAACATGTTAAAATCCAATGTAATCACAAGGCCTTAGAACAAAATTGAATGATATGCTTAGGGAACAGGTACATGGGCAGCATGCTGTGTAACAGGCAGCATGGGAGGTCTGGAAAAATGCACTATAGGCCCTTTCAGATGAACGCCGCTTTAGCCTCAGTGAAGTGACCCCCATGGAGCATGTCATTTGGATGTAATGAGGTCAGATTACAGGTTGGGTGGCAGGTTATCCCTCGTTCATTAAAAGCCCTCACTTTGGGACTGGCTGGATGGAAATAGAGGCGTGTGTGTGTGTGTGTGGGTGATGGAACTCAATAATGCTTGATTCAATATAAAAAGAGCCTTGGCGCCACCCAGATGCAAACAGGCCGGATGCTGGAGAAGGCCACGAGCAGCAGGAGTTCAGTGTCCAAGCTGCTGAACAAGCTATGCCTTGTTCCTCATTTTAAAGAGCAAAGCAGATAAATCCGGAGCAATGCAAGCTCAGTGACTAGGAAAACCTGAGTACAGGAACACCTGGGGATCAATAGGGCTTAAAGAACTATACGAAAGAAGCTGGCTGCAGGACAGGATGTCTGGCTTTGTTCTACAATTCTACCTACACGCTTTTTTCCTTTTCATTTATTCATTTATCTTCAGTAACCACTTTATCCTGGTCAGGGCTGCAAAGGATACAGAGTGTCTGGGAGAACAGTCCATCACAGGCACTATGTACAGTATAGTATGTACACACACATGCACAAACTCATTCACACCTAGGAGCAATTTAGTGTAGCATATCTGTCTACTGGCGTGGTTTTAGGAGGTAAATAGAAACTACAGAACCAAGGAAGTCATGACGTTAATGTTCATAATGTTGTGGCTGATCTGTGTAGGTAATTAAAATAAGATGTCTCCAACATTTAGAGTTTATTAAGGTTGATCTCTGTGAATGAACATTAATTTTTCTTCGGTTGCTGGTTTATCCTGGTCAGGGTACCAGTGGATACATCTCGGATACATCTCGGATACATCTCGGATAAGACACCGGCTTATTGCAGGACACCTTTCACACACATTCACACACTCTAGAGGAAATCTAGAGTAACCAATCAAGCTATCACTATCAGTTTCGGAGGTGGTAAGAAACTGGAGCGGCCAGAAAAAAAATCCCCTAAAAAACAAAGACTCATGGGAAAAGGCAAAACTCACAGACACAGTATGTGACAGTGAAGTCCTATCTAAACATTGAAACCTTGTGGATTCACACTATTCCAAACAGAATATCTCCCTTGGTAATCAAGTGGCATTATGAGTTTGTCTTTCCCAATTTCCACACTAAACAGATCACTTTCCAGCCGCAGCCTGGCATCTGTGCTGAATGATGTTTATAAAGCTCAAGTGGACTCATTGGGGTTACCTTCGCAATTACGGCCCAAAACTCCATTATCAGCCACCATCGTCATATACAGTTTTCTACACTTAAAGTCTCAGCCGCCTTGAATGCCAGAGCGCCTTTCAAGTTAATCCCTTAAGAGGCCCAAGCTGTATAAGAGTTAATGAAAATGAACATGCTGAGAAAGCCACACGAGCCACTGCATAAATCAGAGCCCAGGCCTTGAAACTCTCACTTTCCATACAGCGTCAATGCTGTAATGCTCCTTCTGATATTATGTAGGCAGTAAATAACAATGAGGCATGATGTTTCTTAATGCAGCTTTATAGCTCCGCATAGACTGTGCTAATGGCAGGCTATATACTACGTCTAGTATGTGTGGTGCTAATGTATATTATACTTAAGCCGTACATGTACATTTAGTAATGTAATTCACTTACAGCTACAAATGATTACTTCACTGTGGAATAGTTAAAACGGCAAGTTTAACCAGGAGTGAAAATTAAATTGATAACCATTTAGAGTCGGCAAACACATTGGTGGACTTGCGATAATGCGTTTAAAGCGCCACAGGAACGGTTAAAGAAATAACTCGGCTAATGAAGACAGTTCTGCTTTGTCCCTGCCCCCCCCAAACCCTCCCTCCCCACCTCTTTTCTCCTCCTTATTAGAGAAGCGGAGCTGAGGCGCAGTGGGTGCAGTTGATATGATCAGCCCTCTGACCCCTGCAGCTGTTGAACGTGAATCTCCCAGGGTGGCGCTGCAGCCAGGTTCAGCTGACCTGGGCAGGCTCAGGTGACTGATACAGCCTAAGCTAATAACAAGGACAGCGGGCTGACCTGGTGGGGGAGAAGTGCTGTCTGGGGCAAATTTATTCCAGACATCCGACAGCACAGTGTGTAACTGGCTTTCTTATCTATGTTTAAGGAATGAAAGTCATACAGTAGGTACTGTGAGTTCCTGTTTATGCTTCAGGAAAGGGTTTGATATCAAGATTGTTGCTCGTCATAGACAACAACATTACCTTAAATCATGTTCTTTATAGCATAGTGCTACAGATTTTGGATTAAGGTCAAAAGGTGTTTAATAATTTTCTATAACAGCATGGCTCTTCATTTTTTTTAAATGCATTACTGTACCCATTCAATCATGTTGTGGTATGTACATTAACAGCCCAGTCACATGGACTTATAGGGCAATGATATCAAAAAAGTTATTTTACAAAGAAAAAAAAAGCAATTTTAATAATAATAAAAAATAACGTTTGATACTATGATTTTTTTTTTCCAGAAAGAATTTGTCAGCTGAATTTGTAACCATTAGTAAGTTTTTAAGGTTCATGCTAACTAGATGTTATGTACTTATTTTACTCATTTTCTACAATATTAATAGAAATATTAAATAGATAAAAAATATGACCTTTAAAAGATAATAAATGAAAAGAAAGGTAAATATCCTTACATTTCTATAGTATATCTTCGCAGCGGTAATAATAGCTCCACCTCGTGTTGGGCTGCAATACACCACCTCATGTATGTACACCTGGAAAAGATATTACATTACCAGCTCAATGCAACAAATACGAGTGGGTGCAGCACTAGGCTAGTGTAAAGGTAGAGTGAGGAAGATAACGGTGCTCATATACAGTATGGACCCATTAGGACACACTTAGAGCCAAAAGGTTTTCTCAATGTTGACTGTTTGCAACAGCACGGCTTTTTGAATAAATTTTTTCTTATTTATTGTGTTTCTCTAAAAAAAATCACAGATTGAGAGAATAAAAGAACTTAATTATAGCCCTCTCCAAATTTTTGTGCTTATTTTCTGTAAAATAGTAAATGCACAAGTGTTGAGATTTATTGCAGACAATCTGATCTCAAATCACTACAACCTATCCAGGGCAAACACTGACTTTGCACATACACTTTGCAATGTATGCGGTCATGTCTCGTATCTATCACAGGAGTGGGCTAATCTTGTATTTATTGTTGCTGCTGTTCTATTAGAAAACCCATAAGAATCCGTGCTCATATCAGTCATCCGCTTCAGAAAGAGGGAGCGCTAACCTTCCCATACGGCCAAATGCACCGTCCTGATGGCAGCCTATTGACCGGAGCAATAAGCCATTCTATATGGGGTATTAAAGTCATTTTCCACATGCTACCTCAGCATCACTCATTGTTCATGCAAGCTCCTGCTGACCATGGGGAGGAAAAAAAAAAAAAAGAATGAAGCACAGAACAAGAAAGAAAAAAAGGGGAAAGAAGAAAGACAGAGAGAGATGGCGGTAGGCACTGAGAGAATTGTGGGGGGAAAAAAAAATCTTGTGCGCTCTCAACTAAATTGCAACACTTTACACCGTTACACCAGTTAAAAGCGCTCCCTCCGACGGAATTGTTTTTCATTCCATTCTTTTTTCCCCCATTCAGTTTCTGTCGCTTTCAGCTGTGAAAGGCACGGTGATTATTGTGGTCACTCGAGGGGCAATTTTAGCGCTGTCAGGAGCGAGGCTGGAAACAGCTCGCAACCCTTTAGAATATATGCTGACTGCACTAGAGTGCCTGTGCCCGTTCGCAGCGGATGCTGTTCTGTAGAGGCCACGCTAATGTGAAATAAAGGGGGTCTCGTCAACATGCTGGTCTTGTGTAACGTTTCCCGAGGCCCATCTGCGTACTCCGGATGCTCTCGGTGTCAAAGGTGCTGGTGGAGACGTGAGGAATGTATCCAAAGCCACTATAGCGAAATCTGCTCTGCAGTGAGCCTGTGTGACAAATGATTCCAATCTAGGCTGTGCGTGCCCTTGACTTGACCCTGACCGCCGCTCACAACCGAGCAAGTGCAGTCACCGGAAAAGATGTTGTGCTCTAATAAAGCTCCGGTCCAGGTGGTGGACGAATGGAGAAGTGAGTGAATGAGGGATGGGGAAGGGGGTTGGACATCTCAGGTGCAGGTGGATAATGAGATCGCTTGTTTGCTCACTGAAAATTACCTTACAAGACCTTGCACTGCAGCGAGGCCATCACACCTACCTTATGAATTGGGCTAATTCCACAGGGTGCGTGTTGTGTCAAGGACTGCAATCTCTTTTTACACAGCAGCTGTATAGTGCAAACATGGAAATGGGCTCCGGTGGCGCTCTCTTTCTCACGAATTCCCTTTACAAAGCGTTACCCCCACCTGAATCATAAAGTTAACGTGCCAAGCGCTGTGGTGGCAACGCACATCTCTCCAGAAAGGTCCGGATGGCATGCTGGGTATGCAAATGAAAATTCGCCTTCCCTTATTTTCACCTCATACCACCCTGCTGGCAAAGCAATCCCTCAGTTCTAATCCTTCTCTACTCTCACTCTTACTCCCAGAATCACACCACGCAGCGAGCATCTGACAAAAACATGCCAATTCAAGGGCTAATGTTAAAACCGTCGCCGAGTCAGACCGAACGCACAGTAATGCATTCAAGTATGAATAAAAAAGCAAAGCATGAGGGCTCTCCCTTCTCTCTTAGAAATTTGGCTTTGAAAAATCACAAAGGGAGATGTGAATAAAACATCAATTTGCATAATATCTACTTTTCAAAATAAAATAAAAAATAAATAAAACCCGTAAAACGATTACTATTTGTTGAAGCTTCTGGCCTTTGGCCCTGCCTGACTTTTTTCCTGTACGGGCGGAGAAAGGTTTTCAAAAACATGCTCTCCGCCTTAAACAATACATCTAACCAACGTGTTGAGTTACAGCAGTGAGGAAAGCAAGGGTTAGGAGACAAACACGAATTCAGCAGGCGTGTACAATGCGATCGGAGAGCCCGAGATGAAACCCCATTGAGTTCTATCTGGTCAACAGCTTTAACAGAAACAACATTAGCATGGTGTTGACACACCACATCCTGCTCAGGAGCTGGAATGAACCGACAAGGCGCAGGAGCAGCGAGACATCAGTGTGTTCTTGAGAGCAGACGAGATTGAAAAACATGTCACACGCTGCAGGGAAAACAGGCCGTGCGTGACACTGAGAGTAGATGGGGACACGGTTTGCTTTGAAAGCCGCACTTCAGAGCTTGGTAATACGTAGGCGTGCAAATGCACACAATACGTGACAAATAGGGGTCATGCTAATAACAAAAACAACAACAACAAAAAAAGAACATACAGACTCGTAGAAATACCACAGACAAATGCACAGTGTTGTTCCACACAAATTGTTTCTGATCAGATACAAGAGGTGATCTAAACATACATGAATGTAATTACGTCAAGAGTAATTGACATAAATGCACGCACAGACAGTGGTTCCAGTTACAATGCACATGAGAGTTGTATGTTAATGGACTCATTATTATTTCTATAATAAGCTCTTACTGTTCATAGAGATTTATATAATGGAAGTTCTACATAAACAAAAAAATGACAAAATGTTTTGTAGGAGTAGATGTTTTTTATATGTATTTAATAATTCTTGGAAGGAGTCTATAGGACTAGTCAGTGTTAAAGCTGCTTCTTCAACATGGGAAAGTCTTCACCATGGAGAGCTTTGACATAATAATAGAAACAAAAAGGTGAGTGAGAGAATAACTATTTATAGCTGAGATAATGAAGATGATTATATGAACTAATTTGATGTATAAGCAGATTAAATGTATACTGTGTAATTATATAATAAATAATTCTTTCAGGATTCACAGCTGGACATTTCTATGGTGTAGGCAGAATAATATATATATATATAAAATAAATAAAAAAACACACACTTTGTTTTAATCTCTACAGTAATTATGTTTAAATCTTTATGAAAGAGCTGTGTAGTGAAACACAAAGCTGTAAGTGTGTACAGTGAGTGTGCAAATACTGCCTGATGACTGCAGACCTCATGGTGAGACTATTAGCTGTTTATTTGAATATTTGAATTTTTTCCCCCGTTAATATGCTTAATATCCTCATTTAAACTTACTGTTTATTATTTACTGTGACATTTCTGTTTTATCAGTTTGCATTCTCTACAGATAATATTTTTGTGCCATAAAATTGATTCATTTGATTACTGATCAAACAGTTTCAGCTGTTTGAAGATACGCATATATGTGTAAAGGGGGATTTTTTTCAGGCTTAAAAGTAGGCGTGGTGATCTCGCTGCTATACTACTAAAAAGCACCTTCTTCCAACACAAAAATAAATAAATGAGCAACTCCTGACATATGGTTTAAATTTTACCCATAGGTTAGTTAGCCAGAAAAGATGACAGGAATTGGTGATGCATTGCATAAAGCAAGTTTAAAGAATCTTCATCTGGTAGATCACTTAAACTGGTCGAAACCAAAAACACATTAGAGGGAAGAAAAAAAATCCACCACCAACAAAAAACAAACCCAACAACAAAAGCTCTTTGCGTACTCTGTCAGTGTCATAGCAGAATGCAAGAGATGCATTTTCAGTACAACGATGTGTGTGTGTGTGTGTGTGTGTGTGTGTGTGCATTTTTTGCCAATGCAGAGGACTACATCAAAGAGGTTTCCTTTGCCCTCTTAAGATGATGAAAATAAGGCAGGATTTAAAAAAAAAAAAAAAAAAAAAACTGACCTTTGCGGAACAGCGAACCTGCAGGTGGGAAGATTAATGCCGGCACAAAGTCAGCACTCAGACTTGTGCGTATCAATGGCTTTTCAATTCACTTATGCTTTATAACAGGCAAGGTCAAAAAGCAATTTTTGCAACATTAGAAATAAATCAAATATGCTGGGAGTAAATTAAATAAAATAGAGCAAATATGAGACTGTGGCGAGAGAAAAGGAAGAACAATGGGGGAGGCACAAATGAAGAAAAAAAATCTGATCGTTTTAGACAACATCAAGATTTTTCTGCCTTTGATTAGCTAGAATTGAATAATGAGTGGTGCCTTTAGCATGGACTTTGTTTTGCATGGTTTATTTTCTTTCTACAGCTCTACAATTTACATATTTCAAGTCACAGTCCTAGTATTAATCTCATTTGTGTTTTCCAAAAACTTGCCTATAACTGCATTGTCTAATTATATACTTCATTTTATTATTGGTCACATTGTTTATTTCAGCTTGAGTTCAAATTCTGGACAAACATCTTTGTGGTGTTGCATCATACATGCAGCGCTGGGGGATCGAATCTCATCTCATCCGCGAAGTTCGCATGTTCTCTCCTACTTTGTGGGTTTTCTCTGGGTACTCGGGTTTCCTTCAGCAGGTCAAAGACAGGCAGTTTAATTGTTGTGAAATTGCATGTAATATGTGATTAGGTGTGTGAATGTGCTTGGTCGTATCCTGTGATCGACCGCATCCAGGGTGTATTCCCACAGAAGATAAGCACTATATATGATGGATGGATATATCAGCAGTTTTTTGATCTGCAGAGCAAACCTTGTTCTTTTCTAAATAAACTTCCATAGACTTATAATGTATAAAGAATTTTATTTCCTAATTATCAGTAAATATGCTGAGGATAAACCAGTATTATCATTTGTAGCCCAGATTGGCTTTCCCCTGATTCCTATGCCCTTTTCATTCCCCTTTACATTGTTGAAAAAGTGTCAAATATGTACACTGTCTCCATATTCCACCATTATGTGCGTACAAAACCAGTATAAGCAGCATGGCATATGGATTCAGAGTGTATCAAGCAGCCTGCAGCAGGACTTAATCTGGAGTGTTATATAAATCTGGGAGTGGAAGTATGTCAGGGATGATCCCCTTTTCCTCCATGCATGAGACTTGGTGTGACTCAAAGGCTCAGGATGAATAGGCTCAGAATTTTTCTTATTTTGTTTTTGGAGGGGGTGATGGGTGTATGGCATGAGTGATGATTCATGTAATCTACTCTAAACTGTTGCCAGCCATTCACTTTTTTTTCTCTTTTGTGTCATACCAAATGTATGTTTTCTTTCCTTTGAATTTAAAATGTTCTACATCATGGAGGGCACACTAGGAAGCAGTTAGTAAATTCCATAGCTGTTTGCAACAAAAAGAAAGAAAATCTCAATTAGAAAAAAACAACTATGTAAACAATCTGAAAAATACTGCTGAGTATGACAGTTAGATAAGGCATATGATACCCCCTACACATGCATCAAATTACAAATTTTTGCATACTTATGAGAGATTTTGTGTTATATACTGTTTTCTGCAATTATCACAAAAATGCAGAATGAGTTCATATCTTTTGGAAGCAGGGTGTTCATCTATAGAATACAATACAAAACCATACAATACAAGTATCTGGATTGTAAACTGTGAATGGTTGTAAAAAACACTCCCTGTTTTTTTCCTGGTTTTATTACAAAACTACAGATTTGATGATGAGAGTGCAACCTCAGAAGATGTAGTCTTCTGCTGTAGTAGCATATCGGTTTTGCATTCTGAGATGGTTTTCTACTCACCATGGTTGTAAAGTATGGTTATTTGAGCCATCACAAATGAAAATGGTCTGGGTATTCTTGACTGCTCTGTCTCTCTCCAACCAAATATCTATACATGCAAAACTGCCACTTCCAGGATTTTTATTCTGTTATTCATTATTCTCTATAACCTCTATAGACTGTTGAGTGCATGAAAGTATTTCAGATCATCAGTTTCTGAAATACTCAAACCAGCCTTTCTGGCACCAGCAACCATGCCTCGGGTAAGTCCCATAGTACATTTACATGACATATTTGTCTGAGTAATTGTTTTAGCCCAACTAAAACCAGACTTTAAAAAAACATGAAACATGTTAGACTGAATGAAATCATACTAAATCGTAATTCCCAAGATCGGACTATTCCCAGATAATGAAGTTGGGAGTTGAATTTCTCCTGCAAGTTATAACTCAATCGGACACAAGAATCAACTTAGGTGCTTAGCGCATGCCACACAGTTCCTAGACCCAGAAGTTGAACAATACGCGGAATGTAGGGAAGAAACCGCTAACAATATGGGCAGGGGTAGCTCTGTGGTTAAGCTGTTGGACTACTGATCAGAAGGTTCAAACCCCATCACCACTGATTTGCTGCTGTTGGGCCCTTGAGGAAGGCTTTAACCCTCAGCTTCTCAGGTGTATAATAAGATAAAAATGTGAGTCGCTCTGGATGAGGGCATCTTCCAAATGGCGTAATGTAAATAGCACCATAACCACAAAGGCTAGCATGAATCCCATACACAAAGTAGCACATACAGCATGTATGAAATGTACAGAGCTGTAAAGAAGTCTATGTAAACTTGCTTATCGAGTTTGACCTACAATGACATGCTTGTATTATGGGACACGGACTGTAGACCAATTAAATGGCCATAGCTCGACTTAATTGTGCATGTTAACAAATATTGAGAACAGAGCTTTTGATTTGTATCAGAGTGGCTTTATAGGCATTTTTTTGCTGTGTACAGTTGCATCTAATAAAGCCGATGGTCAGATAGTAGATATATATGAGTTAGTAAAATTAAAACATTAAATAAGTTAGAAAAACAGTAAATTAAATTTGTCCTACTGATCCATTGTTTTCAATAGCTATATCCAGTGCTAGTGTAAACTTAAAACACTTCATCTGCAAAGAACAATGTGAAAACAAATCTAAGCTTTCCACTTGACTTACACTCATATACAGTATACAGTATGGTGAACAATACCAGGCCCATCTACACATCAACAGAGAATTCCTCATTCCTCAAGATTAGTGTGCTCTCTCTCCTGCTACACACACCATGGGACATCTTTATTTTGCCCCAAGCTTCAGGAACAGAGATTCCTCAGTTCACTGTGGGATACTGATACTTTTATTAAGCATCACCTCCATGACATTTGTGCTTCCAGAGCAGAAAGTTGTTTTCTACTATGACTTTCTACACTATATTTTTTTAACAGCAGTATTTTTCCAGCAGGAAAAAAGGGGAAGTAGTTTATTATTGTTTAGCAGCATCCTTCTGTAGAGCAGGAGAGTAATGAAACGCTGTGGGGTCAATATTTTACACAGGGATGCATTTTTTTTGGAACACACCTCTACAGGGCATCTGAGAAACAATGGGTGTTATAACCGAAAAAGCTGTGTGTTATTAATCTCTCCCCGCTCCCTAATCAATCTGTTTCCCGCACCGCAACACTGTAACGCATTACGGCATTAAACGAAAGTCCATTTTTCATCGGTGCACAAAAGCGTGGCGCAGGAGGTGATGTCTTCCTCACACAAAGCAGCCATGCATTACAACTAAACAGCTTCCCCAATGTTGTTATATACATTACCAAGCAATTTCAGTCTAAGGGAGAAGTACAAACACTGTAATTTATGTCAATTTATTTCCATTGGCTGACATGCTGAATAAAATAGGCAATACTGTAGCAGGTGTAGTAGAAATCACAGTTTAATAATAGCAGTTGTATTTATTGTAGTACTCTGAGCATGATATCATTTGTTTCTATTGTGATAAAAGGAAATTTGGACCCATTATTCATGTAGCATAAATGAAAGAAGCATATGCTATGACAGTATATATACTTCTACTAAATACAGGTTGTCCCAAAAGTTTCCATACATAGGGGGAAATTCATACTTTGCAGCAAAAATGTAACTTTATTTACAAAAACTTCTTTTCCTCGACTACCATTTCTTTGTAAACACCTTCACAGCTACTGTATCTCTCCCACTCAGGATGAGCTTGCGTTAAAGCATCTGGTGTTGTTGCATGTACTGTAATTGTATTTTAAATGCATTCTTTTAAATTATCTTACACATTCATAGTGTACCATGCATGGCCTTCTTCTTTTTTATTTTTAATTGCTATTTAAAAACGGCTATGTCATAAACCAACTTTCTCTATACCGCTTAAAGCTGTACAGGGTCATGGGAGGTCTGTAGCCTATGCCAGGGAACTCAGGGTACTAGGCGGAATACAGTACATCCTGGATGTGGTGGCAATCCATTGCAGGGTACACAAGCACACACACACACACATGCACGCACACACAAACGCATGCACGCATGCACGCACGCACACACACATACACACACACACACACACATGCACGCACACACAAACGCACGCACGCATGCACGCAGGCACACACACATACACACACACACACACACATCCCTCACACAATATGGGCAATTTGAAAACACCATTTAGCCTTTCACACACACACAGACCTGAGGTAGGAGTTGAACCCCTGACTCTGGAGGCATGAGGCCACAGTGCTAACAATCCATTCACCACCATGTTAACCATATAAAATTAAAGCGAAAAATTTTGGAAGATGTTTTGCAAAAACACTATTAATTTCTCATATGTATGGTGACATTTTGGACACCCTGTAATATGACAAAGAAACATAAGATGTATTGATTTGACAGATTATTCAGTGTGGTAGTATACAATGTTGGATGGATTTGACATTTATATTTTTATATGTCCTCAAATGAGAGTAAAAAAAGTAAAACATGCAACTGCAAAGCATATGAGAAAATTTTCTTTACATGGTCCCTTGGGAAAAAAGTCATATAATTGACTGATTAGCTTCACTGCCTTACAAACATACATGACAATAAAGTCTCTTTATCTTTAACTTTATACTTTGGATACATTTAAGCTACTTGAGACACTAAATATTTATTTTAGAAATGAAGAAGATTTTTTTTCCCTCAATCATTTTATAATAAACAAGCAAAACACCAGTGAGATGGATCAGGCAGTGGAGTGGAGCTGGGTACTCTCCAATTAACGTTTTGCCTAAGTTAATGCAAACTGCTGGCAACCGGGAAGGTCCGTCCAGGCGCTTGTCACCGCAGTTACACACATCCGCCCTCAAATCTACTAAAGCACCCTGATTTGTTTTTCCTTCCTGAGCTAGCGTGAAAGTTGAAATGAGACATTTAGGCACATGCGCAGGCCCCGTTGGCACTGCCGGCTAAACAGCTTGGCTTCAGCACTGATGAAAACGCTATGGTGGCTTACTGACACTCGATGGCTAGCCTGCTTAAAGCAATATTTGAAATCATCTATTTGTAAGGTATATCAATTTGTAGCAGCTCTCTGTACAGCATAGCTCATCTTTTTGCGTTTCTTTCTTTTCCCTTTTTTTTTCGAGCACGTACAGTACAGTGTTTACACTTCAGTGTTGTGTTGTGCCAAATGTCAATTTGCACAGTGTATTGGGTTTAGCTCTGTGTCTTTAAATCAGGCATGTTTGAAAGTCTAACAAAATTGGATACAGAGATCCTTTATAACACATAAAGATACATTTCTAGCCTTTCATTATGCCCTCCTGTATAATGTTTGCATATTGATTTACAGCAGTCTTTCTAATTTAAGGATTTCAAGCTTCACATATAATTAGCAAGAATACAGTTAAAGGTCTGTTTAAGTTTTTCTGGCTAACCATTTTCTCTCGGTAAAAGATACCATTGTAAATACAAATCTTGGATGAGAGTAAGATCATATTTAAACTATTATTTTGTCTCTTATTCTTCTTCCTTTTCTACTTTTTTAAATTGAGAGCAGACATTTCTGAGAATCTCCACAGGATGCGGTATCTGGCACAGGCTGCATCATTGAGATTTGGTGGTGGCACAAAAGGAGTCAAAAGAGGGGCAAGTGAGGTTTCCCTCTCTATCTGCTCAGGGATGCTGCCCAAATTTTAAACTTTATTAGAAGAATCATTGCAAAACGACATGTTCTCCTCCTTCTGATGATGATGATGATGATGATCATCATCATCATCATCATCATCATCATCATCATCATCATCGCTCGCTCTCTCTCTGCATCATTCCCTACAGCCTTCACCCTCTCATTCTCTGTAGACACTGTGCATGACAAAGAGCATAAAACTGTGACATGTGTACTGAATTAGTGAGAGACATTTTCCATGCATGATGAATGGCGTAATTGTTTCCACTCATGCCATTGGGTAAAGTGGAGATGAGAGAATTTGAAGCAGTAGGACGGCAAGTTTGCTTATACAGTAATAATAATGATGATAAACATGCACAGACCCACCGCTGATGTCCCATGTGTAAAGCATTCCATTCTTACACACTAATGCTTATCACATATATTAGCCACAGGAACTAACACACTAATCGCTAGTAGTCCACCAAAAAAACCTTATATCATATGTTTATTAGGCACAGTAAAGCTGTTGTAGTAGAGCTATCTCAGGTCTTCTCCCACATGAATGTTTTAATATAAGGGTTTGTTTGTGCACTGT
>JAQMYG010000014.1:9448722-9476882 GCA_030014215.1 Clariallabes teugelsi | reverse complement strand
TCCGACTCTCTCCCCCCCATTCTCTTCTCTCCTCTCCTCTCCCCTGTTCTCCTCTCCTCTCCTCTCCACTTCTCTCCTCCGTCTCCCCTTCCTCCACACCTCCCTCCGGCTGAGAATGCCACAGAAGAGAGAGGAGATGCCCAGAGAGACAGAGAAAGAGAGAGTGAGGGGGCGAAAGGCAACACAAATCTTAGGCTGGAAAGAAAAGAGAAGGAAAAGGAGACAGAGGAGAGGGAGAAAGAGAGAGAGAGAGAGAGAGAGAGAGAGAGAGAGAGAGAAAACATCAGGCATCAGCAGATAGGAGGAGAAGCAGGAAAGCACTCTTCAACTTTCACTCCCGTTCCCAGCTGTGTTACAGGCCAGAGTTAGCCTTTGAAGAGCTGGTGGCAAAATACACACACACACACATGCAGACGCGCGCACACACACAAACACACACACACACACACACACACACTTTTACAGTACGTTCACAGATTTTTCCCTCCAGATAACTAAGCATCCTTCGCTGGCCTCTCTCTGACTTTCCTCCTTTTTTCCCTCTATGGTTTGTTTGCTTTTAAATAATAAATGATTCTATGCCTTATCCTGTCTATTTACATTAAATCATTAAATATAGAAAAAAAATACAAAAGCACGCAGCGTTCTCATACGGTTTAGGCGGTGAACTTCACATCGCCCACACACACTGTCTGGTGCACAGCTAGGTCAGAAAACAACCTTCACAATGGTAAGCAAACATTTATTAATATCAAGCTGGAAAAGAAGGAACAGTGAAACCTTATTTACTAGCATGTAAGTCATTAGAACTGAGTGGATTTTTTTTTTTAAATATGTCTTTCATACATAAATCTACATGCATCTCAGGTTGCACTACATACAGTATTATATAGAAAAATGCTGCCTCAGGATTAGTCCTCTCTTTCTTTATACACATTTTGGAATTTTTGTGAAGTTAATTCCATTCAGTCCTTTGTATTTGTCTGTGTCTTTTTTCTTGTATGATTACCAACTCTCAGAAACTTTAAGTACAGTGTCAAACAAATGTGCACATTCAGAAATTATAGCTTACACGCCTCTTAAATGATTCAGCCTTCTGCGTCTCGTAAACTAAAAAGGGTCCATCACTCACGCAACGAAGGATGCAAAAGAGAGAGAGAGAGAGAAAGAGAGAGAGAGGGAGGATGAGGTGTCGATTGCTAGCCGTCATCTCATCAAATGTCCTCCACGCTCGCTCACGTGTGAAACCTTGCTGTAACTTTCGCCGGGGACGTTTTTTGACGGCCAGTGGGAAGAGCTGGTGACAGATCGGGGCGACGGCGGGCCGCCTCTCGGCCATTTGGCATGCGCTGGGCGTCTGGCGCACTGGAGACGGCCTGTCAAATGCCTACGACTCCATAGAACAGTGCGGGGGGAGCCTACGGAGCACCAGATGGGCCATTAAGGTAGTATTAATGTAGATGCCGCGGCTTTTCCCGCGCTGACTGGGACGCGCTCTTTAGAACTGCGAGCAGCTGCTGCCATTTACTCCGACAGCTTCCTGCTAACTTCCAGCCAACTGGCAGAGTCAGGCTCTTTGTACCTGTATGGGCAACTTGGAGAGCACTTTGAACTGGCCCTGGCATGCACACACACACATACAGTACATATACATCTACATATACTATAGTGTATATATATATATATATATATGAAAGAACACATATTAGGATGAGCACAACTTAATACAACATAAACATTTAAATAATTTTAATATCACACACACACACACACACACACCGGAGACAGCCCAATTCCTCCATAAGGCTCTGCATACATATGCACAAATATTTTTTTTTCTAATCATTAGCACAAAACATGGCACATTAATGCAATGTTTTCATAGTCATTTACTCTCTAAGCACTAATATCATGCTTTAATTGAGAGAAAATTGGCTGTTGGTGAAGAAATAAAGAATAATCAGGGGGGAAAAACAAGCATAGATAAGCACTCCAATCAGTCACATTCTACTCCACTAAATAGACTGAAATGGTATATTTTCAGACCATTAACAAAATCACATAGACAAAATCCTATTAAGGCAATTATTTCTTTCCTCACTACAATTTACAGAATTACAGATACACTGCCACGTGCCTCCACGGCTTCTTACTACGCTAACCCTTTCCAATTAGGCGATATATCCCAGAAAACAGCTCAAACTTTATCAACGTATATATTGACATAACACTGTGTGTGTGTGATATTACACACAGTAATTAGTGTACAACCTGTCCTATAGAAATATGTATGAAAATACAAAGTAACTGTCAGAACTCTAGAGATTGAGCGTGTATGCAGATCATAGGAAATGACACACAAGGAAGTGAAAAAAGGCACGTGACAGGGTTTTACGATGATCCACTGATCTTTACCTGTTAAATGCTATCTAACAACCGTGGAACATGAATAAGACACTTTTGTTCGAAATGTATTCTATGTGGAACGCAGACGCTAATCAAGCGTGACTTGAAATTGAAGGCTAACCACGAAGGAATTCAGCATTTCAGCGGGGACGTTTAGACAGACGGTCTTTGTCTTTTAATGCAATGCTAGTCAGTTGTGTCCACCAATCATTTTCTTATGATGATTATTGAAAGCCCATGAAAGAAAGTGACATTATCTCCCACTGCAACTCATTTTACTGAGATCCTCTTGACAATTAAAAAAAAAAAAAAGAGCACTCTCATACGAAAGCCAGAAATATCTTAGAAATCAGTGGTAATGGGACAGTAATGAAGGACACAGTTCTTATGTTTTAGCTCCATCTTTGTAGATGATATGAATGAATCGTAACAAATGTGCGTAAAGCTGTTAAGAGTCTTATGCGCCAGCTGCTTATTAGGATATTTCAAAAGACGTGGACTGACACCAAATATCTGTGCTACAGTATAAAGCGAAAAATATAGCGAGAAAGACAGAAAGAGCGCTAGATCTTAAAACGTACACATACAAAAAAATCGAATAGCTTTTCATGAAAGCGTCAGTCAGCGTCGTTATTTACAAGGTGAGAACGATCGCTTTCGCATGCAAATGCATCCGAAGTCAGTCTAACGCCACATGATGGTTGTGTGTCGAGCTTGTACAGAGCGCTACAACAAACGAAAGGAGAAGTAGGAGCGCTACTCCACGCCGAAGCATCTTGCACGTGTGGGTGTGCTGCAAATAGGTTATTTTGGAAGAATGGAAGCATTGAGCATCCAGTGGAAGCGTTCTGTTATGTGCTAACAAGACGATTAACACGAGAAAGGAAACGGTAAATGTTATTTTCCGGAGCAGCGCGACAACACAGTAATCGTATTATTCCTGTTCACATCCAGATCAGTCGGAAGTACAGGAACGCACGTTCATTCACTCGGATCCGCAGCAACACAGGACTAAACTGACGCTCTTTGGGATATTGATTTTGTTTCTGAATAAAAAAAATTATAATAATAATTTGGAGACTTAACTCTTAACACATGCACATACACTTCTTGCAAGCATTGACAGTACTTAAAAGAAACTTAAAAAAAGAGAATGTGCATTAGGCCACAAGCAGAACTAGACTAACCACACAGCACATCCTAGACATATACAGTAAAGAAAGACCCCCCTCCCAATACACACACACATGGAGAGAGAGAGAGAGAGAGAGAGAGGCATCCCTGTGCCTTGCTCTAGGTTCTCGCGTCTCTCTGTGCCTGGCTCGGTTCTGGCTGAGCAGGCACACTTGTTTGAATGTCATATTTACGGCGGCGCTTTGTCAGGAAGCGCTCTTCGTCGTGTGCGAGCGGGAGAAGCGAGCATATGGCCGTGCCACTCTGGGGAGGTGTGACAGCCTATCGGAGCGGGCACGCCACGCTGCCCGGCCAGATGCTCTGGGCTTCTCGCCGATTAAGTGGAGATCATCACTGTTTTCTTTGAGCACCACTGTGCCTTGTACTCTGAAGTGTTTGGTTAATCACTGTCTGCATTCGACAGAAGCTGCCAAAATGCTCATTAAGTCGGAATCCTCGCCGACATGTCATGCACGAATGATGGACTTTTTTTTTTCCTCTCTCTCTCTCTCTCTCTCTCTCTCGAATAAGGCCCATCATGCATTAGACTATGCACATGCAAATATATCTGCGTGTGTACTTGCGTGTTTGTGCTCCTATGTGTCATGTTGCACAAATGTGGGCATATGTTATTGAAATGCTAAAAGTGTTTGATGAGATTTTTGAGATGTATTTTTTATGCTGCTGTCCTTCTTTGTTCCGGGCCTGTCTTTTGTGCGCACTGAGAGGTGTGTATGTGTGTGTGTGTGTGTTGTCTTTGCTGTGGCCTCAGAGGGACAGGGCTCTTTCTTTTTCTCATCTGTTCAGCTGCCGAGCTTCTGCGTTCTGCATGTTATTAGCAAAACGCTCCAAGACACACAGCCTGTGTGAGACAGCTTAGTGTGTGTACAATTTTTTTTTGCTGCTTCGTAGTCTTTTACACATTTGTATCTTGGATGCAGCTCCCACATGCAGTTTTACACATGTACAGTTTTCTAACACCATCCCAGCCTGCTGTAGCGACTCACTACACCTCAGTGTGAGAGCCAGCTCCTCCAGTCATCCTTCTCTATACTATCCTACTTCAGATATTACAGAATAGACCGAGGGCTTCATTGTGTGTGCGTTCCAGATTAGCTTTCATTTTGTTCAGGGATGTATGCGACCCTTCACAATGACATCAAAATAATGTTGATCAAACCATTTAACGGAGCGCCTAATAATGGGACACTATCGCGCCTGAAACCGTATCACGGACGCTTCACAATAGCCATGCAGGTGTGAGAGGAAGGAGGAATGGAGAAACATCTTATCAGGCTTTAGATAAAGAGACTCGGGTTACTCCGCCTTCGCTGACTCGCTCTTAAAGCACAGCGTGGCCCAAAACCCGATGCTGCCCAATATGAACAATCTCCCAATGTGCAACGGTATCATGTAATGCGCCTTGGGGAGAGCCATTGGGAGGGGGAAAAAAAAGTAGAAGTAACAAAAGTGGCAGAGAAGAGGAATGACACTTGTCAAAGCTTAGGCATGAGAAGAGGCCTTGGATACAAATTGGACAGCGCAGGGCAACACGACACACACTCCCACTCGTCAGCCGTGTGCATACTGTAGCTGGGCATAGTGCCAGATTTGGAAAGAAACGTGCAGCCTGTGACTGTTCAAAAAAGCTGCAGAGAAGGGTTTTGAATTGCATTCCCCACACACACACACACAAAACATACACGTCTGTGTGCTCACCCTTATACAAAAATAAGAGTCAGGTGTGCTGGCCCAGAGCAGAATTCCAGGTGACTACTCTCTCCAGGCACGGGATCATCCTTTCATTATGAAGCAGACAGGGCGCCTGGGTGTTGGGGCCCCGGGAAACCTGTGTGCTGATTGCGAGCATGGTATTTTGTTAAAAAGGTAACATAATAAAATATTATGAAAGATTCCTTGCTGTGTCTAATTATATGACAAGAGTGAGCAGCAGGCTGCATCGCTGAGCTTTATGAAGCACAAAGCGATACGTACAGTATAAGAATTGTAGAATGTATAGTGTTTAAGTGTGTTTGTCAGCTGGGACATTACTCCAGTGTCCTCACAATCTCTTAGCGTAAAAGTAATTATCTGTAATAACAGCAACAAATAATATAAAATACTCCACTGGGTAGGACCCACATGGAGCCTGAGTAAATGTTCTCAGTGAACGGCAATAATGCAGGTCTTGTACATGTTTTGAAATTCAGCTCAGGCAGACAAAGGAGTCAAGAGGCCATTACATTGCTGTCAGTGTTTCACTCACCATCAACCAGGGTGAGAGGCCCTTTTTTTACTAAGCCACTTCAACCAGGCCACAAATCAAGTGCGTGGGAGGTTGTGTGTGCGTCTGTGTGTCTGTGTGTATGAGAGAGAGAGAGAGAGAGAGAGAGAGAGAGAGAAAAGGACAAAAGAGAATCCAATAAAATGAGTAGGCAACATTAAGCTCAATGCAAGTGGAACACTTCACTAGAGAGAAGTCTTTATTTCTGCAGCACTTAATTTTGGATTTGTCTCTGCCGGCAAACCACCAGACCCATTGAGGTGACAGTACTAACACACACTCTCTCTCTTTTTCTCTCTTTCTCTCTCTCTCACACACACACACACACACATATCCGTTTCCCTCGAGGAATCCAATACACTGCTTAGATTAGCCTGTCGTTCTAATTGTGCTCGATATTCTTGACACTGATAAATGAAAAAGTAATGATAGCTTGCATATTAATACGTTTATAATGATTGCAGGATTAAAAAGTACAAAAGCGGTACTAGAGACCACGCCATGACTACAAATGCAGAAAAGCGTCTCATGCTCAGGGATCATGTAATTACCGCATTGTTCCAATCTGTTTGGTATGTACCAATATTCAAATCAGTGTGTGCACTTTACATCCATAGTTATCATGTTCACAATGAGAATTATTAGTGTTGCGACAAAACAATGAATTTATAATGTCCGGGAAGCTTACAGGAAAACAAGACAATTAACCCCATCACCCGGCTTCACTTCTCGATGCTGGGACAACATCCTGAGAGTCTTTAGAGAATTGCTGTGTGTTAGTGGTGTAAGTAAGAGAGAGAGAGCGAGAGAGCTGTATTTTTCCATGGAACTGGATATATCAGGATCGTTCCTTGTTAGCAAAGTGCTGCATAAATTTGTAACTGATAGTTCGTCCTGCTGCCTCAAACAATGTTCTGTATATGGATCACTTTTCATCTGTAATTGTTGCTGTATTTAACGTCTATTAAGCATCGTTTGTGAATATTTTGGATTTTTCATCTTATTAAGTCATCGAGGAGAAATGTATCCTGGTTTAATTATGATATATGATATCATGAGATATGATGTGCTATATGCAAGGGTGTCAGCAACTTTCACATAATTGGAAAACAGTCCACCAAGTTAAGAGGGGAAAAATGTTTTACATAAAAATTTTATTTGAATTTGCTAAATAAGTGAACAGCATTGGGGCATGATGGCTTAGTGGTTAGCACTGTCACCTTGCACCTCCAGGGTCCAGGTTCAATTCCCACCTCTGTGTGCATGGAGTTTGCATGTTCTCCCCATGCTCGGTGGGTTTCCTCCGGTTACTCCGGTTTCATCCCATAATATAAAGACAAGTAGATTATGCCAACTGGCATTCTCAAATTGAATGGAGTTATGTTTTCCTCATGCTTGGTGAGTTTCCTCCAGTTTCCTCTCACAGTCTAAAGACATTCCTAAATGTTCCTAAATTGCCTGTATTGTGTGTGGCATGTGTGAATGTTGACTGGAGGTCCTACCATGGTTGTGAAAATGGGATCAATGGTCACCCTGGGCCTCCACGGCCCCTAGTTGGACTGCAGAGGTTCCAGATGGATATGGATGGAAAGTCTGTCTGATATTATATAAATTTTAAGTCTGGCTTTGGGTGAAATCAGTGTGATACATTTGGATTACTGTCAAACTTAAAGAACATTTGAGGAACATTTTATATAATAATCTGGTTTTGGATGAAATAGATATAATAAGTCTGGTTTGGTGGAAGTGGTGGATTTATTCTGGTTTCAAAGTGAAAGTGGTATAAAATACTGATTTGGAGTCTAGTCTAGGTCATTAGTGGCTCAGTGGCTAGGTTTCTCACCAGCTGTGCAGAAGGCCTGAGTTCAATCCCCAGCCTCTGGATGCAGGGTCGGTCCTGCATGGTGTCATGAGCGGCAAGTTTTGTTTTGAGTGAAATTATTTTACTAGTAAATATAATTCAGCAGTTAATTCCACCTTTAGTGGTTTTTAACAAAAATCTGTCATGTACAGTATATACAAAGACCCATTTTGGACATGAAGGAGTTCCATAGGTTTGACTTCATTATTTGTCTGAAATATCTAAAATAAAAAAAATAAAAAAGAGACTTGTGAGGGAATAATTGTTTATGGCTGCTTTAACATACTGTGAGTAATACCAGAAATTCACAAGTATTTCACAACATTAAATCTGACTAAAACATTTCAGTCTTTTAGATCAGTTTTAATCTCTTAAGCAGAGGCTTCTCCACATTTTTGGGGTCACCACAGTGGATCACCAGGTCTGCATATCTGATGTGGCACATGTTTTTATCTCCCTCCTGATGCAACCCTTCTTAATTTATGCTGGTTTGGGAATGGAACAGGGGTGCACAGGCAGGGAATGGATCAATTCACCAGGAAAGCATGACATTTTGTTCTTTAAAGAATAAAAAACAAGATGAAAAAAGTTATATAAAGAATAGACCATTTGTCCAGTGTTGGGCCACATAATACAACTCAGTTGTTGATTATTTTACCATAACAGCACACCTCGTCCAGTTGTATTTTCTAGTTATGTCATCTTTGTCTTAGAAAATAATTATGGATTAAGCTGTATATTGGAACTGAGACAGTGCTCTGCTCCACAGAAACAGGTCCAGTGCCACCATCATGCATTTTCTGGCAGACTGGGAAGTTTTGTGGTCTATATTTACTTTAACAGTTTCCCTCATTTCTAATAATGCCATGCAACTGTCTGTAAACCCTTGCTTGATCTCTACATAAAGCTTTAAGAGACCTATGCAGGTGCACTTAAGTCCTGTATTCTGTCCAGCACCTTTTCCTCTACTGTATACACTCTGGTGAAACAGATCAGCTTCTAAAATTTTAACTTCCCTGCTAACATCATTGTCGGGACCAGTGCACTCATCATCTTGTAAATCACTAACTAGTCAAGTTACGTACTAGTCGCTACCCTTACTCAGAGCTACTAGCAAAATTTCAGACTGGAACTATTAGCTCAACTTTGTCCCCCCATTTGCATTACATCTAGGTTGGATATCTCATTAATATGACATTGAATGGAGCTGGGAAAAACAAGTTGCTGCTTTGTTTATAGGAGCTAACAGTCATAAAAATATGATCATTATCCCTTATGTTGGAGAACTGATTTTTTTTCTTTCTCTTATTAAATATCATCATAACTGCATGAGAAATACCCCACTGTGACATCAGCGCAGCAGAGGGCCTCTTACAGAAAATACAGCAAGCTTAGAATTGCTAATCATATCAGCAATATTTTAATATAAGCATATTGAATGTGTTTCAGGGTGAACTTTTCATTGACTTTCTTATTAGAAACATGCAGCTGATTTCCAAAGTATATTTTTTGGCTGAATTTGAAGATCGCATCGTGCGTATCCTTCTTGTCAAATTGAATCTGATAATTTTGTTAATCAAAGAGGGTTGTAACATTTCTATTATATAAAAACTACAGAATGAAAACAAAGCAATTAAAAAATTATTTGTAATTAATGCTTTTTTGACACACTAATTTGACAACATATTAAACTGGGAAAAAATTTAATTATTTGTTCAAATTCACTAGTGCTTGGATACCATTAAGGTAGAGAATTCTCTCAGTATGCCAGAGCTACTGTATGATCAGACGGTCTGCTTCAGGTCTGAAACACTGACCTTCCAGGAACTATTGGAATAGCCTAAATATGAAATGGCTTGAAGTAAGGTCAGGACTGTACTGTGGATAAGGGAATAACTCCCAGCTGAGTTCCTGTAATGTGTAATTGGTGTTTGTGAATGAGTGTGTCTACAACTCACCAGTCAAATGTGTCTCTTCCACACGTTGTTAAGAAGATTAGGCATTCCACACACCGAATGTGGAATGGGAACTACATCATTCAGGGATGTACGGCCTAGCATCATCACCCTACTCTGCTCAAAGTCTTCTGTAAAGCTCAGTTGGTTTTACACCTTCATTTACAGGAACTTTCATCTCAAGTCCCAGTTTCACTTGAACACATTTTATTTATAATTGATAAAATTATTGTGCTACAAAGATTTCATAAAGGCACACGTTGATATTATTATGGCCTGCATTAATTGTAGTTATTCATTTAAACTTTTCATCACTAAATTAATTTGCAGTGTGCTAAGAACATCATTGTCTAACTGTTTACTCAAGCAGATTTTGCCTACAGCGGATCAGTAATATATACTGCACGATTGTTTATCACTCATCTACAGACATGTTTTTTTTTTGTTTTTTACTCTGTTTATTTCATAGCTGTGAAGTATTCCCAGAACGAGGCACCTGCACGCTCCGCCGCTCGCCTGCTTGTTCTCTCACCGTCTGGAAAATAACAAACCAGCGTCTGGCATTATTTGCGGCGTGGCGGGGAACGAAAGGTCCGTGGCCTGCTTGCGTTCCCCTGAGTGCGTATTGATTACAGCAATGCCTCCGCTCCGACGAGAGTGCCCAGGGGTCAAGGCTCTTTCTATTGCAAAGTTTTTACAAGTTTCAATTTGCTCTGTCCTTTTTTTTCCCTTCAGCATCATTTTTTCCCTCTACCTCTGTCTTGCAGCTCTCTTTAGGAGTTGATAAACAGCAGGAGCGCTGTTGGCGTCTGAAGGATGGTTGCATAACTGAAAGTGTTCACCTTTTGCTCTTTAAGTGGGTGTTGTGGTGCCTATAGGATGCGCTGGCTGTTTTTTCCCCCTCACAAACAGATGATTCTAAACCTGCGAAGGTGGATCAAAGTGGCACTTCAGTGTTTCACTGCCAAGAACTTGCTTTCATCACTTGCACAGTAAGCAAACACCAACACTAAATTGTACTCAGTTTGTGCTTTTTTTATTCGAGAATGCTCATTTAAAACTGAAAAAAGAAACATTAGTTTAGTCATGTGAATATGTGTTTTTAAAAAAACACTAAGCTAATTTGGAACTTTACACAGTAAGAGAAACTGCATGAGGCCAAAGAAAGTTTTAATAAAAATAAAAAAGAAAAAAACTTAATAAAAATCCAAAATTACTCATTTTCTCTACATGTCAACAGAAGTTTCCTCTGGGTTGTCTGGTTTCCTCCCTCCTCTCAACAGCATACATCGCATCATATGTTTGAATGTGTTTGCATGATGAACTGCAATTTCATTCAGAGTATAATCCCACAGCACACTGGATGTGCCCCAGGATATGCCCCAGATCCTCTGCGACCCTGACCAGGAGAAAACAGTTATTGAAGATGAATAAGAGAGCTGTTTCATGCAAACAAACAAAAAAAAACTCTATACAGATGTGGTTTTGACCTCATCTTTTTGGCAGATGTTGTCTGATGTTGACAGGAAACAGCTGTACATTTGTATCTCTAGTCAGAGGAGGAAATCTCAAACATGGCAGAATTTGGGTTAAATGTGTAACTAAGGCATAAGCCTAAACATTATTATTATTATTATTTCAGGTTGAAGCCCACATCCTTTTAAGGTTGAGTATCTTACACCTTGTTTACGCTAAGTTACTTTTTTGTCATCAGCCAAAATACACTTCTTGTTTGGTAATCGGAGAACAAATTCTCACAGATGAGAAATTAGATCAGATAAATCTTACCTTTTGTCTTAAAATGACTCCAGCGCGTTAAAATACACTTACACCACCTACACCACTTCATAATACCTAATTCCAGTAAAACACTGTTAATGTATATCATTAAATATACTGAACACTCCAGTTGTAGGGTTCAGTGGCCAGTAGTTTAATATCATTATCAAATTCTGTATAGCACTTTAAGCATACCATTGTTTCATACTATACACATGATCAGGCTAACACACACACTTATAATATACTGTACCAAGATTAAGTAGATCTGTTCATAACATCAACTCAACATTTTGATTTTAGTGCATAAGACTTGGCTCTCAGGTGAGGTATTTTACACACTCTCACCTTGGACTGCTGTGAACTTGTTTGCTCTAACAACTAATGTTTTATCTCATAGTGGCGCTTCACATTACTGGGTTTTATTAACACCACGGTTTCGAAACATATAAGACAAACTGGTTTTTAGCCATGGTGGTGTAGTGGTTAGCACTGTCACCTTGCACCTCCAGGGTCCGGGTTTGATTCCTGTCTCTGTGTGCATGGAGTTTGCATGTTCTCCCTGTGCTTGGTGGGTTTTTTTCCGGGTACTTCTCCCACAGTCCAAAAACATATAAGTTAGGCTAATTGGCGTTTGCCAATTGCCCGTAGTGTGTGAGAGTATATGTGTGAGTATATGTGTGTGCCTCCGCCTCATGCCCTAAGCCTCCTGGGTTAGGCTCCACGCTCCCACCGACCCTAAATACAGCATAAAGCTGTAGAGGCAGTAAGTGTGTGAGTGAGTGAGCTGTCCCTACATCTTTGAAGGTTCAGCTTTCATAGTCTACTTGCCATTTTTGGAGCAAGCCATGCTTGTGTGACAGTTTTGTTTGTGTTTGTTAGGATTGGGGTGCTTCGTATTAAAGTACTGTAAATATTAAGGTTGTTTCTATGTCTTCTGCATACATGGTAAATTATCACATTGATTGGCTCTGTTGAGTGAGGTGTATAGCCACCTTGAGGAAAAAGGTGCTCCTGTATATTTGCCCAAAAATGTGCTGGATGCTGTTAGATAATCTGGCACATGACTGCTCATGACGTCCCTTCTACACAACATTTTGAATTAATTTATGGTGCAGATTAAACTTCAGGTGAACACCAAAGGACTGGTATTTGAATCATTTTTGAATCATTCAATTCTGTCCCGCCAGTTTTGCGTGATGCTGTGACAAAAATGACTTGATATACATACATACAGTACATACTGACAAACAGCATGAGACTGGTTTTGGGTCCTTCAATGTATGAAATGTAAAGATATCATTGAAAGAGCGAGTTCTGATCAATGTAGAGACAAAACATTTCTTTTATTTATACAGATGTACTGTATATGGGAGAATACAAAGTGAGTCATTTATGTGATTTAATTTAATTGATTTACTGAATTGTGATAGCTGTTTTGTAGTTAACCACAGTGGAACAGTAAGTGAGTTCCCCAGACTACATTCTTTTATCACCATACCAGAACCATCCTGAAAAAATGTGAACTGCTCCAAGATCAAAATGATTTTCTTTATTTCCATATCATCACCTACAATTGTTGTTAGTGGAATAAGAAAAACAATACTGGAATCAAAAACTAAATTATGAAATTTGCTTTGCTTCATTCAAAGTAATTTTTTGGCCCTGGGATCTGACGATGAACATTTTTCACATTTTTTTCTCAGCACAAGAATTGCACAGCTTCCACACTTTCATTAAAAAAAGTTTTTTTTTCCCTTCTATTTAGGCAGGAGTTTTCTTTTCTGATTTGCTTCATCCGTACATCTTATTTGCTTCTGTGGAGAAAATTAATATACTTAGTTAATTTGGTCAAAAAGCTCATTCACTCATCATAACTTATGTATGTCACAGTAAAACATATAAGCATAAATATGGCATACAGACGCATACGCATGCACAAACACACACACGGACAATATATACATACAGACTTTTTTTCCTGCCTTGTTTTCCTCCATAACATGCTGCAGCATAGCTGTACACTCTATTAGACTTGTTAGCAGTTAGCCTTGTTAGCTAACATTAGCTCAATTAGCTGTCGGCTCTGTTGAGCCTTTGGGGGAGGTACAGTAAGCTCTGTCAAACACCGCGGGACTGTGTTGGCCATCAGCTACCAACAGCTAATAGCTAAAAGTTAGGTTGGCAGGTAATTAGCTCTCCTGAAGCCAGGTTCAACAAAGATTAACCTTAGCTACCCTCGCTGATAATGAGTTTACAGGTTTACATAAGGAGCTTTCATTTTTGGATGCAACCTAACTTTAGCAATCATAAGTACATAAATGTACAATATAAAAAAACAACATTTCATCGCTTTACCCATGTCCTTACCTCAGACCTGTTTTAAAGTGTATTTGTGGGATGCAATGGTGTCCTCTTTCTTCAATCGCTGCGACCGACTGTGGCACTGCCAGCAAACTGTTCCTGGGGGGGTGGATGGACAGGTGCTGCAGGAACATCGGTCTCATGCTAAGTAGCAAGAAATAGTTACTGAACACACATGCAAACAGGCCTTTTGTCCTGGAGGTGTCCCAGGGACCATCTCTGATGACCCAAACACATTTTAGTGTCCCAGCATGGCGAGATGCTGTTTGTCTCAAGCTTTGATGAGTGCATCTTCACGGTCTTTTATTGTATGAGGAATCTTCCAGTGAGTTGTAAGGCCCAAAGTGTTTTTGTTGTGTGTGTGTGTTTTGTGGTTAAATTGTGTCCTTTAGAATCTTCTCACATTCACACATTTTTGTTCATTTCCTTTAATACATCTTAATTTTTTTTTTGTTGTTATTAATCTTGTATTTGTCCTTGTTCACTGCTCTGTGCTTGTTGGTGATCATTACACAGCAGTGTTTAAGCTTTCCACCTCAAATAGCATGTTGTGCAGAGGACCGCATGTTAGTTCACGTGATTAGCTACAACTTGAGCATAGTTTTGTCTTGTTTCTTATACTATAGGAAAATCTGTCCCACAGGATCAGAACATGAAATATAAGTAAAGCATTACCATCTTGTTATGTAAGTAATTGACCAAATTTCAGACAAATTAAACAAAACTGTTATGTATGAGCAAATATGTTTAATTACTATTTTTTATTAAGTTTTTTTTTGCTTTCTAGGTGTTAGTCCTTGATGTTGGAGAAGAAAAATTTACTCACCAGCAGTGAGTAAATTTTGATTAATACAACTCAGGTTTGAAGGCCAGGGCCTGAGGTCTCTATTTTACACCTCACAAAATAATGAGCCTTCAAGAATAAAAAATATGCTGGGGAGGGAGAAATGAACATATTTATATGCTGTCGTCCACCATATTCAAATGAAATGAAGAAATGAGGTGCCTTTCACTGATTAAATCCATTCTAGACCTCGCCGGCACTCTCCATCCGTATTTAACTGTCACAGGCTCTCTCCTGGAGTCAGGGGTACCATCAGGACTTTTGCATATGTTTTCTATAAATACCTGCCTTGCTGTTGAGCCTGGCTTGCCATTACAGTAGCACTGAGCCCACTGCCTTCTGGGATTGTGACAACCTCTAGGGCTGCAGCCAATCCAAACGTTGAGAGAGCTCGTGTAGCAGGAAGGCCGGCCGCAGTCGCAGCTCTGTCTTCATTTCAGAACAGCAAGCATGATTTACTTAAGCTTGTCAGGAGAGCAAAATCTCAAGGCAAATGTAGAGTAATAAATTGTAATACATGCTGCATATGTTTGACTCGTGACCCCTGGCATTTGGAAGGTACTCTCAGCTCACGAATTCCACCGACAAGAAATGGCATGAGAGAGAGGGAATGTACAATATGAAGGGAAAAGAGGATAACAGGCTGAAAGAGGGATAGGGTGAAAGGAAAAAGATGGAGGTCCATATTCAAAGTTGACAACATAAAACTTTGTGGAGAGAGTTACTTAAATTCCGAGAGAAGATTCACGCTTGGAGTGTGCAGTCAGCATGAGGTGAATTTAATCATTGCAAATTTGTTTTATTGGAACCATCTGACTTGCACCCTCATCTTTATCTGGAAAAATAGCACTTGATCCAGCACATTAAGCAGGGATATTAAGGTAAGCATGGTCTCAGGATTTAGGTTCTGTCTCTTGCAAAAGAAAAAAAAATCTCCAGAGAAGAAGAAGAAATTAAATAACCAAAAAATTAGATTTTTTTTTTATATAGAAACTTAAAATGGTAATAAAGCTATATTATTGAACATGTTGCACTCTTTCTAGGTCCCTGTTCATATCTAAGAAATATTGGAAATATTGACCATGTTAACCATTTTGTATCAAATGTGTGTTTTGCTGTGACTCTTATCCATTTCTATTGAAGGACATGAACAAATGACATGAACATGGATTCGATATAAATTGGATCATAAACTCTTTGACTTGTGAAGTGTCAGCTTGAGTACTCACTGTCACTGAACCAAAAAATTAGACATACTGTACCAAAATGTACTCTCAAATGAGTTTCTTGAATATTTCTAAGAGTCTACTTGTCAGTCAAGTTGTTGCTGATAGTATCGTTTGTAATCAAAAGCTAGGGGTTACATTGAAAAAGATTTTTGAACACCATTGTATAATTCACATTGGCCTCCAAAAGCATTCCAACACTTTTCAGTGCATTTACAAAATTATACATATATTTCAGGGTGATACTTTTGGTTTCATATCCCTTAAATCTTTAATGTCTTTAATTCTGTTTTGTAGTTGGAGTTAAACAAATTTGTAATCACAATCTGAACAGCAAATGCTCTCACTTTGAATAACTCCAAATTATAGTCCTCAGATTTTATTTAGAAGTTACATACTTATATACATAAATTGGAAGCGGTAACTAAGGCGATGCTTTAAATCACCAGACAAGTATCAGGTAGTTCAAGTATCACCATCTGTAGTCTGTGTTAATGTGTTTAAATGTTGTAAAAACTGCACAAACTTGAATTTTTTACATTCATTTACAGTACATCCCTAAGCCCATGGTGGAAAATTCCTCATTTGACCACTCTTATTTCGAACTACCTCTAATTGCACCTCTCTTCTTGTTTCGGATTCCAGGGGAAAATTTTATAATTAGAAACTGCATGTTAGTAGCAACACATTTAAGTTGCAACCAAATAGGTTTGACATAACAGCTTTGGTGTCTTGAAAAGACTGCATTTGAAAGTGTGACTGAGGGTTTTGCATACAACGAGATCTTTATCACTTCACAATCATGGTGTTATCATTATGCCGCTCGGTGAGCGACCGGAGAGGTGGGAGATGTAAAGAAAAATTGGATGATGTGTAGGAGTTTCCATGTGTACTTATATGGGGAAAAGAAAGGAATGAAAATGTTTATAAGATATTATAAGTTTAGTATAGCTGTAGGGTTACTTCAAAAAGGAAACGTAACTAGATAAAACGACAATGAACAGACTGCATGGTGGTATTGGATCTCTCTCTCTCTCTGTCTCTCTCTCTCTCTCTCTCTCTCTCATGTGTGTAAAAGCAGCAGATGTTTGGAAAAGAGAGGGTCGTGGCGTATGCTAACGGGGTTTGAGGAGAATGAGGATGACACTCTGGACTGATGGCTAGGGCGTGGGTTGCCAGTGTGAGTGTGATCCACCCTACAGCGCAGCTCCAGCGGCCGCCCTGGCCCCCTGCTATCCGGGTCCCCATAAAAATAGCCCATTCCATTACTCTTCTCCTCCCCAGAGGCAGCAAGGTCTCCAGCATCATTACCGGGACTAAAGATGTGACTCGGGCTGTTCACGCCAGCCTGGCTGCCCCTCCCGAAAGCTATCCCGCTAATTATAGGTCAAGCACTCTTTGTTAAATTATAAAGCCCTTGTTCTTATTCGAAATGAAAAGATATGATACAATGGGAAGAGAGAAGAACGAAGAGAGAAAGGGGCAAGGAAAAAATATATATATTTAAAAATTGCAAAAGGGAAAAAAATTCTATTAAAAAGCCCAGCTAATTTGGTATGACCAGCGAGTGTCATGCATGCTGACAGTGCTCCATTATGCAGTCATTTGGGTTCTTTCAAATTAGTTATGTTAATGTCCTGCGCAGGAATGTAACACTTGGATGGGACAAGATTCCAGCAATTAATTTCTACAGTCAGCCAAGAGACAAGCAAATTTATTTTCCGCCCTCTCGGGAAATCGGTGGCGGCGGGTGTGAGGGTGGGGGAGAGCACATCAGGGTGCGGCGAACAAGCACAACACTGCGCCTAAATAAAGCCCAAACAATGGGCGCCAATGCCTCCTCATTCATTCCATTGACAATGTTTTGCAGCTTAAACCTGTTTTATTAATTATGTTTGACATTTCCTTAATTAGTTTCATTTACACCAAATCAATCCCTGCCGCCACCCAGCCTCATTTATCATTTGAAAAAATTTGCATAGCCTGTGCTGACTTTTTCTACTTAATTATACATTAAAAGTGTCAAGCGCGCTTGCTGCCTGGCATTATCTGCCGAAAGGGCCGAGGCTGGGCGGCGCTGGCATTAATCACGGCCAGCCTGCAAGTGTTTGCTGGACGCTGGCTGGGAGGAAAGACGAAAGCCTCAGCTCGAGTTCGGGAACCTGGGTACGACAGGGTCAAGCACGGACCCATGAAAGAATGAATCAGTGAGCTCTATCATCGTAAAAAAAAAACAAAGGAACTGCATGCTGTACATTACACATTAAATACATTAAATTAAAATAATCAATTAGCATTGCAAGAGTAGAAAAAAAAACTTGATACTTAAGTGATTGATTTGTTTTAATAAAAGACATCAGGTAATGAATGAAAGTTTGGATACAAAAGACTGAATTTTAACTTTTCTTATAAAACACACCATCTTCTTATATGTATATCCTACACTGCCCAGCCAACAAAAAGTTGTTGTCGTCTATACAGCTTTGTCCTGTACACAGGATCGTGGGGGGCCTGGAGCCTATTCCAGGAAACTTGGGCATGAAGCAAGGTAGACACTGGATGGAGTGTCAATCTATCGCATCGAACACATATACACACATACACACACACACTACGGGCAATTTGGGAATGCCAGTTGGCCTAATCTGCATACCTTTGGACTGTGGGAAACCCAACAAGCACGGGGTGAACATGCAAATTCCATTCACAGTAGTCCCAAGGTGGGAATCAAACCTGGAACCAAACCTGGAGGTACAGGGCAAAAGGGCTAACCACTAATCCACTGTGCCACCACTACAAAAAATAAAAATAGTCATGATAATATTTTTTGGACCACCTTGTGCTTTGATTATGGCAAAAAGCTTATGTAATGTCACAACATTTATTTTCATCCAGAGCCTCATTAATTTCTCTCCAAGATCTTGTATTGATGATGGGAGAGTCGTACTGCTAAGTGAAGTCTTCTCCAGCACATCCCAAAGATTCTCAATGGGGTTAGGGTCTGGATTCTGTAGTGATCTATCCATGAGTGAAAATAATGTCTCGTGCTCTCTGAACCACTCTTTTACAATTTGAGCCCGATGAAATCTGGCATCGTTATAAACCTGTTGTTCAGTATTTTCTGGTAGTCAGATGACCTCATCTTTTGAGGCACATAGTATTGCTGAACCTGGACCTGACCAACATGTTTGTACAGTAGGCACTTGGCAAAATGGGTGCATCTGCCTCCCTTCTTACCCTGATGCACCCATCCCTCTGAAACAGGGTATATCTGAACTCATCAGTGGTTTTTCCCAATGCTCCACAGTCCATTCTTTATGTTCCTTAGCAAACTGAAGACTTTTTTCGATTGGCCTCACTGATAAGAGGTTTTCCTAAGGCTACACAGCTGTTTAGTTTACTTGGCTAAATAATTTGTTGCCAGCTGAATCATCTTACTCATTGCAGTAATTATCCAATTGAAGGCTCATACAGTACATATCTGCCTAGTTAGATCAAAATGGTGACTATTTTTAACTGGGCAGTGTACATGAAAGTGTACTGTATTTTATTCTATTTCATCATCTTCTAGTTTTTATTGTACAAACTTTTACTACTTAATTACAATAAGCAGTACTTAATGTACTCTTTAGTACAGTACTATAGATTGGTGCCTCAGTCAGAAATCAGAATTTCTGCTACTAAAAGCAGACAAACTGTCAGGCTCGCTTCATCTTAAAGCCTTTATAACACACACCCTTAGGAGTATACACTGAATTACACAGTTCTCAGGTCATCAAACAACCAGATGTGCTTTTGATTCATGTCATATTACTGTACATATCTTTCGTTGACAGGCTGATCAAAGTTCTTGTCATAATGGAGTTAGAGGGAATATCCTCCTAATCTCTTTCACTCTGTAGCCACATGTCTCTGTGGACTACAGTACCATCAACCACCTACTTAATACAGGAAGTATTACTTGTAAAGGTTTTTCAATAATACTGCACTGATGCTTTGCATTTTTAAGTAAGGAATAAAACATGACGATATGATATTATGGAAGATAAGATGAGGATGAGGTGGTATGGCAGTCCACAAAACACAAAATGGATCATGCTTCATAATGATACATCCTGAAGTGGTTTATTCCTCCTATATCACAGCACATCATCATCATCATTATTATTATTATTATTATTATTATTATTATTATTATTATTATTAATGAACATTGTCTCATTCTTTTCAAGTTTATCATCTTCAATGTTATGTAACAGCTGCAAAACAAGTTGGTTCTATTATTACTTACATGATTTTATAGCAGCTATTAAAAAAATTATCTGAATTCGAACTGACTATTAAAGCTTTGACATTGAGGATTCCTTACATATTACATGTAAAAAATAGAAATACAATGTCTCTGTATATAAATCTATTTGAATATAATTATTATTAGCTTTACCTTATAACATTACATAGATGTGGAGTTCAGTGAATGAGCTGTTACTATAGAAACTTATGAGAAAGTTCACATTAAATAAATCTATTCTGTTGAAGTGCATTTTTATAGAAAATTCATCAACACCTTCTGACCCTCTGACCAGTCAGACCAATCAGAATCACCTATTCAGGGTTTTTGGTATAAATACAATAAATACATTTCTTTTTCTTGCCATACATTTGAGATATGGAGGCTCAGGTCAGTTATTGTACTTAGATATTGATTTTGTTGAAAACTAAGGATCAAATAAAAGGGGTACATTTTCCTGAAATACAAAGTGCCATCCGCCTCAGCCATTGGATGAAGTGAAATGAAGATGTGAATGCAGGGAGGAATAAATTGAAAGGCAATCTTTCCAGAAGCGCTGATCCACAGTGAGCTTGAAGAATAGATGCATCAAGCGACAGCCAGGCCTGTCTCTCCGTCAAGGACGATACAAAAGCCAGGCTGGCCAACAAAGAGTCTAATGAAGTCACTAATGCTCTGGCATGCCGTAGCAAAGGTAGTGGGTGGCATGCTTCACCACTCCACAGAGCTATTGCCTACGGCTAAGCTAGCAGGGTCATTAGCCTAAGCTGCGGTGGCTAGCACAGGGCTAAAAGCAAGCTGGTAATTGCACTAATAAAGATCAATACTTGTTGAAAAACCAGGAAAGTTAAGAAAGAAAAAATTTAATTCAACCTTACTGTCAGAGGAATAGTGCTGGAATTAATTCTCACATTCTGTGAAAGTGAGCAAGCATCAAACACCATTATTCCATGAAGTTCCTAATCAGCATATTAATACAGTACCGAGTGTACTTAAATTTTTTTTAATAAGCTCTGACCACTTCACGCAAAAAATATTATAATTTATATAAGTGATCTCCTGGAATGTGGCAAAAATGTTCCTTGAAATGCAAAACGTCTTGCGAATCAAGGATTATGCCTCTTTTTAGCAGAAAAAAATGGAGCTGGGATAAAATATGAAGATGAATTCCAACGAGTCTCGGAGAAGCCTTAGTTCTACAACGAGGGGAAAAAGGGAGAGGAGGGGAAAGAAAAGGAGGTAAAAAAGAAATCATTTATTTAGATGGCACACATTACCATTACTCTTGCATTGTGTCGCCACTTTTCATAATGACTAGGATAAGTGTCTCGCCTGGAATGCACACTCGACAATACTGGCGGATATTATTTGGTTAAAAGCTCAAATCCTATGGGTAAAGGAGCCTGAAAGAATAAAGAGTATCCGTCATTGCTAACGAGCTATAAGGCTAGCACATTGCCTTTATAAATCACCGTATTCGTCCTGTTTATTTAAATTCATTGGTGCCTCATTATACCTGAGCTATGCACCTTTAGGTCTGAGTTGATTAGGAGTGCCATAGCTCAAAATGGCTTTTAATTCAGTGAAATGCGCTTTGACCTTGCGCCATAACCCTGTGTGAGACATACTGTGGCCAGCCCCATTAATAACCACGCCATTTTTTTATCCAGAGCTACTGCTACTTCTCCTCTGCACCGCCTCCCTCTTTTAAAATATGTATTATTAGTTAGTCATGGCGGCACATTCATCATACCAAATTACCCTTTGGTGTAAAAACGGCTTAATTCCGCATCCCCTTACCCCCTCTCTGCCATTACCTGCTCTTTAAGAATGCTGGAACTTAAAAGAGCTGATAGTATTGAGGGATAATGAGGCGAGTGCATGAGGAGAGTATACTTGATCACCTCTTTGGTGACATTTGGGATCAAGCCTATGCATCATCTCCAGGGAATTTTGGCCTGTTTTAATGAAAGGCTAAGAGAAGATGTATGGTTAAGGTCTTATTTGTGTAACACGTGTAAGGAAATATTATGCAAAACATACTTGGAGTAAATCGTTTTAGTTTTAAGTGAGTTTAATGGTTATATAGAAGCTTGACCCTACATTCACACTGGCAAGAGACAAATAGTTTGTCATGCTCGTAGTTTTCTCTTATGCATTATGCACCTCTACAGTATTTTCCTTTTCATTTTTTACCATTATATATATATATATATAAATTGTATTATAATAATAACATGATACTGCGGTAGAGAGAATGTAAATGATTTCAAAGCTAAGCATAAATTAAATGTTTTTTTTACTTGTTGTTTTTTGGCAAAGCAACCTAACTAGTACTATGTAGTTACAAACACTCCCCAGAGGCACCAATGATCTCTGCTACTTCCTTTTAAACTTCAGTTTTGTTCATAATAACGGAATGAACATTTAATAACAGGTCATATGACAGAATTAAATGAATCCAGGGTTTTAAGTCAGTTTTATGTAAACTGTAATAAGATCTGACCATGCATGCCGCAGTATTAGTCCCAAGTATCATAGAGCCAGTCATTTACATTCATCAAATGAAATTTGGTTTGTCATGCTGTCATATAATGCACATTCACAAAAACTAAATGGTCTTCTGTCACTTCATCACTTCACTGGTGTGAATGTCGGGTTATTCTGTGCAACTGTTGGCATCAGTAACAGTCATCTTAATTAGCTTAGAAAGTAACAAGGTCCTGTATTTTTGACAAGCTCCTGCACAGTACCAAGAATTGCTGCTCTGAAAAGTATCTATTTAAACATAGCACCAAAAGACTTCATGACAATTACTCCAATCATCATCAAGCACAAAGATCCATTACATCCATTATTCAGACGATCTTTATTGCACCCAGAGGAACGGCCCACTGTGACAAAGTCAACATTTCTTAGAGCTCCAGCAACTCTGTAATGACAGTGGCTAGATTCAAGGTTAAGGGCATAATGGCAAAGCCATCGCCGAGTCAAACTCACTTCCTACAGAAGACTGGACTCACAGGAGCAGAAGACATTGCCCAGTGTCCAGAGGCTTGGGCATGAAAGAGACTGATGGCTCTGACCGATTGAGTGAGTGATTAGATCAATTAAGGCATTTCAGGCAGGACCTGGATGAGGTATGAGGGAGGTGGAGAGAAAAAAAGAGACAAAGTCTCTGTGTTCTCATGGGACTGGGACCATCAAAACCGCCTCATTAGGCTACTGGACTCGGCCCAAGTCTATTGCCCCAAAGACATTCAAGCAAAGCATGAACACATTCACCAGTGCAGTTAAATAAGTCAAAGAGCATGCTAATGCAGTATGGAGCTCAGTGAAATAGTTTTACATGCATAAAGTCAATGCCATGCTCTTATGGGGACTGGATTCTACCACATACATGAGGCAGTCTGAAAAACCAATTCATTATGTCAGATGAATCTTGGTAAAAATAAAGGACAAATGTTTTTTTTGTTTTTTTTTACCATGAATATACTTTTATAACTCTATATGTTTTTTTAAATACAAAAAAAAGTCTAAGAGGATCATTGAAGTCAAACTGGAAATTGTAATTAGTTTTCATGAATAAAGTAGAAGACTTCAAGTACAGTGCGGTGATGAGACTCTTAGCCGCAGTAAAACATTTTGATGGTGCAAACATTTTAAAGAAGTCTCTACTGCTGTGAATGATGATTCTGGCCGAGGTGGTTCATGAACATTCAGTGAGTGGAACATCTAATGGAACATCTTATCATCGTCTATACCGCTTTATCCTGTATTCAGGGTCACGGGGGGCCTGGAGCCTATCCCAGGAGACTTAGGGCACGAGGTGGGGTACACCCTGGACAGGGTGCCAATCCATCGCAGGGCGCACACTCACACACACACTACGGGCAATTTGGGAACGTTAATTAGCCTAATTTGCATGTCTTTGGGAGGAAACCGGAGTACTCGGAGGAAATCCACCAAGAACATGCAAACTCCATGCACACAGAGACGGGAATCGAGCCTGGCCGGGAATCGAAACGGGACTAATGGAACATCTAATCCTTAAAAATCATTTAACTTGTCGGCAACTTGTGGAAGAGATGTTTCTACGGAAACTGTACAAAAATCATTCATGGAAACCACATTCACATTGCAGGGGCATGGCTGGGAGTTACTGCTACTGTACATTCTCCTTACAGTCCCGACGGTCCAAGCCATTTCTACATTAAAGGAGTTCCTGAAAGGCCAATGTTCCAGACATGAAGCAAGCAGTCCTTTGCCTGCAAACCTCATGTTTAGGCAAGAAGTAAGCAGCCAGTTTAACAATTACAGTCTGTCTTTTCAACCACTAAGCCATGGTTTGAGTAGGTTTTTGGACTGTTACATGCCGTAGTCAAATAGACATGAGCCTGATCAAATCAGTTGGTGAGATTCAAACGGATAAATGGCTATCAGAATGTCTACAGTGCTCTGTTTGCCATCACATTGTCCAAGCAAAGAAGTGCACTTACCAAATCTGTACATATAACACTTTAAACTATTTTTATGAAGCACAGTTGACTAAATAAATTAGCAAGTCAGCTTGTATAGAGGCCAGTCATGTGAAAAGACTAATGTGGTGAGACTTGTGTTAAATTGAGTAACTTTTACCTCACATAATAAAGAGATTGACATGATTGATGCTGATTACCACTATGAGAACCTACGGATCACTGTAAATTATATCTAGTGTTCTCTTCTGGAGATGGAAGAATCCTACAGAAGGACAAAAATCACTCCACCCTCCATCAATCAGTTCTCTATGGTAGAGAGACCAATCAGAATCCGTTCCTCTCTAAAATGTTGTTGCAGATTGTAAAATACTGGTTGAAATATACACAGAGTAACTGCAGTAGATAGTGACATAATCTAATAATGTGAAATATGGGCCATACAGTACATACAGTACATACAGTACATACAGTACATACAGTACGCCAGACATACACTACATGCTGAGATTTCCAATTAAAATGATTAACTTGGCATATTCAAGCAGTACATTTCTAAGGCAACTTCGACCCAAATTTCCATCCTCTGTCTCCATCTTACTCAAAGGGACTTCTACTGAACACTTACTTGGACAATAAAAAAGCATCCTTTATACCTTGCATGCGACATCTCACACCAGTGCTCTAGAGAATAAATCACAGAGTAGTTAAGGCAAAGTTCTTCCTCTACCTATGTGAGGAATGTTCACTTATCTCCAGGAAAGCAAGAAAAGATCACATTTATAAAAGAAAAAAAAACAGCTTCCTCAGAAACATCTTTCTTTTCCATTTACTGTGCACTGGAACGCTTTGCATAACACAGCGGTGTGCCTGCCGTGGGCTGAGGTGATTAACTTGTGATGGCATTATCTCAGTAATCGCCCTATAGAACAGTCTCTGCATCGTGTATACAACACAAGTGATGATATTCTGACAGTTCTGAGGTTTTACAGGAAGTTGTGTGTCGAGAGCTGCTAATCGGCTAATCTGATGCACAGAGGTACTGTATGTGTTTGTTCTTTTTCTTTAAGAAGATGAAAAGAGAGAAATTTCTTATGGCAAAAATAAACCATGAGCATGATTTCTTGGAAATCTTGGGATACAAAATAATGAATTGGATTGTATTATGTTGAGGATATATATATATATATATATATATATATATATTTTTTTTTTTATATATATATTTTTTTTATACATGACTCTTTCTATACATACTGCTTTCTAGTCAACTAGTAAATACTTTAAAAGCTGTCTATGTGACAGAATTTAATTCAGCATAAATCTATATGCCAAGATTTGAATGGCTTTCATGATTTCAGGTGATGTTTTTTGATCGGCTGCCAAATGAAGACAAAAGCACACTCCCGCTGGATCACAGGCAGTAATTAACTGTCATACATAACTGCCTGCAGCAGGTCTCTATCTGATCAACTTGAAAAAAGGCTCCACCATCACTTTTCAGCCAACTCTGCTTCCAACTCCTCTCACTGGCTCAAGATACTATAAATAAAAGGGTTATTGACAGCATGCTTACCACTACTCCATTCATTGCAGATGGCAATAAGGAAATGAAATTTAATAAGGTCTTACGTTCCTTGAAACACCATTAGCCGAGTGTTCCTGTCAATGCAACACAGCCAAAAGGGCCTCCACTGGAACAGCACACTTCGGAAAAAGACAAGGCCTTCGGCTTCAATTTATTCCCTGGATCAACAATGTTCTCTGAACGCTTCTATCAGTGGCACATGCCAAGCTCCGGCATGACTCTCAGGTCTGATGCAGGCCTATTAGATCATGTGTTTGTGCCCGCGGGACTGACTGGAGCACTGTGTTTAGGCTGCTCTGTCAAATGACTCGGGCTGCGTGATTTATGGGCTCTGGAAAGGTTGCGTTGCCGCTACGTGCGTACGGGCCGCATGGTAAATGGGGAAATTCTGAATTTATTAACATACAATGAATGATGATTAATGGATCGGCGCGGATCACGCAGTCTCTTTTGGATGTCTCAACACGCTTGATGTATGTGGCAATAAAAAGATATGTGTGAGCCTCTATACCGCCTCAAGCTTGTCTTCCTGCTGGCTAACATTTGGGAAGGGATACGACGATGGCTGCAAAGGGGGACACGAGGACGAGGCGCAATCTAGCGAGGACATACTGTACAGAGTGGACAGGTGTAGTCTAACGTGCATTATTTACCATATATTACCATCGGTGTCCTCTGGATTTCCAAGACCTTGCATAGTCAACAAGGAAGCGAATAAATTAAGACGGTGCAAAGCCATGCAATTTAAGGCCAAATCAGGACGCATTTGCTGGGCCATTCATCAAACCCCTGTATTATTAACTTTTGTATTCCATAGCACATCTTTGTCCTTTCATTTGCTTCTCTAATATCTCTTCAAAAGCGTTGGCAGTGCTGTTTAGAGGAGAGCCTTCACCCCAGTCTTATTAGAGAGCTGAACTTTAGAAGCGTACAAAACAAAAGCACGTTTGCAGGATTCTTTCACCGACCCGGCGCACCAGGAAGTTCTAAGGGCTTTGTGCCATCCTGAATATATGACAGCAAAGAACGAAATTGAGATGCGAGATCACGTTGAACACGTGGTTGTCTCTTTTATTGTGGTAAAGGCTTCGTTGGGTTCGTTCATATAAAAGGTGCAAGAACTAAAATGAAAAATCTGAGCCTAGCTGATGCAAAGACTTCCCATTCTTTTCCGACTCGCAAACTCAGCATTATTGAGCATTTGCTTCTTCCTAACATGCCTGGGTGTGTGTTTTTGCCTCATTTCTGTCTACAGACAGGAGAAAATAAATGTATACATTTAGGACTGTCTACACATTCATAGTGCCTGTGTTCACTATCTACAAGCTTTGTTCTGCTGCAATGATGTAAATCAGGAAATCACTGAGAATAAAGCCAGTCTGTTGGGTCAATCCTGCTCATATGCGTACACACACACACACACACACACACACACACCTGTCTTTCAGCTCATTACCCTCATTCTCTTAATGTGATTCACACTTAGCACCAAATTATCCTTTTTTCTCATAATAGATATAGATTCTGTATATTTATCGTAGATTCTGTTCAGTTATTTAAATTTATTAAGTTTTTTCATTTGTTGTTGTTTTAGCTAATAGAGCCTGACCTGGTAAATATACAGTAATTTCATTTCCTTGCTTTTTTTAAGACATTTTCTGGTTTAGAAATAAAATTCTTAAATTCTTACCAGTTTTTAAAATCAATACAGAATTGTTTTCTGTACATAAGATACGTTTTATATTTAATAGTTTTTTTTTCTAACTTGTTTTTTGTAGCAGTTTACAGCAAAGAAAGAAAAAAATATTTAAAGAAAGGAGAAATAAATACAATACTCTCTCTCTCTCTCTCTCTCTCTTTCTGCCCTTTCCAAAATAGGAGGAATACAACTGCAGAGGAAATAAGAATGGA
>JAQMYG010000014.1:9426177-9436652 GCA_030014215.1 Clariallabes teugelsi | reverse complement strand
ATGGTATTATAAAATAAACTGCTTATTCTATTATGTACTAAACCAACATTAATTCTGCTTTAATACTAATAACTTTAATTATTATAAGAAGATTATATTCATTATAATAACTTTACACTTTTGTCTGTATTTAAACATATTTTAAAATATGGCAAAAAGTGGTGTTTTTTTCAGTCACAAGTGAAAATTACAAAAATGTAATCATATCTAAATACAACTGGGTCACAGTCTCAAACACACACACACACACACTCGGAGGCAGCAATTGTGAAGGAAAAGAGGATGTGTAAAAAGGAAAGCTGAGACAATGGAATTAATGTGGACTCTTATCACTGAACCATTATGTATTGCTTCGCCGTTCCAAACACACACTCCCACATCAAGAAGTGAAACAATGAATAACTGGCACAATGGAATTTATGGTATTGTCTCTAATAGCCACAGGAAATAACCCCACCATTATCAGTGGGTGGAAATAAAAGACAATGAATAACCCTGATTTTTTATTTATTTTTTAATCTTTTTTACAGGACCTCTGTTTTTCTCTCAAGTTCCCTTTACAGAATAGAAGTGCAATGCCTAGCCCAAGTTTTATCTTAAAGCATTCCTTTTGACAGGTTCGGTACAATAATGTCATGTTAAAATGCAATTAATAATTAAAAGTATTATTAAATCATATGTAATGAATTGTATTTAATATTTAAATTCACATGTTAATATTACTTACTGTGTGTTAAATATTTTACATGCATTTGGTATATCTCTAAGAGAGCTGTGAAGCCTTTCAGACATTTAGTACAATAGGAAAATGTAAGTTTTAATAACACATCTGATCAAAATTAGGATTTTATTAGTCAGGTATCCATACTTAAGACTGAGTTATGTGAGAATTCTGTTCAAAACCTAATGCCAAATTTTAATTCAGTTCCCTGATTTTTTATTTTGCCATTGTCTATGACACTCTGCAGGTGAAGCCGTATGAGACACAGCGTGATGTTAGTGCGCTATGATCACTCTCTCTAAACGTCAGGAGGAATTCCAGCACCTTATCGATCCTGACTCCACAGCTCACTCAGGGGAGAGTCTGTTTTCTTAACCCACTGTACAGTATGCCACATTTATCAATAGCACTTCTCGCCAGGGTCCCTGGAATCCCCAACCTCTCACACACACACACACACACACACACACACACACACACACACACACACGCACGCACGCACGCACGCACGCACGCACACATACAGGATCATCATTTCTGACTGTGCTTGATGAATTCTGGCGGGATTCTCAGAAATATATTTTAGGGAAGTCAGTTCTCTTAACACGCTAGTACATGTAACATGCTTTCATAGCTTGGCAGGGACTGAATACTCTCACGGGTCTATTAATATCTGACAGTTTTTATCATGTCTGTTTAAAAGCTGTGGCTTTAAAACGAAAAATACAAACAAAACCAAACAAACAAACAAACAAACAAACAACAGTCACGCTTAGGATTTAGGTGGAAGCATTGCGTCATGTCAAATAAAGTTAAAGATAGATAAACAAACATGTGTGTGTTATTTACAGTCCACTATACTGCATGACTGGGGCAAACTAATAATGAAATAAATGTGTGTGCATGTTTGTTGTGTCTATCATCTTCATCTTGTCACCATCAGAAAGCAGAAGTACTGTAAACCTTACAGTACACACAAACACACACTCAACTTTAGTCAGAGATAAAACAGCACAGTGATGCAAGAAGATATAACAATTCAGTAATCCCCATGACTTCACAGTGTAATAATCCTCTACTATTTTACAATGGTATCTATTGCTACTTTACAAGAAAGAGGAATGGTCATTTCATCAATTATTACAATAAAAAAAAAGCCTCAAACACAATCATAATAAGAATCACACGGCCACAGGATGCACTGCAGTTTCTCAGGATGTGTTGCGGTTAAAAAAAAAAAAAATGCATCAGGGACATTTAAGACGGTTCACTTTTGATGTGCACTTATGACCTGTTTCACAGACAAGCATATTGATCAAATGAAACCGGCGACAGGGGACCATCTTGAAATGGAGACCTACGAGACCGTCGTGCAAATGCGAGACGATGAAACCACGACGCTCGATTTTAACAGGCACGCTTTTAAACGGCATTAATAGCCCCGGCCAAGCACTCAGTGGATCAATTCCTCCTGTTTGTGGAAAGAGACATGGGAAAAGGGAAAAGAAAGAGATCCTGGAGAATTCCCCTGGTTTGGGAGCATGTGTGTTGTTTTTGTACATCAGTATTTTATTCAGGGGAATCACTCCTCGTCTGCTGCTTGATCTCTAGGACTAGAAGCACCTAATCTAGCTCTGACTGCAGCTGTGGCCTCTCGTCGGCACTATTAAATTAAAGCACCGCAGCCCATCTATTTAATAAGCACTGTAGCGCATGATTTGAATAAGGACAGTATTAGTATTCCAGCAGAGCCACGGCTAAAAGCTGCTGACCTTTTCCTCTGCGCAGGAGATCCTTGAACACATCCAGCCAAATCACGGTATCCAGTAATAAGCCATCAATGCTAAAGAGTGCTAGCATGTGGGAGGGATTTTTTTTTTTCCCAGCACCCAAACAACATGGGCAGTGTACTGTGATCTATCAGCTGGCTTACATCCAAAAGGTGAAGGGGGCTCAAAATGGCAGCGCGCGGGATTTATCATGCCATAGCCTCTGTCTCTTCCTGTAGAGTGGGAGGGCTCTTCTCGATACGCCATCGATTCACAGACGTGTCGCCGGTGGGAAACTGATCAATGCCGAGAATCAAAATTCCTTGCAAACAATCCCATAACAAATCAGAGCCCTGACCTTTGCTCAGACATATTTAGCCTTTGATGCACACTTGAGGAAAAAAAAAAAAAAAAAAAAAGCTTTTTTAACCTGTGCTAAAAACAAACAGGGATTGCTATTGACATTTCTAAAATAGCACTATCGAGAGCATTAGAGCAGATGAGCTAGTTATAACTGTTGCCCTTGAATAATAAATTAATAGCAACTTCAGTGGCACTTGAGAATAAAATCAGTGTTTAAGAAGTGAATTGATCATTTGAGACTTGTTTAGTTTCTTGCAGAGCATTAGCACACTTTTAACACATACTTGGCCTCGGTCCATACAGCAATCCTATTCCATCAGTTATGATAAACAATATGGATGACTAATGGCAAGAGTGTGATGGGAAATATATATGGGGGATTGGGAAATGGCCAGCTTGGTGTTTTATGGGCTGCTCGCACTGTTGATGAATATTTGTTGGTGTGGAATCATAGCTTAATGTCAGGACACAATTTGTTGCAATTAGCCAGTTGATTTATCGGATTTTCTGGGCCTTGTGCATGGGAACAATTAACACTGTGCTCTGTGGCTTTTATTAATGGGGTGCAGCCAGTCTGCGTTTTCAACAAAGCCGAGACAAAGCCTGCATACAGGACCATGAGGTAGGATTCATGATGCCGGATAGCGACTGACCCGCAGTTGTCATTACGGGAAATAGACCACTTGCAAAGATGATCGGGGGTGAAACATTTGGGTGGCAAACTGAATAAATATCATCATATCATATCATTATCGTCATGTGCTTCATAGCGGGAATGTAATGCAATATATCTCTATATATTCTTTTTTTTTTTGTGTATATATATATATATATATATATATATATATATATATATTTGTTTTTGTTTTTTTGTCAGCATAAATCCTTATACAGTACTATATCCCTTAAACGTAAGAATTCCATGTACCTTTAAGCAGTCCAACATGTAGATGAGAAAAATATCTTTACATAACATGATTAAAAATACACCACAAAAGGCAACAGTCACACTAATGTCCATCATGCCTTAGCTATAATACAGCATGGCCATTAAAGGCACGCGTTTGTATAACTATGCAATGAAACAAATAGTTAAAAAGAGCCAAACAGATGTTCAGGCGCACAATAACAGGGTTCAAGTGGAGCGGGGTGCCCCTACCTGACTAATAAACGGCCCCAAATGAGTCTGCAATTAAATTTATACACTTGATTGCACTGCTGTCATGTCCAGTACAGTCTTATCGAACACCTGGGAACCATTTCCAAATAAAACCTTGGGAAAAAAAATAGAAAAGGACAGAAAAAGGGCTGAGAAGAGGAGGAAGGCAGGATTCTTTTATAATGCATGGACTGCAGGTCAATCTAGACGACCTGCACAGAAAGAAAAAAAGCTTTATAATTGCTGTTAAAAAAATATGTTGTCAGATCATGGATTTTAAATATCAGAATTAGAAAGGAATTTATATATCAGCTTGTGTGTCTCTCAGTTGGTTGTGGCTGGGGTTGAAGTCAGGGGTTCGAGTCCCACCTCTGGCAGTTTGGGCCCCTGACCCTATGCCTATACAAAACACAGTCTCAAAGCTTGGATCAGAAAAGAGGAGGGTAGCAACTCGGCCCCGTAAAAAACACCATTGCTATAGAAACAACGGCAGAACCACAATGGAAACCTCGCCTAAACTATATATAAATATATATGTATATAATTCATTATTGAAATAATATTATTAATTCAATAATGCAGACTGTACAATATTAACAGATTCATGAATACTCTTGCAATCAGCTTAAATAAATAAGTAAATAAATAAACTATCATTAAAACTATTGTTAATATTCAAAATGTAACTAGGTCAAAAATTATTATTATTATTTCATATTTACCCACCATCACATTCTGAAGATCTGAAACTTCTCACGTGTTTCCTTAAAAATAAACAAAAAAGCTATTTGTCAATGTTTACTAAGTGTGTGCAGCTTCTATTTTAGCTCCTTATCCACAGCATTCTCTAGCCGTCCCCTTAGTGAAAACTTTCGCTGAGTTGACAGTTTCTTCTCCGCTCAAATATAGCCACTCATGACTCCTCTGTGAAAAGCTGTCTGACTGATCCAGTGTGTTAATAAAGCTCTCTCCGGTCTAGCCTTATTCCGTTATAGATCAACCAAACACACACAAAAAAACACACACACGAAATGTCAGCAGCTTCAGTTGCGTGAGGGAATGTTTGGTTGTTTACTACAAGAATGTCAGAAAACTAAAAAAGAACAGAAAAACGTACATTTGTCTTTAACAGCCTTTAAAATTAGAATATAAAGCTATTTTTAAAGGTTATTCAGATTGAATGACAGTTGCAGGTAAAGTAGCACTCAAGTCTCAAAATATACAATTTGTATACATGAACGTAACAGCAATTTAGGCAGCACTTGTATTTTTTTTTATTACTAAAGAAATAGCTCAAATAGTACAAAATGAGAAGTTTTTAGCTTATAACAAGATAAATAAAAAGAATGATGTAATTGTCATTTTGTAAAGCACTTTGGACTGCATTCTTTATAAAGGTGCTATATTACTATTACTACATATAAAAATAATAATAATGATGATGATAATACTAATAATTATAATAATAAGTAGTAGTAGTAGTGGCAGTAGCAGTTGTTTGTAAATATTTTTTTATATAAGTACTAAACAATTCTGACATCCTGTATAACATCCTGTTTAACAAAAATCAAAAAAAAAGTTTATTTCTACAATGAGAATCTTTACCGCCAGCACATGCCTATGTAGCTCTAACATGAAGAAAGGACATAAATTATAACGTCATTTCCCTTATTTGATTATGTTTGCTAATTTTGTGACCTTGTCAAACAATTATCTGGCAATCTTACCTTTTCCTTCTGTTACCTGGTTCACTGAGTAAGTAATGGCATTTTAACTTGGTCAAATTAAGCATTTTTACTCCAAGTTACTGCCAGGCAATTGATTCAATATGTGCCACAGCACAAGTTCCCACCGTTTTCACTCGGTAAAAATAACAACCTGCATTAACAAATAACACATTAAATACACCTTTCCGTTTAAGGCATATATCTCAGAAATGCTTTATGCATGAAAAAGACATTTTTGCTCGGTCCATGTTTGGCTTCGATCACAGCTTCTTTTCCCCCCTGACAGATGCCTAACAATCATCATTATGGCTGAAATGGTTACCTGCGAGTCAGGCCATAAATCTTGTTAAAATAACCAAAACCGTCTCGCTGCTTTTTTTTCCCCTCAGAAGCAACCTGTCTTAAGTGCGGCCCATCTGTACGTAGTTAGCGCTGCACTCGCACAGATGGCCGCCAAACACTTTCAAAGTTGTTTCGTCCGCACGTCTAACCTTACAAAGCAAACTAATTAACAGTAAACGCATCGCAGAGGAAGAAGCCATTTGAACAAGGCCTGTTTTTTGCAAAATCTCTAATGAGGAGAAGGAGCACGGAGGGAGCTCTGGGTGCCAGAGGTTGTTCCTGGAGCTCAAGGTTTATGATCTTCTTAAAGGGACAAATAAAACCTAGGGGTTACCCAGTGCCCTCAGCCTCCGTTAATGCGCCACAAGTTTTTAACAACCGCCTTTGAAAGGTAGAAGGTGGAGCGGGTGGGACCTTAAGGTGGGGGTGTTAAGCATGTGTGAGTGAGGTCGAAGGCCTAAGTCATAGTTTTTACTAACTGAATCGTTGATGAGAATGTTGCAGCCAAAGAAAGATTTATGACTTTGATGAAATGGCATGATTAACTAAAACCTGGCATTAGTCGCCATAAAGATGAAATAAAAAATAAACAGGTCAAAATGTACATCATCTTCTTTTTCTGGAATCGTTCCAACGTGTAGTCCGTAGTTCTGTGTTTGTTCAATCAATAAGAAAAACAGCTCTCAGAGAACCTCCCTAACTCAGGAAACTCAATTCGCAGAAAGCAGGACGACTCCTTAGAAAGCTAATTAGATAGAACCTTACATGGGCCAACAGGAAATGTGAAACAAGCTCGCTGCCAAAAGTAATAATATTTTCTCTGTTTATTTAATTATTTATGAATTTGTTCAGACAGAAGTAGGCTTAATAAAAGCAATTCCAGGGAGAACCACTGGCATTCCAATCTTATCAGTGATAGGTCCAGTGGCAAAGTTATTTAATGCACACAATTTATACAGCTCCCCAACACAGAATACAATTAATGTGTCCAATTCAATTCAGTCATTATTGTGGCAGGGATAAACAAGTGTTCTGTGTGCTGTATATCAGCCGGGTCACCTGTGTTTAAGTCTGTGATAAACCGTGGTCTTAATGTAGCAGAGACAAAAGCATATAAATCAACTGATTTTCTTGAAACTAGAACACTGAAGCATCATGATGTAGTCCATGAGGGACCTCAGAGACATTTAAAAAAAATCTTATTTCATTTCCAGGTCTTAGTCACACTTTTCTGATAAATGCTTCACAAAGGCCTAGGCAGCAAGGAGTGCTGCTTATTCTCTTGACATATTATTTTTCAGTTATTATATATTCTCCCGGCTCACCACTCTGAGAAAATTGAGAGCGTATGCTGTGCGACTGTGTTTCCCTTTCCCTCATTCCATTGAGGGCACTTTTGAGAAAGTGAGGTGAAAAGGGGGGAGTGCTGGAGAAAGATAGAAAAACAGAAAGAAGCGGTCTCCGCATGTCGGTTTGCCGGTTTTACATTGACCATAAGTAAGGCGTTCCTTCCTGTTCACCTCTCGAGAGCGAAAAAGCCCTGCAGCCATATGTAAGCAATCACAGCAAATACATTCTTTTAGTGTGTTTCCGTAGCAGAGCTACAGAGAGACAGGCGAGGTAAACGTTAACACGTTGTGGGCTTGGAAATCCTCATGAGCTTGTCTCATTAGCAACTAATTGGCACGACTTGCCTCTGTCTTTTGTTCCACGTTCCGTTTGTCTGTCTTTCTTCTTTGGCCTCCCCCCTTCCCTTCGGGAAGCAAGGGAGTTTGGGGGGTTTCAAGCACATATTTCAGAGCTGGCTAGATGCAGCAGGGGAGTCGATTCCATATTACTGTAACATAAACACTGCTGTCCCATGATTAACCTCGCAAAGCAACTGAGTGCAAAATTGAGCACTCAACCTGCACAACCAAATTAGCTTGGAGATGCAAGGATTTCTCCTCATGCTGCACTTTCATGGCTTCTCTCAAATGCCTAATACAAGAGAATAACATTTCTAAATAGTGGTCCATTACTATAATTTCCCTGAGTTAGACAGAGGGCATGATGGCCAGCTAAAGGTTTGGCATAGTCTTTTAGCCTGATTACAACTCATATCTACAGACAAGTGATAAATTAAAGGGGGGAAAAAAAAAACGGGGACGTGTTTTATTACGCTTTCGCGCCACCGCAAACCACCAGAACAGCTTCAGTGTGCCTTGGCATTGATTTCCACAAGTTTCTGTAACTATTTGAACGCTTAAGAAGCCTTCTTCCTTAAGAAGTTCCCTTAATTGGTGTTTCGATGAAGCATGCTGTCTAAGGCCATAGCATATCATTTACACTATTTTCATATTCATTAAACCATACACTAAGCCCTTTTGAGATTTTAATCTGGAACAGAAAAATTCTTCTGATGTTTACGACAAAATAAGACAAAGAAAAATAAAGTCAAAATGCCAATATTTTTAAATGCATTCCAGTTTTCTTTTATCAGCTTTACAATATTTCCTAAGATATTTCAGTAGCTACACTGTGACAAGTATCTATTTCAGCTAACATAAAGATCCTTTTTTAAAATCTGATTTTATACATTTAACATCACTACCAAAGCCTGGTAACCAAACCATATTGTCTTTTCTGATGCCTTTCTGTGAGCTAAGTTACATCTAAACTAAATCGATACCTACAGAAAACTAAGCGGTGGTGTTATATTACTGCCACTTCCATTGAACAACTCCTGGCCATTCACTATGGATGTTGACTTTACTTGCATACATGCACTTAGGCATACATAAAGGAAGGGAAACCCCACAAAGACCTGTTCAGACCACAGTGACAGCGCAGTGTTATTTTCAATACAAAGATCCTCGAAGAGATTTGACGTTTACAATTACCTGCGTGCTCCGGAGCAAAAAAGTACCGCATTATATGAGGAGACTCGGGAGGAACTCTGACATCAGTGCCTTCATTGCTTTCAAAAACCTAAAACATGCACTGAACCTGAACTCGGTGGCCTCACCCTGAATGAAAAAGAAAAGAAAAATAAAGTGAAGATGAAGACCAAGGACCACTCTGTCAGTGGCACACATTTTGCCATATCAGAATGTGTTTCCCATAGTCAAGTAACCGGTTATGACCAAGAATAACTTTTGATACATCTTAGAGGCATAGAATAGCAGAAATGTGGGTCAGCTCTGCCTCAGGGAGATATGAGAAGGTAAGGTAGAGGTTGCACAAATCCAGAGTTGTAGCTCACAAAATCAAGCTCTTGTTCTTAAGTGGTATTGACACTGACCTCTCTGAGTGAAACAGCCCTAACAAGGTATTAACACAGTAAAAGCTTTCCTCACAGGAAGTGTTAGTACATACAGTATAGTGTGGAGCAAAGAGTAGGTTTCTGGCCTTTTGCACTAAAATGCAACACACACACAGTGTGATCTTGTGATGGATTCTAATGGAATTTTATGCACTGCTGACGGGAGGATGTGTAGCATAGTTTTGCAGTTTATCAAGTTATAAGTTCAAGGAAAATCATGGGGAGGAGAACTGAATGTTAAACATGGCTGAATAAAGCAGCTCACCTGACGCAATATGTTCCAGCACAAAGCATTTACAAAAAAGAAAAATCCTCATATCATGTAGACAGACATGGTTTTTTAAATGAACTTTCACATTAGTGAATAACTACTGTTACATGTCTACTAATTCACTTACTACTTTACCTACGATTACAGCCAAGGTGATTCTTTTCTGATTCCATGTGAATTCCACATGACCAAACGATCACCACAAACACTACGGGAACTACAGAATTTCCCAAACAAAGAAATAAGTGTGTATATGAAAGTTGTGCGTGTTCAGAGTGCGTCCACACTGTGTCAAGTATGCAAGGCGCTCACTGAGGAGCCTCATCTGTTCGGCGGCTGCTCAGGGCGGATGACAGCATGTCACTGCAGCAGACAGTGATGGATGCGCCACATTCCATACGCAACTCGGCCAATTGGACACATTAACAAGAGGCACCTGCTTTCCTCCCATGTACAAATCTATTAAAAGATAACAGCAATGGCGGCTTCCCCCTCTGTTAGAAAATGATTGCACTGTTTGGACTATGTGGAGTAAAGCTTTACCTCTATATTGCTGAGCAAACAGTGCCATCTAGTGTTCATAAAATATTCCTTATACCCAATGTTCATAGAAACTGAAACTGTAGCTGATGGGTGAAGTAATGGAGTTTGTGCAGTTATTTCATTTTTTCTAATACTTTTATATACACTGTCTTCATGACTCATGTTCCAGAATGGTTCATGAGTAATGCAAATGTTGTGACAAAAAGTGAATGTGGGAAATGTTATTTTCATGTACAATTACTGAAAAGTCAGTTTTTAAAGTTTTTGAAACTTGGA
>JAQMYG010000014.1:9374242-9400247 GCA_030014215.1 Clariallabes teugelsi | reverse complement strand
TAGATAGATAGATAGATAGATAGATAGATAGATTACCATGAAAAGACATGAAAACATTCTTACAACAAATCTGAAGGCCTTCATTGTTGTTATGAGCCATACTAACATATATTTATACTTTTATATAATATATTTTATATTTATATTATTATTTTATTATTATATATTTAATATAATATTATATTTTACTTTTATAATTTATTCATAGTGTAAGATTTGTGGAATGGAGCTTTGCTTTCATAGCACCTTGGGCAAATAAAGTGTTAAGATTACATAATTATTTTAAATAGCCTTACATAGCTGTTTGCAACCCTTGCAGATCAATGTGCATTGGCCTGTTTGTAATTATGCACCATATGTAATACCCTGCACCACTGTACTACAAAGGATATGCTAATATTGCCATCTACAATTATCTAGATGCTATAAATAGGAGAATACAGATGGTGGCTATGAATCTGATCTGCTACGGGTTATTTTAATGTGGAGTCCTGGTAGTCATAGTAATAGTATTAATATAAAATATTTAAAAAGCCAAAAAAAATTATCATTTGCAAATATATTTTGTTGCTATGCACATATACCAAAAAAAAAAAAAAAAAAACTGGATTTAGGTCTGTGTTCTCTTAGTGAGAACAGTCACTGAAAATGATACCACAAGTTATTCACTGATTCTCAGTCTACAGTAGTTGAACACCTATGGGGGGTTTTGAACATGAAACATGAAATATGCCCATGAAATATGAGGAAAGATGCACTGAAGATGGATTATGGGCTTGTTATAGCTTGCCAAAGTTACTTTGAGGTAGATGGAAGCTCTATCTGTTTACAGGAATACTTAAATCCTTTCTGTAGTAAATATGCTTCTTATGTATAGGACTGCTATATGAGCATAAACACAGTTTGGAAGCCTAAACACAATTAAAGCATTGTACACATTAGTGATAGTAGTAAAATAAATAAATTTTAAAAATGAAAGAAAGAAAGAAAGAAAGAAAGAAAGAAAAAGAAACACCTCTACACCTTCTCATTTATGCAGTTATCCAATGCTCCATTTGTGTGGCAGCAGAACAATGCATAAAATCATGCAAATACAGGTCATGAGCTTCAGGTAATGTTCACATCAAACATCAGCATGAAGAAAAACTGTTCCTTGTGGCTTTGATCCTATCTTGGCTGTTTGTGCCAGATGGGCTGATTCGAGTATTTCATAAACTGCTGATCTTCTAGGATTTTTACGCAGAACATTTTTTAAAAATTATAAAAATCCTGTATCCAGAGAGACTGCATACAGTACCAAAACACCTTGTTGACAAAAGAGATCAGAATGACTAGACTGATCTAACCTGCCACAACTTCAATACTGTAATCACTCTTTACAAACCTGGTAGCATGTTTGATAGCAGAAAACCATCTCAGCATGCACAGAACATCAAACACAGAGGTGGTGTTTGAGCAAAATACCAGAGCAAAAGACCAGAAACCTTAGATTCATTTTTCTGGCTTATAGGAGAACCCAATGTGGTTGTCTGCTGTGTAGCCATCCACCTCAAGTTTATTTATTTATTTATTTATTTATTTATTCATTTATTTATGTATTTACCTTTTCTGGATGCTAAGATACTTTTCTGCTCACCACAGTTGTAATGAGTGATTAATCTGAGTTCTCTGGTGTAATCTGTTTCTGCATCAATGAACAATTGAACAGGTTTTAATATTAAAATAGATGGTGAAAATTTCTTTACAGAACATATAATAGTCGGAGTAGCAGTTTGTTAAAAGAACAACCTGTATTAGTGGGACTTTACTTCTAACAGAACTCAAGCAAATCAAATACATCACAAACGCATAAAAATTCAACACACTAGCAAAAATTTTGCAATCAACCAGGTTGGAATAAACAAACACATTGCAATCTACCAGGAAAATGAACACTGTTTAACCGCTCCTTTATATACGATCTTTATTCTGTGTGTAGTCATACAGCTGTACTTGAACGTCCTCTTGAAACCAAGTTTTTTGTCCTTTGATCATAGCAGTTCATCACAGCACAATCACCTGGGGATCTTATTTTCTGAGCGCACCAGACCTTTAAGCATTCATGTCCACCAGCAACAAACTGACTAAAAGGCCTGTGCATACATGAGCTGGATGTGGGTTCTGTGTTTTTCTTCTCAGATCAGGTTTTTACTCTGAATTATTAGCTCATAGTTTGTTTGTTTTTTCACATTCTGTGACTGACTATAGCTCCTCATGTGGTCAATTGGAATCTAAAACACCCATGATTGTGGTCAATGTGTGAACATTCTGAAAGATGAAAACAATTCAAACCTACAGTATGTGCTTGCTGCTTCACAGAAGACCACCTGAAAAAGACATTCACTTTCAGCTTGGACATATGTTTCACTGACTGTATGTCAATGCTGCTGCTGCTGCTGCTTTGGCATTAAATCTGAAAGATTTGGACTCTGATTCTTTGAAATGGAATGGAATGGCAATAGAATTCATTATGCCACAGTGAAATGGCGTTTTGGAAAGTTTGTATGAAAATGTCAATGAAGGTACTGTAGCTATAGGTACCATAGCTACAGTACCTGCACTGCACCACTGGTGGTCTTAACAGATAAAACTCTATGCCCAGATATCATTAATTATCCTTAATTATTAGCCCATAACTAGGATATCTTTCAGTATCCATTGAACAAACACTTTAAGAAGAGTGTTGTGATATTGATTTTTTTTTCCAAATTTAAAAAGAATTTCAATGTTGTGTTCAAGCTCACTTGAACAGGCTGTAAGTGTTTTTGGGATAGTTACCCTTTTCCCAAAAGCTAAATTATGGTTATGAAGAGTAAATTTAATTATAACATCAATGAACTGGTGACAGCTTTCACTTAATTGGGTGTTGTGAAGCCATAACACACACACACACACAAACACACACACACACACACACACACACACACACAGAGCTCTTGGCATTAAGTCCCATTAGCTCACCCACCCGCTGTGTCTGCTTCACTCTAGATGAGTCATGGTTCTTAAGTACTCATTCATGACACTGCAGTCAACCATTACAACGCTAAGCACTCGAAGCCACATACTAAATGATTGTAAGACATTGAGACATGTTTTCCATAACATATGGTAGCCAATATTAGAGTAGTACCATACTATGCATTAGTATAGTAATAGTACCCTATAAAAATCTCACACTTCACACACAATTCTTTGAAGAAAATGTTATTAGGGAGACATTTTGACAATATGATTATTACACTGGACTTAGTGGCTTAGTGGTTAGCACTGTTGCTGTGCACCGCTGGGATCTGGGTTTAGGTCCCACCTCGGGTCTGCATGCATAGAGTTTGCATGTTCTCCTTGTGCTTGGTGGGTTTCCTCAGGGTATTATGGGGTCCGCTCACAGTCCAAATACAGTACATGCAGATTAGGATAAGTGGCTCTTCCAAACTGTCCGTAGTGTGTGAATGAGCGTGTGAGTGTGTGGTGGTATGATTACTTCACTGTTATATCAGACATTTGTGCATGATGGGGTTGTAGGTCTTAATTTTTTTCAGAATTTCAATAACTAATCTGTAATACAAACAGCAAAATAAAAAAATCTGAGCTCAAGTGTTTACTAAAATTAATTTTAATGTACTGTTAAAAGTCATTGTTTCTAAACATATACTTATGCAGAAGTGTAAATCAAGTCAAGTCGAGTCAAGTAGGCTTTTATTGTTGTTTTGGAAAGTTTGTATGACAATGCCTGATTAAGTCAAATTGCTGCCATAGCTACCTGCACTGCACCACTGGTGGTCTTAACAGATAAAACTCTATCCCCAGATATCATTAATTATCATTAATTATTAGCCCATAACTAGGAATATCCATGGCAATAACAATAGCTTTAGCTATATTAATATATTAGGAGTGTCTGGTATATGTTAAGCTATACAACTGTTTTTACTTGTATACTTGTCTATTGATTTGATCATAGCCATTCATCAACATGCTGAATGATATAACAAAGATAAAGGCATTAATGGTTGAATGTCCTGTATGGATGGCTGGATGGATGAATGTACTGTATGGATGGATGGATGGATGGATGGATGGCTGGATGGATGAATGTACTGTATGGATGGATGGATGGATGGATGGATGGATGGATGGATGGATGGATGCATGTACTGTATGGATGGATGGATGGATGGATGGATGTGTGAGAAGTTGGACAAATGCATTATAGCATTTTGTTCTTCTCCTTTTGGCCTTTGCCATTAAGGATTGCCACAGCAGATATTGCTTTATGCATATTTGAATTAGTGCAAGTTTTTTACACCCAATTTTCATGCTGACACAACCCTTCGATTTTATCTGGGCTTGAGTTCAGCCAAAGTGCACTGACACAGTGGCTGAGTTTGCCTGAGCTTGTCGAGAAACCTGGTTGTTTTACTTTGCAGGAAATCTACTATTAAACAGCCAATGCCCATGTTATTACATGTGTAGTTATAATATGTTTCCAAACAAAAATCCAAACTGACACATGAAGGTTGTAACATTTACTTAACATTAAAAACAAATGCTAAATCGTCAACTCATATTTGGTCACTAAGAGACTTTTTTCTTCTTTTTTTTATGTTAAGAGTGATGGACATCTCTGCTCTAGCACTGGTCATATTAGGTAATCATTAAGTCTGTGAGCACCTTACATGGAAACACAGTTATGAAAGCGCACACGATCAGACAACAAGCGTTTCTTAACAGGCTTGCTAACTGATCCTCTGGGTACAAAGCAGGCTTGTTCTTTTCATGTCACAATCGGCAAGTGGAGGGGCTGCGGCTGCAGGGCCTAAAGTGGCCAGTCCATTGAAGGCACTAAAGAGGCATGTAGTGTACAAAGCAGGCCCTGTAATAATGGTGCTTGTAACACACAGCCAAAATAGGAATATTCAGTGAGCCAGAGAGGAGAGGCCAGCTGCTGGGATGGTGTCACTCTGTGGATTGGTCATCACGATTAGAATCATGCTTAAGTTTCAGCATTATAAACATTTGGTTACTGATTAAACCTGTATGTTACAAGTAGTAAGTAATTGCTATTTAAGAGTGAGGAATGCAATATTAATGTAGATTAAATACTGTATAAGATGCAATGATAACAAAGAATAAATGTAATAACAAAAAAGTAAATGAAATGTGACTGGTGTGTGTTTTCTGTTTGTATGCTTGTTTGTTTGTGTGATTGATTCATTTTAGAGCACAAATACCACCATCCAGATGATGAGCTATGCCATGGATAAGTATGTACAAGTGAAAGGTTCAGAGGGAGAGGGCTAGCATGGTGTCTCCTCTCTACAGCACAGCCCAGATGATCTGCCCAATCTGGCTGCTCCTTTTCTTCTATTCTATCAGCATCACTCCATCTCAGTCTGAACTAGGTTTGTATTCTACCTAACAGATTCATCTTGTCCAAATAAATATGGTGACCTGCTTGCTTTTTCAATAATATGTAAGATGTCTTATAATCAGTGTTAGTGTATTTGGGTTTTAAAACATGCCCAATACATCTTCTCCACTTTGCACCTGTCTCTGGATTGCACAGGTTTTATTGCGGAAAAAAAAAAAAAGATAGGCACCAAATTTCAGATTGACAGAGACTAGAACTATAGATTCTGCATTTTATTAAGCAGTGGACACATTTGCACATCTATCATTGTATTTTCTGAGAGTTTGATTGCATTTGTAATGATAAAGCCCTGATAGCAGAATGTGTCGTATGCTAATTTTGCATTTGTTTCCCACACATGGTGTTGCTCTGACTGTAACCTAGCAACAGCAGACTTCAAACTACCTGCTTCGTCAGAGAGGGGTGTGTGCTCACTAGTAAACCTTCCCTTGAAAAATAATTTGTAATGTTTATATATCAGAATAAGGAAAATATAGTTTTTAGATTATTTCTCAGCAAATTTCTTATATTTCTTATGTTTTTTGAAAGTTAAATTTAAACATTATTGTCACATGCCATTTGGCAGACACCCTCTTTCAGAGCGACTTATTTATTTATTTATATTTCATTATACATCTGAGCAATTTAGGATTAAGGGCCTTGCTCAAGGGCCCAACAGTGGCAACTCAGTGCTGGTGTGGTTTGAACCTGATCAATAGTCTAGAGACTTGAGGAGTAAGGTATGTAGTTGCAGGTATGCTTTTAAACAATAATAATTAACCATAGTAATGATAATAAGTAAACTGAAAACAAAGAAAGGATCTAGGACTAGTATTCAGAATTAGCATTAGCATACCACTTAGCATTAGTAAAAAAATTCAAATTTTATTTGTTACATACATAGTCATACACAGTATGATATACAGTGAAATAGTTATACGACCGCCCTTAAAAAAAAAAACAAGATTATTAATTATGGAATAAAATAAGAATAAAATATAGAAAAACTTTAGCTATAGAAAATATAGCTATAGAAGATAAGAAAAAAGTAGAAAATATAAAAGAAATATTTAAAAACTTAGTTGTACAGAATATAGAAGATTTGGCTGTACAAATATTGAAAATATAAAAATATATCTTGTTGAAATTGACATAGAATTTAAATAGAAATGTCCGGGGAGGAAAATGTGTAGACGCAATTTCTTTAAATGTGCAGTGTGCAAAAATGTGCAAGAATGAAATAGAAACGTCCAGGGTGTATGCAAATGTGCATGAATGTGTAGATATGTAATGTCCATAAATTGTCCATAAATGTCTACGGTGTGTGCAAATGTCCAACCCATATAACAACCCAGGCAAAACATACTGTAACAGTGCATAACAGTGACCATGAGAAGAAACTGTACAGAACAAAACATATGGAAACAAAACAGTAACCTGCAAACTAAACAAATGCAAGGTGAATAGACTTGAAATACAGTAGACAGAGTAATTAGACATAACAAGGATCAGGTGAATACAATGAAGTCCATGTGACTGTGAGATAAAGTGCATGCTGGAAACCATAAGTCAGTGTCAAAAACAAAATCTCAAAATTCACTTAAAAGTTCTCGAGAGTGGCCGCTACTGGGCACTGGGGCAGAACCTGACATGGGTGCCTAGTTGGTGCTTGGATGTGCTCAAACTAGGCTAGGGCTAGATTGTGAAATACCATTTGATGGATTTTAGACAAGAGCTTGACAAGAGTACAAAGTCTTAAAACCTGGAAGGTGGAGCTATCACATTGTTTTCAAAGACAGGTGGTGTCTGACTTTCTCTAAGCTGGACAATAAAGCCAATATAGTGTACTCAAAGCTGGCAGGTGGTGCAAACAAGATGTTTTAAAGCTAGGGGTTGAAGCACAGAAGAGGTTGGGCAAAGCTGGGCATACTTCAGGCAGAGCAGGGCATACATCAGGAAGATCAGCGCATAGATTGGGCATAAGAGGGCATGAACATGGCATATCAGAACATGGCATAGTAGGGATTAAAAAATATTACACATAACCCCATTTTTAGGAGACTGACCTCTGAAACGCATTAGGCTGTGGAGATCACCAGGTTGACTTCCGTAGGCAGTAGGGCTTTGAGCATGACTGCGAAGACCTAAAGCTTGAAATTCACAGGATGACCCAGAGGTTGTGGCTGGATGCAGAAGTGTGACTGGGTTTTTGAGCAGAGAGGAGCTGTGAACCTTTCATCTCAGTGAGGTATGGGGAGCATTCCTGTCCTTACTCTCTCAACAGTTCTCAGGTTTAGGATCTGCCAGACTCACTCAAAACAGACACAGCACTGGAAGAGAAATCTTTTTGTGTCTGACGTTACTTCAGGATCCATGCTTGGCAAGTCCATAATTACATTCTTCTGGAGACGAATAGGCATTAAATGCCAACTTGCACAGTCTGGTGTCAAAGTCTTCATCATTGGTGACCACTACATCCTAATGAAGGTCTATTTTATTTATGCTTTTATTAAACCTAAGAAGAAAACAAAGAGGCAGGAATAGACAGGGTTGCTAGGATGCAGGGGCGGGATAGGGGTGGGGGTTTGTAGGGGTACGATTTCAAGTACCTCTGAATGAGCAGAATACTACTGTATAAAAATACTATGACAATTGAAAAATGTTGACTTTTAAGACCAAAAACAAAACAGGAACTAGGACAGGGATTTAGTAATAGCACTAGCATTTGTTAAGTATAACAACTCAGGAGCAAAACAAAAAATAACAATGAGCATTACAAGAAACTGAACAAAACAAAACTTTTAAATAGACAGACTATAGTCAAACACAACCAGGTGCAGGTAAATTCATTGATGACCATGGGCCAATGAGGTAATGTGCATGCTGAGAAACAGAAGGCAGCATTATAAACAAATTCGCAAAGAGCACCTGAAAGTTTTTGAGTGAAGCTGCTGCTCTGCACTGCTAGGGAGGAACCCTGACAACAAAACGATACTGAATAGCAATGAAAAAGGAGCCTTAAATCTCAAATATTAATGAATGCTTTAAAGGCAGCTCTGTAGAAACATATTTACTGTCTAATTTTGCTTTAGTGCCAGCCAGAATAAAAAGCCAGTTGATCAAATGCATAAGGAGGACATTATCCCCTAATCAGAAATGTTGTTTACCTCAAAGACCTACATAACTGTATGGATAAACCTATGAATTAACTTAGAGTGAGCCATAAGCGTAAGCATCCTTTGCCAGCTTATCCTTTAAATTATGGCCTTATTTTCATGACACATGTCACAATATTGTACATATAGTTTAACAAACAAAAATGTAAAAATCTGACTAATTTCCAGCTGTAAATTAAGAATTATTATTATTTTTTTAATTGGCAGGAATGTTGTTCTTCCAAGTATAATGGTCAAAATAGGCAGGGAATCTTCAGATGCTATTTTGTCTATATTTACTTTTGAACATTTTGAAAAGCTAAAATTATACTTCTGCTTTTGCAAATAAGACATTAATTTTTGTTCATGAAAATCTGCAATTTCAAGGATTAACAAAACTATGCCAAATGGCATGAATTTTATTTTACATTAATTACTGTACATTATTTTCTACCTTTTAATATATTTAATTAATCCTTTCCTATCTTTTAGTTTTCTCAATCCAACCGAAAGATGGTGTTGGGGTTTTGAACAGGCCGCTGATGCTGCATTGTGCAGTGAAGGACTCAAGCCCACAGATGGCACTACCGGTGAAGTGGGAGAAAGAAAATGGAGGATTGACAGCTGGAGTTCATCAAATGGCCAACGGCTCCTTATTCTTTTCTTGGCTTGAAGAAGAAAACCTTGGAGAATACATCTGCAGTGCTCGGAAGGGAGGTCAACAGATCAGAAGTGTTGTCACAGTTGGCAAAGCATGTATGTATGTACTGTACATGTACCAAGAACTAGCTGTGCAGCCTGAATAGGTTAATCTACGGTGACTGGAACTACAAGGCTCGCACCCAAAATTATTCTATAGTTTATTTTCAGTTTTCCACAGTAAGAAGGTTCTGTAAATACTTATTTATCTGGCACCCTTATCAGTCACTTAAATTGCATTTTTCATATATAGACATAAGGTACATGGAACAATCTCCATCTATAGAACATACTGTGTATAAGTGTCAGTATGTAAAATTATGCTGTACTTGTGTGTCTTGACTGAGTTTTGGTTTCTGTCTCCTGCAGATCTGGAAGATGTGTTTTTTAGTCCTCGGTCTCAGAGTGTAACTAAGGGTCAGGATGTATTTTTCCGGTGTGTGTCAGGGGACAGCTCTCCACCTGCCCATATCTCATGGCTGAAGAACAACAGAGCTTTTACCAGAGGAGCTCAGATACAGGTACTGCAAATTTTGATCGTTTGTGGGTTTTCAGTTCTTAGCATAATTGTTATTCTTTCGCAATCCATTAGAAGTTATTAGAAATTTTAACTACCCAGTCGCAAAATACCTTAAATTAGTGTAAAAAATGTCAATTAAAATACAGGAATTAATAAAAAATCAATACTTGTCTCTTTGGAAGCAAAATAAGAAGAAATACGGGGTGGCTCAAGACATTTAGCACAGTACTATATGTGGATCATATTCTAATGTTATCTATTGTTGGCTACATATACAGTACAACTGGATGTACTGGATAGGGTGAAATTAACGGGGTTAATATGAGCTTTTTCTGTTAAGAATGTACAGTGCATCCGGAAAACGCGAGTGACTGGAGGAGAAGAGCCTTTAATCAGGGAGGTGACCAAGAACCAGATGGCCATTCTGAAAGAGCACCAGTGTTTCTCTGTGGAGAGAAGAGAACCTTCCAGAAGAGCAACCATACCTGCAGCACTGCACCTATCAGGTGGAGCCAGACGGGGCCACCTGGTAAAGTGGCCAGACGGAAGCCACTCCTCAGTAAAAGTCACATGACAAAAGGTTTGCCAAAAGGCACCTAAAGGACTCTCAGACCATTTTTGTTGAAGCCCCTTTACAGTACAAGTGCTTTTGGTGTTGAAGCACTAATTACAGCCTAAAGTCTTTTTAAGTATGATGCTACAAGATGGTTGTTCTTCTGGAAGGTTCTTCTCTCTCCACAGAGAAACACTGGAGCTCTTTAAGACTGACCATCGGTCACCTCCCTGACTAAGGATCTTCTCCCCTGATCGCTCACTTTGGCCAGGCGGCCCTCTGTAAGAAGAGTCCTGGTGGTTCCTAACTTCTTCTATTTACGGATGATGGCGGCCACTTCAGTGCTGGACCTTCAGTGCTGGAGAAATTTTTCTGTACCCTTCCCCAGATCTGTGCCTCGATACAATCCTGTCTTGGAGGTCTACGGACAATTCCTAAACTTCTTGGCTTGGTTTGTGCTCTGACATGCACTGTTAACTGTGGGACCTTATATAGACAGATGTTGTTTCTTTCCAATTCATGTCCAATCAACTGAATTTACCACAGGTGGACTCCAATTGAGTTGTAGAAACATCTCAAGAATGATCAGTGGAAACAGGATGCACCTGAGCTGAATTTTGAGGGTCATAGCGAAGGCTGTGAATATTTATGTACATATGATTTTATTTAATTTTTAAAAAATCAATTTGCAAAGATTTCAAAAAACCCTCTTTCACATTGTCATTATGGGGTACTGTTTGTAGATTTTTAAGGAAAATAATAAATTTAATCCATTTTAGAATAAGGCTGTAGGGTAACAAAATGTGGAAAAACTGAAGCGCTGCGAATACTTTCCGGATGCACTATACTGTACTGTATAATCTTCAACCTGTCTTGTTTTCTCAAAAGGGTTATTTTGAGATTATTATTATTGTTGTTGAGATATTTGCACTTTTATAGGGTCAATATGGAGGGGGGAGTCAGAGAAAGACCTCAGGCACTCTGCACCTGACCAACGCCACCAAGGCAGACCAAGGCCATTATGTCTGTGTTACCCATAATCCTCTACTGAACATAAGCAAAGAAAGTGGCACCGCCATGCTAATAGTTGATGGTATGTGGATGTTTATACCTTCCAGTAAACGGGGTAAAAAACATTGGCCTAATCAATTGTTGTTAAGCATGCTGCCATACTTTTGTTTGTTTGTTTGTTTGTTTTTGTTTACTTATAGGTCTAAATACGAGTCTTGAAATCATACAGGGTCCTGAAAATATCACAGTTGCTGTGGAATCAGAGACAGCCCTACACTGTGTAGTCCATGGCTTTCCTACTCCCAAAGTGCATTGGTTCAAAGATGACCAAATGTTGCCCAATGCATCACGATGGGACTTGCATGATGATGGACAACTGCTTGTCTTTGAGTGAGATCATCACTACCTTATTCATCAGTACATGGGTTTTATTTTATTACTCGGGGAGACCCTTCCCAACAAATAAAAACTTTTATTAGGTTATTCAGTACAATTTTATTTCTATATAAGCTGAAATGCAACTTCAAACTGTTTTCACTGAGAAACAATTGAGTGTGTCACGCTTGCACTAATATAACAAATGAAAAAATCAGTTGCTTATGCCCCACAGGAGAGTTTTGCCAGAAGATGAAGGCTTTTATCACTGTGAGGCTGACAATAACAAGGAAAGACTCAGATCACAGCCAGCCTACCTTCTTCCTGCAGGTACCACCACGTCTTTTTCTGAAGAATTTGTGCTCGCATGTATACCCAGTACCCAGTGTAATATGCAAGTGTGAACAGACACAGTACATAACCATTAATTATGGGAGGTAACTCTTCAGAGGCAGATGCTTGTGAACTGGTTATTTGAGTATCATTCATGAAGTCCCTGTTGACCAGTGGGACAATGAAGTCTTTGTTAATGTAGATCTGTAAGCTTTCTTAATCTAGGTCTCTGGAGAGAAAAAATCCCCAAAACATTAGATAGCACATGTGGCATGACCTAGTGTTGGAGCCAAACATTCACTCTCTTTTTATGACTGTATTTTTTAAGAGGCAAAATAGTCTCCATAGCAATATTCCTCCCTTTTCCATGATGTAATGCGATTATTTGTCCATATCCATGCAATATTCTAGGATAATATTGTCTTTATCACCTTATGAAAAACAGCTGACTGAGAATGTTGGAATCGGTGGCTTTTGTTTGTTTGTTTGTTTGTTTTTAGTGAGCCCCTGGCTAATGACATACGTATCATCATGCTGAAATAGGAAATAAGTCCTCAGTCAAGGAGAAAAAAAAATAGAGATCTTGCTTGGTCTTGCTTTCCTGGGATGCTCTTCATGAGAGAATGCATCATGCATCATGGCGCTTGATGGGTTTGGCGCTTGCAAGAACTGTAAAATAACAACTGACTGTGACTGTTGTTGTTCTTAATCCTTAAATACCTAACATCATATGCTTTATTTCACAGTTCAGTGTTCAAAATCCAGTATTGTTCTAAAATGTAAAAAAATTTATAAATCCAAACTGATATCCAAACCTTTAAATGGTACTGTCTCACTGTACATTTTCCTGAAGTCTTATTTCTGAATATGTTTTCTGCAGAGAGCCAGACAGTCACAATCATTTTACAATTGAGTCGGTTATTGAGAGGCTAGAAATTGTATGTACTTTTTAGAGTGAGGGTGCTATTTCTGTTTGTAATCCCTGGACTAACCCCCTGCAATACATGAATTTAATAGCATTTGCTGAGCTAGAAAATGTATGCTGGTGGGCATAGATCCCTGCAGAATGCATATTAAGGTGAAGATATCTGAAACATGCAGTTGGGCATGTTGGGTCTAATCGCAGAGTGTGCTTGTTTATGTGTAGGCAGAGATTTAAAAAAAATAATAATAACATTGCAAAACATTGAAAACTAATAAACAGCCAAAGAACAAAATCAGGGAAATAATGCAAATAAAGCATAAAGTCAAGGAACTGAACTAGTATTCAACTGAATTGATGTGCTTCACTGTTAATTACACATCCCAACCATTTTTGTGTTACATTTTTCTACTCTACAGTCATGGACTGGACCTTTATCCTCCAGCCTATCAATAAAACAGTGAGGAAGGGTGAGTCGGTGACTCTGTACTGCAGACCTCCACACAGCAGACCCCCCGCACAAGTGTCTTGGTTTAGAAACAACCAGCTTCTTCAGTCCGGGCCGCACATCACCGCTCAGCCGACAGGAGACCTGCTCTTTCACAGGTGCTTCTGACCTTTGCTTAGGCACAGAGTGTACATAATTTAAATTTACAGTTTTAATAATATATTTTGTAAACCATTTCTTTTTAGTGTTCGAGAGACAGACAGGGGATCTTATTATTGTCAGGCTTCTAATTCCTTCCTACAAAGGGTTATAACTTCTAGAAAGATCTTTCTGGAAGTTCTAGGTATGGTATAATAAATAGTTTTGAATTCATTTATTCATATTGTTGCATTACAGTAAAGTGCATTAAATGCAGGTAAATGTTTTCATAATTTTAAGATGAGAATAAAAAAAATAGTGTGTTAACTTGCTCACTATTTGGCTTTTTCATCCTTAGAAGTGCTTTTAGTTTGCTGTTAGGATCCACCTACTGTACAGTATATTCACTCCATTACTACAGTACATTCATTGTAGATACTGTAGACTGTAAACTGAATTTAGATTGTAGATGCATGGCTTTCCACTTTTCTGAATTAACTATTTTAATAAACTATTTTAATACCAAGCAAGTCATTTTACCATGTATTTTTCTCATTTATTTCTCAAGAAATATTATGCCAGTTTGGGATTATTGTTTATAGTTCTTGTGGCCTTTTGACAGCACCTCCATCCGTGACTATCTGGCCCCTGGCAGTGATTTCCACCGTGGGAGCGGAGGTAGTTATTCGGTGCCAGGTATCAGGACACCCTGTTCCTTCTATTAGGTGGGCAAAACGTGCTCAGTCTGTGAGAACAGGAGGCAAGATTAACAAGGGGTATACATCTGCATATTCCGTGTAAATTAGAATTTTTCTTTGTTAGCATGGGATATTTTCATAAACAGTATCAAGTGTTACAAGTGACTGTGATCATGGTGCTACTTTTTTTCACAGAGTGAGAAATGCAACTCTTTACATCTCTTCAGTGAGAAACTATGATGAAGGTTTTTACACATGCTCAGCATCCAATTCTGTGGGACAGGATGAAAAAACAACCAGCCTACACATAACTGGTAAATCTTACCTAGTCAGGATATTTATAATAGAGGGCCATGTAATATGCTGAAAATTACTTCCTTAATCATGTGCTTAAAATGCTTTTCAGCAAAGCCGGTGATTGTGATATTTGTGGGATCGGTGAACGTTTCCAAGGGAGGCACTATCATTCTGCCATGCCGAGCCGTTGGAAATCCACCACTTAAATATAGTTGGCGCAGAAGTGCTCTTCAGACACCTCTATCACTTTCAGCACGCATACACATTGATGGCAAGAGATTCTGAAAATCTTTTTATTGACTATCTTCTTTTGAATGTGTTTTTTATTCATCGAGAATGTTTTGCACTTTGAAGAGCATTTTTGTCCCACAGATAATGAGACACTGCACATCTCTAATGCCCACCAGTCAGATGCAGGAGAGTATTACTGCACCGCTGAAAACAACATAGGTCAGGATAGAAGAAAGACCACCATAAGAGTTGACTCTGGTAAATGAATTCTATTGAAGATTTTTTTTTTTAATGTTTTGCTTTAGCCATGCGATCATAAATAGTAATATAACTTTGCTATAATGCTCTAATTGATTCAATCTTCTAACATTAAGCTGATCCTGAGGATTCATTATTTACAGTGAGTAACAAATGAAAGTCAGTGCTGTCATCCCATCCCACTGTAACCTCTTCGTTTGTCCTGTTCATAAACTGTAAACAGCACCACACACCATCACGATTATGTTCAGTGGTTCTGTGAACTCTACAAACATGATGGATGGATTGCATTTCTTTTTAGTAAACACTTTAGGTTTGTTTTATTTACAACTATTTAGATCGCAGGAAACAAGCCAGAACAACCTACACATCCTGCCAATGAAAAGAGTCTAAAATATTATAAAGGTAACACAAATCCATTAAACAGTTTATTACCACTACAGATACCATGTGCCTATAGTTTATTTTTTCTCCTCTCTCACATCTACAGAAACACATCTCACATCTAGAGACCCGAAGAACTCACTTACCGGTACACATCCAATCATTCCGACCATGTTTGCCTCCTATGCTCACTTCAATGATCATGACAGTATGGAAACAGGAGAAAATCAAAAATCGAAAGATCTCCTAAAATCACCAGTGCCACAATCAATCTTCTCTTACTCCAAACCCCTAGGAACACCTACAGAAAAAGGTTATGAGCATGTTACTCCAAACCCGCCTCCAGATCAGTCAACAATGCACCCAATCCATACAAAACCTGAGTCATTGTCTGCGCTCAATGAGCAAATGCCTCCTCAAGGATTTTCTGACCAGCCTACCAAGTCAAAGCAAGAACAATCTTCTCCCGGCTTGGTTGTTCATGATCTTGAACTGACCCAGACCTCTGGGTTCACGCTGAATAATGTGAACAGCATCACTAGTTCAACTCCTGTGGAAATTCAACAGTACTGGAGTCAGCCTGCAGAGCAACTTACAGCCACAAAGGCATCACAGGCAAATAATACTGAATTAGTTGAAATGTTGAATAGAACCACATCAAAGGCCCCCATGAGAACCACAGACAACAAGGCCAGGTAGTACTGTATATCATGAGGTGTGTGAGCTTGGGTTATTTTATCCCTTTTTTTTTAAATCCGTTTTGAGGATTTTTTTCCATTTGTTATCAGGGAGAAGAGAAAGTTACAGAGTTGGCTGCCTGTGCTAGAAAAACATGATATTCCAATTGTGCTAGGAGTGGGAGTTTCCTTGGCATTTATTTTGATTACCATGGCTTTCTACTCTTTGCTTCAGAAAAATGACCCTGCAGCCAAAACTACAGGACGAGCAGGTAAGACTTCAAATTTGCGCAAAATTATTAATACTTGAATAGACAATGTAAATGTTTTTTCTCAGCTAAATTCAATGTCCTACCAATACCATTTAGTCATTGCTAAATAAAAATAGGACAAAAAGAATAACAACACTCTTTCACTGAAGCTCTCAGAGGCCTTGGTGGGCGTTGCAGACCTGGTGAACATCTGGCAATTGAAAGGACATATGATAATAAGTGAGTTTGGTTAATATTATAATGGCACTCCCAATTTATCCCAAGCCAGCTATCTGAAATGGTGTTTAAATAGTATTTTCTACACTGTTGTTTGCTGCAGAGCATTTGAAGATGACAACATGGTTGCAGTTATTGAACAAAGCCCAAACATGTCTGAGATGCGAGCCCATCCAACAGCTTCCAGTCCATCCACCTTGCTAATGGAACCATGTTATGATGACGCGCAAGAAGTAGTCCAGCCAAGCCAAGACATGCCAGTTGTAGTGGAAACACACCCAGAGCCCTCTGAGGAGGAGCAGGTCAGTGATGTTTCAGCTTATGTGTATGTTCCTCAGTCATGGCCAGTGCTAATAAGGGTGATTCATATCCAAAATCACAGCTCAGATTTTTATTCTAGATGAAGGTCAAAATCAAGTGTATCAGATGAATAATTCTATAACTTCTGTACCTCAGTTAGAGACCTCATTTGAGGAAGGCAAAGTCACGCCCTCTCTCCCATCTGACATCCAACTTCAGTGTATGGAGGACTGGAGGAGCCAGGATTCGGGACAGTGCCAAAGAGATGCCCCTTCACCACCCCCTTCCAATCCTTTGGGCACTCAGGAAGGTGGTCTCCGCTCTTCTCTGACCCTGCAGACCAGTGATTCCTCCTCTACCCCAGTACATCACAGTATCAGCCTCTCCCATGCCTCCTGCCCACTCATGCTGTCCCATTGTGTCACTCTAGGCCTGACCTCCGTGGCTGTTGATGTTCATTTCTACCCATCCACACCTGCGCAGTATGGACCGCTGAGACCTCAGAGCAGTTCCCGGCATGAGCATGAACAAAACGCTCTGTCTACCCACCATGGCAAATGAATTATGGGAAATAAACTTTGGCACAGCTTCTAACTACTTGAATGCTCAATGAAGATAAGTAAAGACATGCCTCGCTTGCTTCAGAAGGAAAGGTGTAATTAAACTTCATTTTTGTCTAATTTATAAGGTGCTGTTGTTTTGCTTATTTTTTCTGGATTTATAATTCTCCTGTTTTACTTTCCAAGAATAGATGCCAAGAATATGTATTAAACATATAGGCTGTGTATATGTGTGTGCTTTAGTAAATGTCAGTAAATCATATGAATTAATAATGTTCAATTTTTTTTCTTATTACAGCACTTTTACATGATATTAGGATCGTAATTTTTTTATAGAGAATAAATGCCACAAAACTACCTGCATTGGTTTGAAAGTTGTACTGTTATATACGAAAGGTACATGAATTAAGGAATGATTTAGCATCAAGATTGATTTCTTTTCTAGTGCAAATCACATGACTGTTACATTTATATAACCAAAGGTTGTGCTACCTTACCCTTGAACTAATGTGTTTTATGTTAATATCAGTAATTCCGCCAAAATATTATGTACATTTAGACTATACTGTGTTTTCATTTAATAAAACTAAATTGATTTCATATTAGTTGTTCTTTCTTTTTTTCGGGGGGGCATTTCACAAAGAAAATAATTTTCATAACAAAGTCTGTAAGTTATTCAAGAAAGCTGCATTTTATTAATTTATTTCAATCCATATCAGTCAATCCATTTATTTAAAGAAAGCTCTTTCGTCCTCAAAAACTCACAACTGAGTAGAAAACAAAAACAACAAACATTCAAAAATCATAATCATAATCATATGTTCTCATATCTTGTTGGTTTTCAATATATATTCTTATTTTCAGTCCAATAAATCACAAGTAATTAGATACTCATTTCTATTCACAATTGCAGCAGTTAAAAATAAGGAGTTCCTACAAATTATTATCTCTTATTAATTAAACTTAAACCAGTGCTTCCGAAAGGTTATTTACTATAATAAAAAATCCTCAGTGGCTGTTATCACATAGGGAAAAAAAAAAAACTTTCAATATCCCACACCTTAATTCACTGACTAGGCGCTTTAGTGTGTGACTGTGCAGAACATTGATTGCAGGTTATGGAAATCATTAATACAAATCTAATAATCATGACATTACATTACAGCTGAGGGTATTTTCCAATACTGGGCATAGATTCAAAATTCCCCTTGGCACGCTTTATTGATTAATGTCTGTTTAAATGCTCTCGAAAACTATACACTGCTTGTTTTTTTGTTGTTGCATTTTCTCAAACCCTTACACGTTCAAATGGTATTTCAAATGGCCCTTTTTTAGCAACAGCAAATCAAACTTTAAGACAGATGGGCTATATCAACAGAAAACCACTGGGTTACACTCCTGGCAGGCAAGAACAGGAAGCTGAAAACTTCTGTACAGTATATTTCTGTTTAAGTCTGCCCACTGTAGCCTCAATTTCATGTATTGGGCTGACAGAAGTGTAAGGCAATATGATCGTAAGCTGTTGTAACCTGTATGCATGTGTTTTGTGCCTTGCTGCCACATGACTGAGTAGCTACATGTATGAGCAGGGGTATACTGTTCCGGTTGAGTTTATTTTTCCAAAGAAACCGAAAAGGAATGTCGATTATACTCTGAAGGTTCCGGGTGATATTAGCACCTTACAAAGATTGCATTGTGTTAGAGCCTTAGGGATCCAGTATCATGTTTTTTTATGCCCGAGTGTTATTACAATACGTTACATTGTGTCTGAAATGTAAACATTTATCACCATTTTCTTTTCACTTTCATTGATATGCTATGAGAAATGTCCCAGGGAGTACAGAGAGAGGTACTTTAGAGAGTTTTTAATTTTTTTTCTGAATAGGATGAGTTTCACTCACTAGGTTGCTTATAGTCTATAAATATGTAGTTTTCCCAGAAGTACAAGCAACATCAACCTGTGATTGGTGACATTACACTCACACTACTTATTTATGCCATCACTGACAACATTAATCTAATCTATCAAAAGTCAATTTTAAAATTCTGTAGCTTTAAAAACATATACACCACAGCCTTATACAGTAAGGGTTTTGCAAGTCAATACACCTAATTTATATCAGGACATTCAGCCCAGTGCATTAATTATAGCAGATATCAATACAGTAGTAAAATATTATTATGTTGGTAATGCATTAAGTCAGCCGAATGTGTAAACATTTATTTGATGCATCATCCAACGAAGCCTGGTTCTAGCATGTCTTATTCTATCCTATCTTTATTTTTAGCTACAATTCACCATGAGATTCTTTCTGCTGATATCCTGGTGGGGGGACATGGAAGGCTACATAAGGACACCACTTAGTATTGAGACAAACCAGTTTTTCCAGCGTAGCAGAGTTGACGATGTCAAAGCCAGTCTGACCTCCAAATGTGCTGGGCTTCCAGTACTCAGGTGAACATATGGGGTTTCCCAAAAGACCTTTTAGGGAAAATGGAGCCCCCATTTCTACCATGCTCTGTCCAAATATGGCACTGGGTCGTGTCTTCTCTAGCAACAAAGCTGGATAAAACTCCATCGCGTCAATGTCTCCGTAAAGCTCTTCCAACTCGCGGGCGACCTCCTTGTCATCTAAAAAGGAAGTTCAAATTACTTGCAAACTCAAGGTAAAAAAGGGGTGTCAACAGTGTCAACACAAGAATTCATGGCAATATTGGGCTTTTAATGATTTCTTTCAACCGGTTGTCTGGTAAAGAACAATGTTATAAAATACTTCTTAGATTTAATTTATTTTGCATTTCCTGATATCAACACAGGGCCAAAATCTAGGGTTACTTATTATTATAAATCAGTGGTGCAGAACGTTCTTTAAAAAAAGCTTTAATTTGCCAAGCTCAAGGCCTTTTAGTTGGCTGTGTACAGCTGACAGCTTCTCTGTATCAACATGAAAACAGCATGATTTACAGCAGTCATTGGATTCATTGTCTTATTTTAACCAAAATGTCTAAAAAACTGTACAAATCGAAGAAGTTGTTCTTCTACACCATTTGACAAGGTCTAGAAGAAGATAAAGATAAAAAGATAAAGATTTCATTGTCATTGCAGCGATACAACGAAATGTATCCCCATGTGATGAAAAAAACCCTGACTGTCAACCTCAGCTGACCACACAGACAAATTAAGTCTTCTGGAAGATCATTTCTGACCAGAGGTGAGAAGATGAGGCATGTAACCTGAACAACTATGAACAGTACCAAAGAAGCTTAGACACATATGAAGCTTCTACAGTCCTACTGACCTAAATCTACAACATACAGTGTATTTAATACAGAATTAACTTTTCTTCCCACAAAACTAGCCAATATTTTAGCTAGTTCTGATAAGTCATTACTTTGAAAGATACCAACCCAATTTAGCTGAGTATCTTTCAAAATTACGAGCTTAAATTTCGATTTGAAACAGACATGATGTTTCAATGTTATTCTTTTGATATGAATAATAAGTGCACTGCTGCAAATACCTGTAAATTCGTAGAATGATTTGTATGGAGTCAGGTAAAATCTTTTGCGGTACTCATTAAATGGCTGTAGCCGAAGTTGCCTAGATTCTATAATGACCCCTTCAGCTACTTTGGCCACAATATGTGGTAAATTACGACCACCTCCAACCTGAAACAAACACACAAACAAACAAATAAATAAGTCCCCTCAATGAAAGTAAGTAACAATTCTGCAACTGCAATAAACATGTATGAATATACTACACTCGAAAGAGGAACCCAATATTCTGTAATAACTCTTGCAATGATGAAGAATTTGACCCAAGCAAATATGCTCCATACCTTGACGTATGCGTAATTGATTGCATTACATGCAATGCTGGAAGTGATCTCCATTTTCTGCCTGACAGACAGTCCGCCCTTGCCATGAGAAGGAATCATGTTTCTTTCCAAATTCATTCTGACATCACTTAAACGATTCGAGTGTTATTACAGGCCACTTTCGAGTGAATCACCCTGAATGAGACTGCATTACTTCATTATTGTCTCTTGCCAATAAATAACAGTTACTTTTGACCACACAACCTGTTTAGCAGAAATGAATAGCCCAAGCTTAATAGCTGATGTTACACTTAAGGAGAAGATGACAAGCAAGTAGCACGTTTGGTTCACATTTGCTCGTTCACAAATAATGACACATTTTGAAACGACAGACGACACCCCTTCCTGTTTCAGATCACTCAATGTTACACCAGTCATACTAAAACCATATTGCAGATAAACCATACTGCAGATAACCCAGTTATCTGTTATTTCAGTTATATCATGTTATTTTATGTTAGAAATTAATTCATTATTAAAGGTAAAAGAGACTTGACAAACACTCACTCACTCACTCATCATCTATACCGCTTTATCCTGTATTCAAGGTCGCAGGGAGCCTATCCCAGGAGGCTTAGGGCACAAGGCGGGGTACACCCTGGACATTGTGCCAATCCATCGCAGGGCACACACATATACACACACTATGGGCAATTTAGTAACATCAGTTAGCCTAACCTATGTCTTTGGACTGTGGGAGGAAACTGGAGTACCCGGAGGAAACCCACCAAGCACGGGGAGAACATGCACACAGAGACATCAGGGAATCGAGCCTGGCCGGGAATCAAACCCGGACCCTGGAGGTGCAAGGAGGCAGTGCTAATCACTACACCACCGTGCCACCATGCATATGTTCAGTGTACCTTAAATACTATATAACCATAGACCCACCAAAAAAAAGTTTGCCACATAAAAAAGTTTGTCTAAGCCAATACAAACTTGGCTCAGTGGAAAAAAATAGTAACACTTCCTAAAATAAAGCAAATATGATTAAATCTACGATGGGCGTTAAAGTCAAACTGGGACTTTTCATAGTGCAGAATAACAGAACACAGTTATAAAAGCAAAAAGTACCTTTATCACGCTATAAAATCCCCATACTGTATACACCAATGCATTGATGCCAGCACACTAGACACCATCAAGATAGACAGTTTTTTTAGTTTGCCGGAGCCATGGTCAAACTGCATGCTTCAATTCTGGACACTGGCCTTCCAGGAACTCTTTTAATGGCCCCAACAAGATGGTGACAAGTTGTCTGTCAATTTTCAAGGATCAAGCATTCCACTCTCTGAACGGTCACGAGAACGACTGCAGTAATGGTCATTCAAGGACATACAGACTTCTTTAATGTGTTCGCAACATTCAAATGTTTTACTGTGGCTAAAAGTCTAATCACCTGGTTTGACTTGAATGTACCTTGTATATCACCCCTTGGCAGAAGGCCTTAACGCAAATGTACTGTACTTTATCTGACTGCCTGAGTTGAAAATACCTGTACTACTTCCCAGAATGGAGATACAGTATAATATCAAGGTGATTACTGTGATTATTGCCAGACATTAATATCGCTCCTCATTTGGGCAATATTGTAAAAAAAAAATTTTAAATATGTGACTCTCGGGCCATAGAGTTTAATAAACTTACTAATGAGCTTATATTTATTGGTATATAATGGAGATGCCCCATCATACTTCTTGTAACTGCACTAATCAATATTTATTTCCTCCTTCTGATATCTTCACAATTATTCGAAAATTGTTAAAACTTTAATAAATTGGTTTGCTCAAATGTTGGCAAAGCAATATTTGTGAAAGTCTTTAAAATTTCATGAGCGCCCTTTTTTCTCATGATCACTGAACAGACACAACAGGGGAAGAACAACCAGCAAGTAGCACATTCTAGCAACAGCTAAAACTTTCAAAAAGAGCAAAGAAAGCACTTTCCTTTCCAAAGCAATCAACATTACACACCGAAACCAACCACAATGCTGATCATAAACTTCAGGGTAATTATGCCAGCAAAACCTATGGCTAAACCAATACTACAAAACCTGACTCTGAACTGTTAACTTAGCTCATTAACTCAGAAAACTTTCCTTACAAGAAATAATAATAAATAAACATTTGTTTCCTTAAGGTCAAAAGAGGTGCAAATGTCACCTGTCCTGCTGACTGTGTTGAGAAAGCCTGCACCAGCTTTTCTACTCCATAGTGAGTGACTATGGAGGTGTTGAACATGAAATCAGAGTAGGAGATCTCAGTTCCATCAATGAAGAAGCTGTTCGGCATGAGAGGATGCCAATGGTAAAGCTGATTAAACTCCACAGCAATGCGGTTCTGGTACTGGAACTTGGAACTGAAGAGCAAAGTCGGGTCAAATTTCAACTTAAGGTGGTAGCCGCTGAGGTGCTGTACATATTCCTCGATCACTATCCGAATGGTCTCACCTGGAAAGCAAGCACATTGAGCGAATTAAATCAACCAAATAAAAGCACTGAAACTAGCTCTGGGCCTCTGATGTTTTGGTATTTGCTATATTCTTTCATAGCTCAGAAGGTTAATCACCACATTTACATCAAACATTTGTGTTTAAGGCCTAAAAACTATGGGATAGAAACTGTAAACTGATAAATCAGATTGTGTTCTGCTGTAACTTGCAATACTATGAAAACCCATGAGTTAATAATTTAATAACCCTTATTAATTAAATTGAAAGGCTGGGACACATGATTGACTCTACAAACTAGTGATGCATCAAAACCAATTTTGATAGACCAAGCAAGAGAAAAATAACAGTACAGTCGAACCTCGGTTCACAAACATAATTCGTTCCTAAGTTCTGTTCGTAATCCGATTTGGTCGTACACTGATTCAGTTTTTTCCTTAGGAATAAAGGGTTCCCTGTTGAGTCTTGTTCCTCTCAAGGTTTCTTCCTATTACCATCTCAGGGAGTTTTTCCTTGCCACTGTCGCAGTCGTCCTTGGCTTGCTCATCAGGGCCAGTCTTATCATTTTGATTCATACACTTCGTTCACATTTCATACAAACTTAAATAATTCTTTTGATTATGTAAAGCTGCTTTGTGACAATGTCAATTGTTAAAAGCACTATACAAATAAAATTGAATTGAATAGAAATAATGTTCATGCTCAGGAAAACTCCCTGACATGAAGGAATGGAAGAGAGGAAGATGGGTGGTGAGGAGGTTAGTGTTTGGAAGGAGAGTCCCCTTCCATAATAACACTGGGTAATTCGTACTCAGGGGTGTTTGTGACCCGAGGCTCCACTGTACTTCCTTTCGGGTACTAGGCGATACAGAATACCTATGCGAGTACTTGCCTTTGTCCCAGAGTACAACATGAACAGAAATTTTTGGAATGGCCGACATCTGAAGTGTTTTGTAACTGTTTTGTATGTAAGATGACTTGCAACTCGCATAATCCACTGGGCTGACACTGTCAGTCATTATCAAGTATTTATTATTAGTCAATTTTTCTCTATAAAACTGCTCGCAAAGTTATTTTTAGAGGTAGCGGGAAAATCCGGACATCAAAGTGTGGCTAAGGGTAACCTTTTTCCTATTTTCACATTTAAATATTAAAAAATATGAGTTTTCTGAGTCACAGGCTTGTATAATGTTCAGAAACCTACAGTAGTTGCACAGTAAGTGTACGGCTACGGCGTGCTCTAATACTGGAACAGATTTACGAGGACGAGTACGTTTTAGAGTTAATCCAGAAGAGGTAGTTGACTCAAAACATACAGTCATCCTGCATACAATTACAGCAGCTTGTTGCACCATTTCAGACCTAGCATTGTTTAACTGTGTTTGAGTGTGTTTGAGTCAGGTGTGTTTCCATCACACCCACACACCCACACACACATGCACACACACGCACACAGATATAAAATCATTAAGCTGGACTGACAGGTTTTAGCTAAATTTCCATTCTAACTTCATCTTAAAACCACATAAAAGAATTGAAACTAGTCCACAAAATTGGGTCCAAAAATGTGGTGGTAAAGGTTCTCTCTCTCTCTCTCTCTCTCTCTCACACAAATAAATGTCTCAATAATCCTCCTTTCCCTAAGTCTATCCTTGAAATATGGACTAAAAATTGTGGACTATTTAAGGAATAAAATTTGCTGAACGGCCGATATTACATATAAGATTATATTTTTAAAAGTCTTTATATTAAGTCATTACATTTGTACAGAAATCATCCTCTCCATATCTGTATAGCTAGGTTTTCTTATATTTGTTCTAATTTTGTATATTTTGTATATCTTCTATAGATATATTTTTCTTATCTTAGCCTAAATTCATTTTATATTTAATTTCTTTTTCATTCATATTTATTTCCTATTAATAATTTCTTATTTTTAAGATCACAGCCGGTCGTTTAAGCATTTCACTGCATATTGTACTGTGTATGACTGTGTATGTGACAAATAAAATTTTTATTTGAATTTAAAGATACATCACGTACAAATATATGGAGCGATATCCCAGACAATAGTCAAAAGGAATTGCAAATTGCATTTCCAACTGCGTTTCCCATATGTGGATGCACAAAGTGTGCCATAATTCAAATGCAATTGCAAACTTTGCATTACCGTTTGTTTT
>JAQMYG010000014.1:9338015-9349249 GCA_030014215.1 Clariallabes teugelsi | reverse complement strand
CGGCACCACAGAAGAACTGGGAGGCTCATGACCCGCACCTCCACCTGCACCTGGGTCCATCTTCACAGCCCACGATCCGCGCGCACGCGACAGTATATGTGACAAATAAAGGCTTAACATTAATTGGAAGGCTATTCCAAAACTTTGGGGCTTTGTAAGAATAAGATCTGCCCCCAGCTGTAGTTTTCATAACACACGGTACTGCCTGCATCCATTGATCGAAGTAGGCATGGTGGATTGTAAGACACTAGCAGTTCACTCATATACTGTGGCTTGAGACCATTTAATGCTTTACAGTATACTGTATGTCAAAAATAGTATTTTAAAATCAATGTGAAATTTCACAGGGAGCCAATGCAGTGTGGATAAGATAGAGGTGATGTGTTCTATCTTCTGGTTCTAGTGAGAACTCTTGCTGCTGCATTCTGAACTGAAGCTTGTTTATGCACCTACTTTACATTCACATGTACATCACATGTACATTCGCAGATGCTCTTATCCAGAGTGACTTACATTTTTTATCTCATTACACATCTGAGCAGTTGGGGGTTACGGGCCTTGCTCAAGGGCCCAACAGTGGCAACTTGGTGGTTGTGGGGTTTGAACATGGGATCTTCCGAACCGTAGTCCAATGCCTTAACCACTGAGCTACCCCTGGCCCACTTTAGTTGAACAACCAGACAGTAAGGCATTACAATAGTCCAACCTAAAGGTGATAAAAGCATAAACAAATTTTTCTGCGTCATTTGTGACAGTATATTCCTTATCTTGGAGATATTTCTGAGGTGAAAGAATGCTATCCTGATAATATTATCTACATGTGCTTCAAATGAAAGACTGGAATCTATAATCACACCGAGGTCTTTCACTGTTGCACTTGATGGAATAGAAAGGCCATCTAAAGTTACAGTGTGATCGAAAAGTTTGCTTCTGGCTCTTATGGCCTGCATACATTGCTCAACTTTATTAAGCTGTTTTTTCTCATATGGTTTTGCGGAGACATATAACTGTGTGTCATCAGCATAACAATGAAAACTAATACCATGCTTACGAATTATGTTGCCAAGAGGAAGCATGTGAAGAGAAAAAAGCAATGGGCCTAAAACTGAACCCTGTTGAACACCAAACCCCACTTGAGAACATGCAGAATAATCATCATTTAAATCTACATACTGATAATAATCAGTCAAATAGGATGTGAGCCAAGAGAGGGCCATTCCCTTAATTCCTACTAAGTTTTCTAATCTGTGAGAGAGAATACTATGATCAGTGGTGTCAAAAGCTGCACTGAGGTCGAATAAAACAAGCATACCCTTGTCTTACCCAGCAACCCTGATCAGAGGCCAATAGGAAGTCATTTACTACTTTGACTTTAAGTTGCTCTGCTGTGATGAGGCCTAAATCCTGACTGATACAATTCCTGGCTATTTCTATGTAGATATGAACAGAGCTGCTGCGCTACTATCTTTTTCAGAATCTTAAGATAAAGGGGAGGTTTGATATTGGTTGAGGTCAAGTTTCTTAATACACAGGTTGATGAATTTGAAGAGATGAGCAAAATTATTTCATTCTCTTTTCATTCTCTTAAAGGGGAGGCTGGTGTATGTAGCTGTATCCAGGAGGACTAGCTTAATTTAATGCTACATACTCATTCTGTTTAATTCAGCTTTCTTCAATACCAGTGGGTTAAACTGCAGAAATTACTCTTGGAAGGGTAGTCAGACAATTGCTAATTATTTTTCAGAACAAATGCTCTCCTCATGGCCACACTCACATACACTGATCAGCCATAACCTTAACACCATAAAATATTAACACATTAATAGTATCTATTATAAACCATGAACCGTGCTCACTCATGCTTGTGGGGACCAAAGGCCAGTATGTCCTAATACCACAGAATGCTAGTTAACATTCTCTAGTTCTTCTCATAATACCAATGCCAACCCATGCTGATGCAACTCAGAATACTCTGCTTCCATGCATACAATTGCAATCACAAATGTATCGGTTAAGTGGTAATAATTATACAATTATAATAATGAAATAAATTGCTAAATTATGGTGGCATAAAACAATTTAACACAAACATTTTTTATTCCTTATGTATTTGGTGCTGTCTCCTATTACTAAGGAGAAATAAAGGTACTAATATCAATTATATCAATTATTCATTTATCTTCAGAAACCACTTTATTCTGGTCATGGTTGTGTTGAAACTGGAGCCTATCCCAGGAGCACTGGTTGCAAGGTGGGAAGACACTCAAGTTGGGATGCAAGTTCATTTCAGGGCATGCACACACTATGGGTAATTTGGAGTAGGAATCTATATACTGATATTTCAGACATTTTGAGAGAGTGCTAATAGACTAATAAACATTTCTTTGTGAAACTCTGTGTTACAAGCATTTGTAAAACAATTCCTGGTCCAATTAGTTACATGTGAATGAAAAGTGTGTTTTTCTACACCTTGCGCAACCCAAGTACTTCTGATTTTTAGTCAGCCATTAGATAATATAAGGGGTTTTATACTATTAGTCTTTAACTATGTAAATAACGGTTTAAATAAGTTGTGTTTCCAATTAAGCAAAGTTACAGAAAAGCACACTCTTCAATCAATATACACTGTGTGCGCAATTATTAGACAAGTGAGTATTTTGTAGTTACATAATTTCTAAGATATGGGGAAGTGGTCACAAAACTATCAAATGTTTTGTTGCAAATAGTCAACAGGGTTGCAAGAAGCATGTTGAGCAAAAAAGATGAAGTTAACTAACTTGATTGAGAAGAATCAAACATAAAGCTACCATGAACCCATTATCCACCAGTGCTGTCATATTCCAAAACTGCAACATACCTGGAGTGACCACAAGGTGTCCAGTGCTCAGCGACATGGTCAAGGTAAAGCATGAGATGGGAATCTTTTCATTTTTCATATAGTTGCATAATAAGTCTGCACAATAACAGTTGCCCAGTAATTGTGCACACACAGATATTCTTCTAAGAAAGCCATAACCTCACTTTTACTTTCTTAAATATTCCGGTTGGAGGTTTATTAACATTTTGTATAGACCGAGAGCATTGTAGTTGTTCAATAATGAAATTAATCCTCAAAAATACAACTTGTCTAATACGGTAATTGTGCACCATGATGGCACCCAGATGCAGTATGGGAAAAAAAGCAATTTGGCAGTGGAAGATCGATGTTCTTGGCTGTGTTCTGCTGGTAAACTTTAGGTCCTGGCATTCGTGTGGATGTTACTTAAACACATATCACCTTCCTAAACATTGTTACAGACCAAGTACAACTCTTCACTCTTTCAAATTGAAAATTCCCAGATGTCAAGCTGATCAGGCATCGATGCAATTCACTGAACAACCAAGTATATATTCCAGTGTTTTACCAAATGACCTTGAATGAGAAATGGGATTCATGGGGTCATTGAGCAACTAAATGCTCGATGGTAAATGCATCTCTGGGTATACAATGAGTAATGCCCTCTGTACTAGTAAAAAGCAAACTGTTAAATACATACATTTTATATCACCTGAGCTTCTTTAAAATGTATATGACCAGGTGGACCAACTGAGGAAAGATGAGCTTTGTGATATACCTGTGTAGTCTGTCTTCCTTTTTTGTTTTGTAATAATGTCCATTGTCAAAGGCACTATAGAAAATGGAAAGAAATAGAAAAGGATTAATCAAACATGACTGTCTGTACTACTGTACAGAATAAGTGGTATAAAGAGTGAGTGAGTGATTGAGTGAGTAAGTGAGTACTACCTTCTGGTGTCATTTTGGCAAAAAGAAATGAATAAACATATTCCTACATGAGTATTTTTATTATCTTTTGCACAAACTGTACTGTTGTATTCTGGGGGGAAAAATCCCCTAATTATCTTCCTGTTCCGAGGCATACATCCACTACATCTCCGTGGGTACCCAAACAGACCCCATTGACTTCTCGCCCTACTCTACTGAATCTGAGGGCTCCATCAGCTCCATTAGTCTCAATCCTGCTTCCCCAGTTTGTGTGGAGACCCCCTCCAGTGATTCTGAAGACTTTCTTTGCTAAAAGGGGAAGTCTGGCCGAATTTCTGTTAGTCTATGTTCTCCAGATGGGTCTGTTTTAATAGTCAAGGTACTTTTGCATGATGTGATTTCCATCTTTAAGTTTCTAACTTCTCACACTGGGGTGCCTGGGTCATTCTTCGGTTATGTTCTAAAGTTTTCTTTATGTAATATCGTTTTTCAAAAAAATAACATAATAATGTAAGCAAGGTAACTAAGTAGGGTTTGTATAATGTTAGTTCTAGGTATTACATTAGGTTATATTATTTTTATATTTTTCTTATCAAGGTTATTTGAATAGATCATGTCTGTGGCCTCTTGCCTCAGTCCTCACGACCATAAACTGAGCTGAAGGCCTGCATTTCCTCTAAGAGCCTGCGCTTCTAGAGGCCTTCTGGATAGACCTTTTATATAGGTTTGCCTGATACAGTATATGATATATAATGATACATAAATTAAATCTAATAAAATTTCCACACAAGAGACAAATATCATTTTGTTTTCCAAATGTTATTCATATATTTTACATAACATTTAGAGCAATGAAGGTTTTCCCATGGCCCCAAATGTAAACTTATACAAACAGATATATATATATACTAAATACAGTGCGCATGCATAATTTCTACAATACATTTTGCAATGTATATGAGACTGTTAAAATGTTTTTAATTTCAAATGTCTACATTTTACTTTTAGTATATTCAGGCTTCATTCAATATATTTAGACTTTCATACAATTTATTTATCAATTTCAGTAAAACCGTGCTACTGTTCGTCCCTGGTGATTCATCTCCTGGTCAAGACCTTGTGATCTCCCTGGATAACAATCAGATCTATCTTTCAGCAGCTGCCTGCAATCTTGGGATAACTCTGGATGATCAGTTGTCATTTTCTCCACACATTGGTAACCTTACTCACTCCTGTCAATTTCTTCTTTACAACCTCTGAAGAATTCACCCGTTTCTTTCATCACAGGCTACTCAGGTGCTTGTTCAGTCTATTATTATTTTAAGACTGGACTACAGTAACTCACTCCTGGCAGGTCTACCTCTGTCCACTATTCATCCTCTGCAGCTGATTCAGAATGCAGCTGAGCTGCACGTCTCGTTTTCAACCTCCCACTTCTCCGCTCTCTGCACTGGCTTCCTGTAGCTGCGCATCAAATTCAAAACCCTGATGCTTAACTACAAAGCCAGAAATGGCTCAGCATCCACCTACCTTTCAGCTCTAATCACACCTCGCACTGCACCACGTTCCCTCCGGTTCTCCAGCACGGATCGCCTCAACTATAGACTAGACTATTTTCTTTTCTGGTCACATAAGTGGTGGAATGAACTTCTTCTAGATATCCGAACAGCTGAGTCTTTGGCAATATTTAAACAACGACTTAAGACCTATCTGTGTCTTCAGTACTTGAGCTAATCCCTTCCCCCACCCTTAAAAAAACAAACAAACAAAAAAAAACCTTCCAACAGTGTTTGACTGATAGAACTTATGGCGCTTTTCCACTGCATAGTACGGCACGACACGGTTCAGTTCAGCTCACTAACCCAGTGTAAGGCTCTGAATAAGAGTGTCTGCCAAATGCCTAAATGTAAATGTTTTATACAATATTCTCTTGTTCTCCATTCACTAAGGGAATATTGATATTTTTGCACACATTCAATCAAGGAAAAGATGATCATACACATTCACATTTCATACAAACTTTAACAATTCTTTTGATTGTGTAAAGCTGTTCCCAAATTGCCCGTAGTGTGTGATTGAGTGTGTGAGTGTGTGTATGTGTGTGTGCCCTGCAATGGATTGGCACCCTGTCCAGGGGGTACCCTGCCTCGTGCCCTAAGCCTCCTAGGATAGGCTCCAGGTCTCCGCAACCCTGAATACAGGATAAAGCGGTATAGATGATGAGTGAGAGTGAGTGAGTGAGTGAGTGTTAAAAGCGTTAAAAGCGCTATACAAATAAAAGTGCTATACAAATAAAATTGAATTGACTTGAATTGAATGATTGTTAGTAATACATATTAGTGTAGATACTGTAATTAGTGTATAAAAGCTTGTATATAAGGTAACTTATATCTATATAAAAATTATTTAATTAAACAATACTGGGCCTGTAGTTCTTCTTTTCAGCCACATGGTGATGCTAACAAAATGTGTTGTACATGAGCAATGCATGAAAGGAAATCAAACCATTATCATTTTACACCATTTGATATTTAATATTTCTATTTGATATCCATTCCCTTAACTTTAGCCTATTTATACATTATCTCTTGTCTGTGACTAAAGTTGAGTCTTACAGAGTTATATAATACATAATAAAGGATGGATTCAATTATGCAGACATCAATATGTTGCATTGGTGGCCGATTTCTCAGGAGTTTTTCCTTTCTGTCTCTGGGGCATGCCTATTGTTCAGACTTTGTCGTGCTTGGTGGCCCTTCAAGGGCAAGACCCATAATGTGACACAGTTTCATGGTTTCAGGTTCAAGTACCCCCTCTCAATGGTGTCTATAACTGGGCTATTTCACCTAGGAGAACTAGGTTGAAACTAACAGTGTCTTAAACTGATTATGCAAGGCTGATTAAATGGGGTTTCTGTAATCATAGAATATATTAAACTGACCAGATATTTAATGCATATAGTGGTGACAGTGAAGAGATTATTAGTTTCAGCTGTATGTGTAACAACAAACTAATATTAAGGCAAGTGAAGAAATCTATATTGTCAGTTTTTGCCATAAGTACAATATATAATGTAAGGAGGAATCGAAAACATTATTTTTCTTTAGCTCATGGTGCAAAATATAAGATAGAATAATAAATTTAATTTAAAACAATTTATAAAAATTAAATAAAATACTGTATGAAATAAACAGTATGAAATAAGGCTAAAATGTAGAACATAAAAGTGTATATACACTAAAGAGTAGTATGTAATATAGTGAATCATAATCTAAAGGTTAGAATCCAAAGTGATAATTTGCATTTTGTAGCAGGATGAGAGGCAAAGTAATGCAGACATATGAAAAATGAAATGTTACAGTTACAGAATATGGTGTGATTTTTTTTCTTTGTGTTGCTATGGGGTTATTATGGAAAAATTTTTCCCTCACTATTGTGCCATATCAGATTTCAGAAAAAAAAATATTCATGCATCCATTGAAAATTTCTAAACATTTAGTCATTTTCCTCAAAGAGAACAAGCTGACAGTTCTTATAATTAGGGCCCAAACACTATGATATACTGTAAGCCCCAGGTAGTGTGTAAAGGGCTCTATTGTTTTTAAAGTTCGCTCTCTAGTGTTCCAGTAATGTAATTTAGGCATTTTCCAAAAACTACAACTAGCATGGAGGCTGTGGGCTAATCTGATTGGCTACCCACGTAGCCTTCTAACCAGTCAGAATCCAGCAAGTGTTCTTGGACAAACATCCTGCCTAATCTGAGTTATATAAAGGACACCTGATCCACAAGGGTTTAAATCAAACAAACGTTGTGTCTACTACTAGGAAAGCCTTGGTGTAAGTACTTCATTTAGTTTTCCTGTTTGGTTCCTTTTGAACCTACATTTTTATGCATGTGTATTTTATTATGATTATTCTTATGAAAGCAACAATAACTAAGGGTAAGCTCTTGAGTAACTTGCATAATGCATTGTATTTATTTATTTGTCAGTTTTTTTTATCAATATAAATTCAATGTATTTCATGTATGTAGTTCCTAACTGTGCCATAATCACTTTTTCCCCAGTTATCCTACATATTGTATTACAGCCACCCTCTTCCGTCCATCACTGCTATCATGACTGCCAGTATCTCAGTGCACACTTATGCTGGAGCCCGCCAGCCTTCTTTCTCAAGCTCATCTTTGCGAGATGGAGGCATTCGGATCCGATCTAAAGCCCCTGTGCTCTCTTCAGCGAGCACACTTTCACTCTCCCGTTCCATGTCATTGGGAAACGGCCTCAACATCATCAGCAACCTTTCTCTGAGAGGGAACAGTGAGAAAGAGACGATGCAGGGTCTCAATGATCGACTGGCCAGCTATCTCAGCAAGGTTCGGTCACTAGAGAAGTCCAATGCTGACCTGGAGCTGAAGATCAAGCAGCACATGCTGGAGAAGATGCCTAAAGGTCATGACATAGAAGGCATGATGGCTCAAGCTCATGCTATTGGGCAGGAGGTTTGGCCAGATTTTTTTTTTTTACTCAAATTTATGTTGCATCTTTTAAAATGCATACAGTCTTGGTGGATATTTACTAGTGTTTAGATCATGATTGCTCATCAGTATGCACAAACTTTGTTTTGTGGCTATTTAGGTAAGGAAAAAGACACTGGAGAATGCTCGAATTATGTTGGAAATTGACAATGCCAAGCTGGCAGCAGACGACTTCCGGATTAAGTGAGCGCTGAATAACTGAAAGATAGAGATACTACTTAGGAAAGGTCCTTTATTTATGTTGATGTTTATGTGTACTTCTTTATTTGCATTAACGTAGATGGGAGTCAGAAGCTGCTCTGTGTCAGTCAGTGGAGAGGGACTGTGTTGCTCTGCGTAGGGCTAAACAAGAGCATGACCAGATCATCACGACCCTGCGGGGGGACCTGGAGAGTCTTAAAGAGGAGCTGTATTTCTTGAAGAAGAACCATGAAGAGGTAATTTTACAGTTGAATAAATGATTGGATGGATGCATACCGTAATATTAAAAATGCAAGTGAGTTTTGGTCATCATAAGTCTGCACATCATTGTGAGTGTTTTCTGTGTAATGCGAGTGCATGTGAGAGCCCCCGGAACTGTTGATGTCTATTGTATATTGGAACACCTTATGTAACCATTGCTGCTAGAATAACACACACACACACACACACACACACAAACAGGTGTTTAAACAGGTGGGTGTGGTGCTGTTTCTACGATACACTTTATCCTTATTGCAAACACATAAAATTAAATGGCAGATTTTTTATTTTATTTTAATTGGACAATTTTTTTTATTATATATAATTTTTTTTATAAAAATGACTAAACTGAATAATTTAATTTATTAGTCTACTTTGTGTCTACACACAAACTCTATCTATCTTTTTATCTAACACACAAGGATCTTTGCACAAATCAACCTTTTTTTTTTTAGCCTTTATTTGTCACATATACAGTACATTACTGCGCAGTGAAATTGATCGGTCTTGCCTATCGCAGCTTCTTTCTAGTAGGCTAGTGTCAGTAACTCAGAGCCTTAACACATTGAGCCATCCCCGCCCTCTTGATGAACTCTTGGTATTTTATCAACTAGCTTCATAAGAAAACTTTAATAAAAATTCCCAAATAGGTTAAGCTCTAAATCAAAAGTGTCTGTCTGGGAAAATAATTAAATAAAAGCAGCAAATTAAGAAGGCATTTTGATTCAGAAATAAATGCATACCATGCATCAATATTTGCTTCACTATTTACATTGTCTGGTGTATTTCTCCATATTATCTATCTTCCCAGTTTAAACAGATGTTAAGTAGCAAGTAACACACAAGAAGGTGTGTATGTGTGTCGCAGTTCCTAGAGGTTAAAACCACTCCCATTTACATAATATTGACAGATTACTATCACTTCAAATCTTGAGCTTTTTACATTTGCCTGTGTAAAGTCCATGTTTTGTCTTGTATTTTGCATCTTTGTCCTTAAAGCACGTTCTCACTTCATATCTATACATATAATAAAACTGAGTGTCTGTGTATTGAAGATATTTGTGAAAAAATAATTTGAGGGGACGTAAGATGATTAATAGAACAAATAGAGCCATTATAGCATTAAAAGAATCCTTAGTTAATCTCAAAATTCAACAGATGGCACTGTACATTTCTTAATATGCTCTTATGAGTGTGCCATTGAAACCTACCCCTTCATTCACGGTAACACGTAAAAATTTTAGTTTGATCCAAAATTCAACAGATTTTTTACATTGCTTACGAGTGTACAATTAAATTGCACGTGAACGAAGTCATGGGCACATTAAGTATTAAAAAAAAAAAGTTGATCAGTAAAGTACACCACTGTATGGAGGTAAAGACACTAAAAATCCTTTTGAATGTCTGCATTCCATGTAGGACAAGAACACATTGAAGGCCCGTTTGGCCAACGAGCAGGTGAATGTAGAAGTGGACGCAGCACAAGGGCCAGACTTAGGATCTGTCATGACTGAACTGAGGGCCCAGTATGAGGGCATTGCACGCAAAAACAAGGAGGATGCTGAAATGTGGTACCTGAAAAAGGTTAGTAGAAATAAATCCATTTTTATTTATTCTAGTTATCTAAATTAAAAATGCTATGGGCATAAATCACTTCATCTTTTGTGTAAAATGATCACAGCTTTGGTTGTATTTCAGCTGGAGACAGTGCAGTCAGAGGTGAAGGAGAATAATGAAGCTCTACGATGTGCTCAGAATGAGCTCGGTGAGAGACGTCGCTTCCTGCAGGGGCTTGAGGTGGAACTGGACAGCGTCCGCAAACAAGTAATTACTTTTCCTGTAGAAAGAGAACTGATGATGCGTAAAACTCACAAATAATTTAAAGGTTGGGCTTTGTAGGGCTTATCAGTCAGTCGCCCAATATGTCAAGACCATGTATACACTTTATTTAGCTGCTCAGGAAGTGAAAGACTAGTACATCTGCTGTTTGCCTTGATGTGTACACAGACTTTAATTAACTGTATTTACCCCAACGTGATGTATCACTAAACAAAGACTGAGATGCTACTGGCACTGATGTCACATCTTAATATCACATTTTTTGTATAGAAAATACAAATAATTTTTTTCATTTATTTAATTAAGCTAAAGTAAAAGGCAGTTTTTTTATGGAGGTAGCGTGAGCTTTAAAGTGCCCCTATTATGCTTTTTCAAATATGACCTTTCATGCAGTGTGTCATGTAGCTGTATGTGAACATAAACTATCTGCACTATCTGTGACGCCAACAGTGCACGATAAAGGAAGTTTTTGTCTATTAAAAAAAAAGAGTCGGCTCACATTCGCCTAATCGAGTCGTTAGCAATTCTAATCTTTCTCTGTTACGGATCCACGTCACTATGTAACATATTTGCATAATGTCCGCCCACGTTCTACATCGCGAACAACTTGCCCGCCATCTTACAATTAACGTTACC
>JAQMYG010000014.1:9320767-9330833 GCA_030014215.1 Clariallabes teugelsi | reverse complement strand
CACAAACGATCAAACACACACATCAAATACACCATGGTAGTTATGTGCAATATCATGATGGAACATGTTAACTTTATTGTGATGTCTAATATCTCTAGTCATGTGCAATACTATGGTGGAACATGCAATTTTTTCCCCCTTTCTTTCTGTCTCAGGGAACCACCATAACTGGGCAAAGCGCAATTTAAAACATTTATAACATTTAAAATATTATTGTAAATGCCTGTCACTCACTCTCCGTATGTATACATATACTCATTGGGTACAAACATATTACTTAGTCAACTGTGTTTACTTATGTGTTTACTTATAGTTTAGAATTTGGCCAAACCTACAATGACATTATATCCAAATACATATATTTCAATATGGAGTTTATCCCCCCTTTACAGCCATAACAGCTTCCACTCTGCTTGGAAGGCTGTCCACAAGATTTTGAGTGTTTCTGTGGGAAGTTGTGCATTTATGAGGTCAGGGACTGATGTTGGACGAAAAGCCCTGCCTCACAATCACCATTTCAGTTAATCCCAAAGGTGCTCGATGGGGTTGAGGTCAGGGCTTTGTGCAGGCTAGTCAAGTTGTTCCACACCAAACTCATCAAACCATGTCTTTATAGTGCTTGCTTTGTGCACTGAGGCATGGTCATGTTGGAATAGAAAAGTGCCTTCCCCAAACAAAGTTGGAAGCGTAGCATTGTGGCCTTTCATCCGCATGCAAACACAGTTTCGGTCGTTGAAAACTGTGCTTTTGGAAAACTTCTTTCCAAATGAAGTTTTTCCAAAAGTTTTCAGTGGTATTGTGTGGACAGGGGAAATAGAGATTTTGACTTGTAACGTCACCTTGTGTGCCGATGATGACATTGTCTGTGTGCCATTCTCCTTGATTTGATGTCAGCTTTGTTTATAAGTATATTTTGTGCAATGGCGGACTTACGTAAAAGTAGTGACTATGTTAATGTTGCTTACAGGAATTTTTACATGCATGTACATACGTACACGCGCAGTTACTCGTACATCATGTTAATGAACAGAGGTGCCTGAATGCACTACGAAGCTCACTGCTGCTACATACAAAACTCCAAAGACACAGACTCCGCAGACAGCGACAGTGGTTTTGGATGAGAACCAGTTGGACTTCTACATGGCGGAACCAGTAATGTCTAGGCTTCTGATTGGTCCCCCTGTTGATTAGGGATGTTCCTGACAGCACTTAACAGGGCGTTTTGCATTTTCATGTGAACAAAAGATATTTTAATTATGTGGACAAAATTATTATTATTTTTTTTTTTTTAAAAACGAAGTTTTCTGTTTTTCAAAATACCCGGCTATGTGTGGACATGGCCTAAGATGTCTTGGTATGCTGAAGCATTAAGATTGCCCTTCATAGGGAAACCTTAACTGAAACCTTAATATTAATTATGAATTCAGTAATTAACAGGTTTGGCCAAATACTTTTGTACATATAGTACACAAACTTATTGTAAAATATTTGGAATAATGTTAAATAATTGAAAAAAGGAATTTAAAAAAAGGAATAATTGAAAATATATTTTCAATTATTTGATACTACCTCCTTGTGCAAAATATGTGTAAACTGAAGGAAAAAAACTGTATGACAGACAAATATATATTTTTTAATATTAGAAAGTTTTATTAATATAGGAGTATATTAATAAAACTGTTTACATTTGTGGATTTTTTAAATTAAATTCTTTTCACCGCGCTTAATAAATAAGACTAAAAACCGCTTCCGCATTTTGGCCCCGCCCACTTCCGTCATCACATGTCTGCGCCATCGGGTTCTTCCTAAACTGCATACTACAGTACTAAATAGTATGTCACAATTAAACTCGACCCATAGGTGGCGTATTTCTTTAACCACACTATGTAGTATGTTAGTATGCGGTTTTGGATAGAGCTGTTGTCTCAGGTGTTAATCCGCCCGTAACGGTAAGCTCGCTTTACTTTATTTACTCTAATGTGTCGTCTGCTGTCGCTGTGTTTTTCTAGCGTTGTCTTGTTGCTTAGGTGTGCACTTCCTGATTTATTTTTTTTCCTGCATGCGGGATAACTGTAAAAAAAAAAAAAAAAAAGATAACAACATGACTAGCTAACTGGCTAAGCTTTAGCTAATGTTGTTTTGTAGCTGATAAAGTGTTCTGGCTCTGCTCCAGTTCATGGAGGTTAAACACCTGTAATGTAACCTTATGGCTGTTGTTTGTTAATCATCAGCTGCAGTGGTTTGGTTATAAATCAGTATAATTGACTCGGTTTGTTTTAATATCTGCTGGCTATTAGTCTCGCTGTTAAAGCAACCTTGGAAAAGTGATATGAACATATGTTGTGGTAAACACGGGTTGTCCAAAATAACATAACACCGCTGTAACATCAGCTGTAAGATCTTGTGTCTTTTAAAAGTTTATATATGGTGCAAGTCTATGGACGGTTTTGCACCTTAATCACCCCACACACACACTTGTATGAAGATTGATATCTGACATGAACTTATTTAAAAAAAAAAAAAAAAAAAAAAAAAACATTATATAAATCTGATCAGTAATATAAATCTGATACAGTAGGCATATTTGTGTTCTGTTTAAAATTGGTGATGGAGGAAAAACAGCTAAGATTTAAAAAGTAAAAGTGAAGAACTTTGAGCAGTCACTTAGGACAACCTGGTTAGTATCTTTGAGTTATACATTACTTCCCAAAAAATAATAATGCTCAAGTTCTTTATGTCATTTTAAAGAAATGCAATACATGCTTTAAAAAATGATCTTCAAGGGTAAGTCAAACATTATCCACACTCTGGCTGTAGAATTTATTTTAATTAACTTTTAGAAGAAAAAAAAAACATGCATAATTTTTCGACATCATCTCCTTTCTTTTCAATACATTTTGCCCATCTGTCAACAAGCTTTCGTATTCCCTCATTAAAAAAAATGTTTTAGGCTGATCTGCCAGCCACGAATGCACCACTGTCTTTACTTCTTCACCAGAACTACAGTGGGGCAAAAAAAGTATTTAGTCAGCCACCAATTGTGCAAGTTCTCCCTCTTAAAAAGATGAGAGAGGCCTGTAATTTTCATCATAGATATACCTCAACTATAAGGAAAAATAAGAAAAAATTAATCCAGAAAATCACATTGTAGGATTTTTAAAGAATTTATTTGCAAATTATGGTGGAAAATAAGTATTTCCCTTTGTTGGCAATGACAGAGGTCAAACATTTTCTGTAAGTCTTCACAAGGTTTTCACACACTGTTGCTGGTATTTTGGCCCATTCCTCCATGCAGATCTCCTCTAGAGCAGTGATGTTTTGGAGCTGTCGCTGGGCAACACAGACTTTGAACTTCCTCCAAAGATTTTCTATGGGGTTGAGATCTGGAGCCTGGCTAGGCCACTCCAGGACCTTGAAATGCTTCTTACGAAGCCACTCCTTCATTGCCCGGGTGCTGTGTTTGGGATCATTGTCATGCTGAAAGACCCAGCCACGTTTCATCTTCAATGCGATAAGACAGTGTGTCTAACAGAAGTTTTAATATAGCTGAAATGCGGATATTTTTACTCACCCTTGTAAGTTTAAATGAACTGATTTATTTGCTAATATGCTTTTTTATTTTATTTTATAGCCATCATAGGCAGCCATGGCCCAGGACGGAGTTATTTTGCAGTTCAGTTTTGCCACGTTTGGTGACTCCATGCTCCAGAAGATGGATGTGCTTCGAAAGGACCAACGTTTCTGCGATGTAATTGTGCACATTAATGACGTCGAGATTCCTGGTCACAAAGTCGTGTTTGCTGCTGGCTCTCCTTTCCTCAGAGATCAGTTTTTCCTTCAGGACTCCCATGAAGTTGAAATAACAACACCGCAAGATGCAGAAGTTGGACGGAGACTTCTTCTCTCTTGTTATACAGGGACACTCGAGTTTCCCGAGTTGGAACTTGTCCACTATCTGACTGTAGCCAGTTTCTTACAGATGGGCCACATTGTGGAGCAGTGCACAAAAGCTCTGAATAAGTTTATTAAGCCTCAGAAAGTTGAGGATCCCCATGCTTCTCATCAAACTTCCAATGTTAGTACACAGCAAGAAGAACCACTACATATTCAAACCGTGTTTGATGACGACGAAGAGGTGGACAATGTGATTGAAGATGATAACGACGATGATGTAATCATTGAACCTAGATCACCTCCTATGTTTCAGAGGAAATGCCAAGGAGAGGAGAGCCCCATCAATATCATTAAAGTTGAATCAGTGGATGATCGAATGCAGATGTCTCAAAATTTACAGAGTGGTCCTGCTCGGTCGCCGACGCTGTGCTCCCCAGAGCCCCAGCACTCGCTCATTAACTCCACAGTAGAGACACGGCCGGCTGAAATGACCCCTACCGCCACTCTCGACTATGCACTTTCCTCTCCTGGTCCCAGTGGCTCAGGGAAAGAGAATGTGTGGAGCTGCTCTCGGAATTCTGACAAAGGCATGCAATGGTACCACCAGTGCCCAAAATGCACCCGCGTCTTCCGCCAGTTGGAGAACTATGCCAACCACCTGAAGATGCATAAGCTGTTTATGTGTCTCCTCTGTGGCAAGACGTTCACACAGAAAGGGAACCTGCACCGGCACATGCGTGTCCATGCCGGAATCAAGCCCTTCCAGTGCAAAATTTGTGGCAAGACATTCACGCAAAAGTGCTCGCTGCTTGATCACTTGAACCTGCACAGCGGCGACAAACCGCACCGGTGCAACTACTGTGAAATGGTGTTCGCTCACAAACCAGTCCTGCGCAAACATTTGAAGCAAATTCATGGCAAAAACAGTTTCGACAATGCCAATGAAGGCAGCATGCTTGAAGGGTTTTAAATATACTGTGGCTACTAAAGACTTGTTTAAAGACCTTTATGGATTATAAATCTGATAGATTCCCCTGTATATATGTTAAAACTCTGTAGGCACACTAACGGTTAATATGTACCCATCATACGAGCTCCATAACTAGTGTTATTGTGTAGTTATTGGGTCATTGTACTGTATTCAAAAGCTGCTGTTTTGTAATTGTTTTATATGAATCTTCTGAATTTCTGAAAATCTGTGATTTCTTCAAGTTGGGCCTTTTAAAGATGTATTCAGCTTACAGTTTACCTCAAAGAATCACAATAAGTGTATAATCCTTTTAATGGCTGAATGTTTAAATGATTACTTATTTTAGTTAAAGCAATTTATAACATCACCAATCCCACTAGAATGAGTTAAAATGTTTTAAGTTGTTGTAATATGCTTGCGTTATTTTTAAAACCATACCCAGTCAGGTGACTTGGGGTCCTTATAATATTTAAGGAACAAACACAGCTGAAAAAGAGAAGGAAACAAACGGTACGTTTCTGCAAAGAAGAGAAACACTCAATCAATCTTTGGCAATACTTCAGGTTTCACGCAGTACCACCAATTATGCACATTTTCCAACAGAAATGTAACTTTTGTACTTATTTATTAACATTACATTCCCCAAGAGCATTATGTGTCATTTCTTGTATATGTGAAAATCTTAGTAAAAACAAAAATTGTAAAAAAAAAAAAAAACAATTCCTCAAGATAAGCTGAATACATTTTTAGCCCTTAACTGCTCAGATGTATGCTTCCACAAAACTGTAATTCACTTTGGATAAAAGCATCAGCGTTTCTTTCATCAGCGATAGTAGCCATCCTTAACCAAGTGTTTTTAGTGGGACCTTTGCAAAATACGCATGAAACCTCAGTCATGATTCGTGTTGTTTTCTCGACTGTCTTTTCCAACAGTGTAAATTTTTACGTAAACAGAATTTTTTTATTTTATTTTACCGAGGTTACTGGTGAACTTGTGATTCATTAAATATAGTGACATAACGAAGAATCAGTTTATTAACTTTCATTTTTATTTCAGTTGAACTAAATTTAATTTAAATCAGATAATCCCAATTAAATTCTGTGTGTATAAGACCAGAAAATCTCAAGCAGAGTCAAAAACATTTGAGGATACCATTTACAGTACGTAAGAATGTTTACTACAAGAGATAATTGATTGATTACTAATCAGATTTCTAATGATGCTGTGGCTCATCGTGGACACATGGCATGACGGCCTCCGTCTACTGGGAGATTCACGCCTGTGATAAAGGTGGCAGCGTCTGAGGCCAGGAAGGCAATCGCCTGAGCCACTTCCTCCACCTCACCTGGTCGGCCGAGGGCATGTGTGACTTTACACTTCTCAAGGAACTACAGCAACAGGAAGAAAAAGACAGCATGCATGCAATAATAGTTAATTATCAGGGTCATCAGGTGTGAAATGTTAAATAAGCCACAGAAAGATATTATATAGAGACACAGAAAAGATCAACGCCAGAGCTTACCTGCTGATACTGTTCTTCATTCAAACCTGCGCGCTTGTGAACCTCTGTTATGATCACACCTGGCCTGTAAAACGACAATATTCATATTACAGTGAACAAGAAATACTCATTTCGGTTCACAGTCATTAGATGTCTTGAATCCTCATTACAACTCAAGTAACAGGATTGATGAACTTGCCCAACAGAGTTGACTCGGACTTGCTTTGGCGCCAGCTCTGAAATATAATTAGAGTGCAAATTACAAACTTGTACACTTAAACACTTTAATACTTAAACCTTAACACTTTAAGCATTCTAGCAGAAGGAATAGAGAAGACGTCAGTACCAAGAGCAACACAGCGTGTAAACTGGTCGATGGCAGACTTGGACATGCAGTATGCGAGCACTCCAGGAAACTGCAGGATTATAAGAATCACTGTGTAAAACTGCTTACTATAGAAGAAATGACAGAAACCAAAACATCCATTGCAACACTGCCAATTACATACAGTTCAATAAAACAATGTGTTTTTTTATTATTTTTTTAACGAAAAATAAACGTACAGATCGCTGGCCGTTTACACTTGACACATTTACAATGCAGCCCTTAGTTTGAATCAAGTGTGGCACACACAAGTGTGTAAGGTGATAAACTGATCTGAAACAAACAAACAAACAAACAAAACACAGACTAAAGGTTTTGGGCAACTTTTTGTGAAACTTTTCCTCAATATAGTTCATCAGGCAGAATGTCAACGTGAAAGGCAGCAGATTAAATCTGAGACCAAAACGCTTACCTGACGTTAACATTCATCACTTTATCATACTGTGCCAAGTCGGTGGTCTCTATGGTGCCCATGGCGAGGATTCCTGCACTGTTAACAAGAACATCCAGACGCCCAAAGTGAGCGATGGTCTCTTCAACTGTTTTCTTTACCGTGTCCTCATCAGTCAAGTCTCCTGGCACCAAGAGTGGCTGACAGAATACCAAACAAACATGCACATATATAGTGTAAAGGAATTATTTTATATAAAATAAATTAATTCTACTATCTTCCTCTCTTCCTTATAGATCTGATATTAATGTGTTAAATCTCCCGTTGTCCTATTCCTGTCTTCTCTTGCATCTGTTCTTAAAGGTGCTAACCTCAAAAGAATCTAAGCTACTAATTTATTACATAGGGCTATGCTTTACCAGCATTACCAGTCATTTCCTCAGGCAAGGTATACTCTTACTGGTTGTAATCCTGCAATGATAGGTTGCGCCTTATCCATTGACAAAAATGCCCCAGCAGTGATAAATGGTTTTGTCTAAGGTTCTCTATTGGTAGTGCCTTCCTGGTAATAGCCAAGCTATTTTTTTTAACCCAGATTTTTATTTATTTATTTTTTTTCTTCAGTCTTAACCGAAACATTACACTTGTGTTCAAAACCACACCCAATTAACTATACAAACAGTATAATACTACTATATAAGGTATAATTAAGCAATGTCATACGAGAAGGAATGCTGCTGTACTGAATATCACTCTGGCTGCATCCTTGTGTCTAGGGCTGTAGCTATCGAATATTTTAGTAATCGAGTATTCTAACAAAAATTTTATTGAGTAATCGGATAAAATGTACTTTTGCTTAATTAAACGGCAAATATATGTAAATATATAAGAGAAACAAAGATTAATTGGTTTTCTTTTTAGAAAAATCAACTTATATTTTTTAAATGCATACAGCATTTTATCAAAAATTAACACTGTCATTATTCACAATACAAGGAATAAATAAAGTTGACTGAGATGAATTAAGTGCATTACAGTGCCATACATTCTTATTTTAAATTACTTAAAGTAATTTCTTATTTTAAATTACTTAAAATTAGAAATTACTTTTCTCAGGTGCAAAAAAAAAAAAAAAAAAGCTATTTCAAATGACTTTAATTATAAAAAAAAAAAACGAAGGCACACATTAAAATAAATTTTAATATAATTCTATCGCTCCCTTCCTTCCATGGAGGTGGTGTACAGTCCCGTAAATCTCACAACTTTCTCAACAATGCATCACATCACATCACAAAGCAAACATCCTCCCATACTGGGAGTGTTCTTTATTTTTCTTAAGTCACCAAATATGAATCAATACAAAACTATGGGGATGCAGTAGTAGGGGAAATTCGCAACATGAAATTCAACATGAAAAATCTACATGAACTGTGAGATGCATTCACGTCAACATGGACTAGAATATCAACATTTTGAGTAATCCATGCCATGAATAAATGAGGCTGTTTTGACGGCAAATAAGGGAAGCCCGTCCACCATCCCTCCCTTGTATTAGTATAATGTCCCCTAATAAAGTAAGCATACAGCATGCGTTATTATTATTATTATTATTATTAATATTCTAATAGACGGCTGTTAAAAATCAGGAGCGCTTTGTTACCCTCAGCATTCTTACTTACTTACCTGGGACAGACTTCAGGTCTTATTCAGCCACAAGGACAAAGAAGTTACATGAAGAAGAATTACCGGATGAACGAACAGCAAGGCAGTTATAAAATGGACTAGTAAAAAAATAGGGAGGTTAATCACTTCCCGATACGAGATTATCACAGATTTGATTGAAATTGCAGTTCTATAAGTATCAAGATTTTATAAATATCCTATAAATTACATTTCCCCCTGATTTTGTTACAATTTTAAACCTTAAATATGTTTAATGATTAATTAAATATAGCGGGCTCCTTATAACATTAGCTTTCTAACCTAAAAATCAAGGGAGGCATTTAACAATACTAATTAACTTTAAACACAACGATTTAACTTTTCACTTTTAATTAAATTAAACTAAACAAAAAAGCTAAATTTTTACTGAGCAGCACGTATCTCTGTCATCCAACATACAAACTTGGCAAATAATTCACTCCGACCACACTGGTTGAAAATGTGTAAATAGTTTAGAGAGCACTATGTGTAGTATAAAGAAACAGTGGTGTTTTACCACCTTAAACATCTCCAAAGTCTCAAAACTCAACTCAACAGTGAGCGTGCGGATTGAGTGACTGTAAGCGGACTTCTAACGCACACACTTTCTGACTTATTACCGCTCAAGGTGTTTTGAGACTGGTGTAAGTGTGCACTGTGAGTGGGTTTGAGACTAATTTGCTCACAGAGTTCGGAGAACAAAGCAGAAGAGACTTTTAACATGCATGATTTTTGATACTGAACCACCATAAAAACGTGTTTCTGTTGCACCACGCAGAGGCTCCTGCTTAGTGATGGGAAGTTTGAATAATTTTAGTGACTCGGTTCTTTGAATCCCGTTCATCAAAATGAACGAATCTTTTTTTGAGTCATTTAGTTCATTTCGTTCCTTTGATCGGAAATAAAATAAAATGTTGCATTTTCAATAAAAAGACCCCCAATACGTCTACATACACAAATTTTGGCTATACAGTTGAACCTTGGATTACGAGCATAATTTGTTCCGGGAAGTGGGCTCGTATTCCAAAACACTCGTAAACCAAATTTCATTTTTCCATAAGAAATAATGGAAACTCAAATTATTCATTCTACAGCCCAAAAAAAATAAATACATAAAAATAATTCATACAAAATATAAAGTAAAACTAAAACAAATTAACCTGCACTTTACCTTTAAAAAAAGTAAAAATAAATCCCGACAGATAAGTGTTTCCGTTTATGCG
>JAQMYG010000014.1:9301507-9315703 GCA_030014215.1 Clariallabes teugelsi | reverse complement strand
CCGTGTGAACACTCTCATTGACTCCTATGTGTAGAAAACCATCGGCGCTTCATCCGCGCTCACCGGACGCTACGAACACCAGAAAAACGCTCGATTTTAACGTCCGTGTGAACAAGGCCTAAGAGTTTAACTGCACACAGCCTCTAACTTCTTACAGGAATAATGAAAATACAACATCAACTAACAAAGTCACTAAGCACATGATGTTGCTGTCAGTCTTTCAGCTGCTCCTGTTTAGGGGTCGCCACAGCGGACCGTTCAATCTGCACACACAGCTTGGCAAATGTTTTACACCTCAAATTTTATCCGGGCTTGAGACTGGTATGGCATCCAGTAGCTGGGGTCTAGGCATTGGTTGGGAATCAAACCCAGGCTTTACACACTAAGAAACCTACCACTGATCCACCAATGACCTCACTATCCACATCAAAAATATTTTTATATGAATGTATTCTCCCCCCACTACGGATGGAATACTTATTAAAAAATGACATGATGTTACCTGTGGGGTCTCCTGTCTGGACCATAAACCCTTTAATGTTTCGATGAAATATGCAGCCATTGTAGAAACCACTGGCACACAAGGCTAGAAAATTCTGTAAAATGATCACAGTACAGCTAAGAACATAAATAAATAGTTGTGTACACAATCACTATAAGTACAGAGACATGAGTACGGAGACTTTACAATTTAGCTTGGCTGCTGTTGTATCATGTTCTAGATACCTTCCTGGTATTTCGTACAATTAATGAATAAAATAATTAGTTTACATCACATTTAAGACTGTGAATAAAACTGGTGTAGACAGAGTGAGAATGTTTTTCCCACCTCTGAGGTTTTGGGAGTCCTCTCACAGAACAGCTCGATCTTGATGTCCCCGAGGTCTGTGTGCAAAGTGACAGACTGAAAATAAAAAATGGAGCATCAATAAGATAACAGACTTATTCAACGTTGATGACTTAGTTGTAATATTCACTACAGTGTAACAGTACAGTGAAGCAGGCAGGAGACTGACAGCATTGTAAATAAAGTAACTCGCGGCTAGGCAGTTTGTGATAAAACTCCATATCTACATGTTTTAATAAACATGTAATGCAACTAATTCAAGACACACAAGTAAAAAATAAACAAATAAATAATATATATATATATACGCACCATTGTAAACAGATTGACTCCGCTTGGTTGAATGTGCCGGCGTCGGTGCCGCCTTGAAAACGCTCCGGAAGCAAACGAGTAATAAACTTTATTTCCTGTTCTTTTTCCGTGACCGCGTTTGTTTGCTGCCACCTAGTGGTAGCGTATATTATAAACACCCACCTCGCAATAATGGGCTTTGTAGTAATCTTCATGCTTGCTAAAATACTATAAGTCAGATCCTGAGAACACTATTACTTATTGTTTGTTTGTTTATTATTACTTCCAAAGTGAAATGGTGAGTTTTCATTTATTTGCAGACAGGAAGAGGAGCTCATTCTATTGTTGTATGAACTTCTCAGTATTTTGTGGATGGTGGCTCAAGTCGAGCCAGACTGGTTTGACATGCAATTTCAATTATCTAGGTGTGTGTGTTTGACTTTAGCAAGAATTCATGTTTTTAATCTACAGGAAGTCAGTGGAGAGTAAATCATGCGTACCTGATTACTATCATACTTTTTCATAAGTACTGTGAAAAAGTTTTTTGTCCTTTTCTGAATTTGAATTTCTTTGCACATTTGTCACACTAAATGATTGGGATTCTGCCATGAAGATTGGTGGCACTGGTCAAATGGAATGCCTCAGGCTGTGGCAGCTTTTGTAACTCACTGCTGGTATACAGGGCCATGAAAAAGTATTTTCCTCCTTACTGATTTTTTTTAACCCAAGTAAGTTTTTTTTTATTATTATTTTATTTATTAAGGGAAAAAGATGTCCAAACCTGCCTGGTCCTATGCGAAAAAGTAAATAAAAGAACCTAGAACATCAAGAACCGCAGGCCTCACTTACCTCAGTTATGGTCAGTGTTCATGATTCAACAATAAGATTGAGACTGGGCATAAGTAAAATCCATGGGAGAGACGAAAGACACTGCTGACCAGAAAGAACACAAAGGCTCGTTTCACATTTGCTAAAAAGAATTATCCCCAAGACTTTAAGGCAAATATTCTGTGGACTGATGCGTCAAAAGTCAAACTGTTTGGAAAGTGTGCCATCTGGCATAAAACTAACACACCGTTTCATTAAAAGGACATCATACCAACAATCAAACATGGTGTGGTGGTAGTGTGATGGTCAGCTTTAGGACCTGGACGACTTGCCATAATTGCTGGAACCATGCGCATACATATATGGATGTCCAGTCACCAATTTGTAACATCAAGCTTAAGTGCGATTGGGTTATGCAGCAGGACAATGATCCGAAAGACTCCAGCAAGTCCGATGTGGCTGAATTAAAACAATTCTGGAAGAAGAGTGGGCCAAAATTCCTCCATTTGAAAGACTCATTGCCAGTTATCTCAAATGCTTGATTATAGTTATAGAGGTTAAGGTGGCAATAACCTTTTCAGATGGGGCCAGGCAGATTTGGACAGCTTTTTTTTCTTTAATAAATGAAACTGCATTTTTATTTACTCGAGTTGTCTTTGTGTAATATTTAAATTTGTTTGATGATCCCAATCATTTAAATGTAACAAATATGCAAAAAAAAATCAGGAAGGGGCAAATACATTTTCATGGCACTGTAATTGTAACATGGGGTAGCTGCATTCTGGATCATCTACAGTGGTCTGATGGCTTCTGCCAGGATGACATGACATACTGTAACTGTACTGGTAAACTAGTCATCAGTGAAAGTTAATCCTTTCTGAATTACTAATTCAAGGACAATAATATGAAACAATGAATTTCATTACATTTGAGTTTATTAAATTTCAGTCACTGGGAATGACACATTTTAAATATCATGAGAAATAAATGAGCAATTAAACAGTTTAGGATGTAAAGATCCACACATTAATGCCAGATAAATAAAACAAAATCTAACATTTAATCTAATATTGTTAGAACACCAGTTGGTGCTGTTTTTGGCAAATCAAACCCAGATTTATATTTGTGCCAACTAACAAGGATCTGTGTCAAAATGGAAGAGCAAAAAATACTTCGAGTTATAGAAAATTGTACAAGAACTTATATTGCTTTTTGATAGCTAGAGAAACTGGCTACACTGCAATTAACTGGAAGTGGCCTAAACTTATACACATTCGAATGCCATTATTATTTGTGTTTAAATGTCTAACACACCAAGATCACACAGAAAGTTTTCAGGGGACATGAATAGACCATTTTGGAGCTGGCACTCTGTATGCCTTTATGCATTTTACTAGAACCAATATATGGTTCTAGTTCCAATATATGTATGTTTAGAGAATATAAGACTAGATAATGGTAGTTTAAGACAACACTGAGCAAAATATTAATTAAAAAAGAAAACATTGTACATGAAAAAAAAATTCATAAATAGAAACAAGTAGTCAAATACTCGGTATTAGAAATGGCATTGCATGAATACCGTTTACTTAATCGTTTAGGGGGAAACAGGTTTATGAACCAGTCACTATGAAACTGACCGGAATTTACCTGAGTAACACTTTACACTGTTAAACTCCATAGGGAACTGAGGAGTGTATGAATACAAGTGCAGCAGTGAGGTAACATAATGCATGACTGGAAAAGTTATGAAAAAAACAGCTTAACTTGCTACACAAAAAAGTCAGTGCTACATAATCTACAACCTTCATTCTAATAAAGTGGATCCTAACAAGTTTAAATAAAATGAACAAAAGCCAGCAGAGCACATGGCACTTCACAAAATGTTTCTGATTGTCTCATCAGCAGTGCATTTTTCTTCATTATGACATTAAAATGATATGTTGTGAGAAAAAAAAATGATGTGAAGTGCAACATATGATGTGAAACACTGAACATGCACACATGGTAATAGAGGATCGAAGTCTCTGCTTGACGAATTGCCCTTCAATGTTGTACGATAATTATTATTAATATTATTATTATTAATAATTGTGACACTGAAAAACAAAATACAATAATAAAACTACATTTTCTTCTGCAAGAAATCATATTCATCCACATACATAATATATGGCAGAAACACGTGTGTGTACAGGAACGCTCATGAGTATGAGTTTCAGCATGTTTGTCGTATTTGCATCATTAAACCTAGCGTTGTAAACATGCAAACACTCTGATAACACTTTTACAGTACACCGAATACTGACCCGAGTCTCACATACTATAGTGGAGACAGAAAACACACAAAAGGACATCGGCAGGACAAAGTGGTGCATTTTACATCACAAATACGAACAGTGTATGAACTTGTGGCTCGACTGCTGCTTTTTAAAGAAAGGAGGTTTCACTGCAAGAATGATAAATGTTAAACATGTTTAACCCTGTGGCATTAAACGCCTTTAACATAACAGAATGTCTGACATGTCTGTTAAAAATGGCTGTATAGCCAATTACAGTGTTAAGATAGTCAGGATATATTAAGTCATCACACACACACACAAATGTATCCACAAACACTTACTTCTTGCATGCATGTAGACTGAGTAACATAATAATAAACTTATAATATTTCCTATAAGCAAAGTGTATCACATATTTTTAAATTGCAAATAATATTGTAAATCTATCTGCCACACCCCCCCCCCCTCCCACCCACTTGACTTCCAATTTATATTTTTAAGCAGACCTCCAAAGGTAATAAAAGTGTAATTATTGTTCACAATCAGGACCATAAAGTGCTCATGACACATTCATTCACCAAAGGTGTAAGTGTGCCCTCATTTTCAATGAAATATCACCACCACAGAGAATAAAGACAAGCTGCACTTCGTTTTTTTTTTTCTTGCCTCTATTCATTCTGAATCCAGACACAAAAAAGCCCAAAGAGCTCGGTGCTTTCATTGCTTCCAGCTTTACTTCACAGCAGTCTGCTTAATGCCACGTATTGTTTCCTTCATGCTATTAACCAGGGGTGGAAAGTAACACACCAAATGTACTCTCATTACAGTACTTGAGTCCATGATTTACTGTAAGAGTACTCACTTTAGTATAATTAACTCAGTTATTTTATTTGTAGTTATTTTCATATTATTCTTCATCTTTGCTCTATTATATTTGAAGTCATAACAGAGTAAAAAGATAATAAAAAGATATTAAATTTAACCCCAAGGAGACCAATGAAATGCCAGTAGGTGCAAATTTTATCTGTGTGAAATGTCTGTCTGTGTCAGATGTTATGATTCGAAATGTATTACTCAATTTAGAGACCTACAGATATGCAGCAACAAAAAAAACAAGATAATAAAATAGTAAATAAAAGCTGACTTAAAAAAAAAGACTAAGGACTATGTTCTTAACATACTGTAGATAAGCCTCTATGCATGATATCAGAATATAATAGTGCACACAGCGGAATAGTTTCAGTTAGCCCTTATTTTTTTTACATTCACCATATTCTACTTTCAGGGGCTAGGTTGTTGTTGTTGTTAATTAACAGAATTGGTAATATGGTGTGGGGGAAAAAAAGGCTCTTGGAAGATGCACACAATGCTGAAGTGGTTTGACTGTGAAACCTCAGGCCTATAGCTAACACTAAAAAATGTGTAAGAGGCATATTTACCATAACATAAGTGAGAAATGAACATTGCTCAGCATTTAACTGTTTTCTTTATATATATTATACCTAGAGTCACAGTACTTTTACTCAAGTCAGTGTGCTTTGTACTCTTTCCACCACTGGTTATTAATAACTGCTGTTAAAGATCTTGTCCTGAACTGCCCCAATACAGCTCTGGATTCAAATAAAACAGTAGGTATCAAGAATGTGCTGCTTTCATGCCACTTCTTTTTCAGCCCTCCAGAGCTGCTCTTTGACCTCGGTGGGAAGGGTATTGAAAATGGCCTCCTCGACGATCAGACCGCTGCGCTTCAGCAGTTTACACTCTCCCAGCTCTACAGGGAGACACTCGAGCCCGTTCCCTCTGAGCTCCAGCTGCGTCAGGTTGATCAGCTCGCCGAAACGAGAAGGCAAAGACTGCAGGTAGTTATTCCCCAGGTTCAGTGTGCGCAGCTTCTTACACTGGAACAGCTCAGGAGGAAGCTTCTCAATCTGCAGAGAGGGCAAAAGGGAGGGGAAACGAATTAAGAGTACAATACATGTACAGAATAACACAAGGAATAAACAATTACCTGTAGAGTAAGAACAACAGCGAAAAAATGTGTATTTTCAATACAATTTAGTTCTATCTTGTCTCAAAGCTATTCAAGATGGAAAACTATTACAGGCCTGGAAGTTCAACTGTCAATCAAAATAAATATACAGATCTCTGATCATTTTTCCATTTTCTTAATGATGCTTTTATCTTTTTATGCTGTAAGATGAGAATATCTGTTTGCATTCAATCTGTATGAGCTGTTTGGATGGTTTTATTTTCAGTAAAGTAGTATTTAGCGCAGGTTAAAAAAACAAACACTTTTCTTCCATTTATTAAATGATTTTATTGTACTTGATGGACAACGCGGTGGCTTAGTGGTTAACACTGTCACCTTACCTTGCAGGGGCGCCGGCAAGATTATAACGCCCACCCTCTTAAACACTACCTTAACTGTCTAGGTGCAATGCACAAACATATGACTACTGAGTGAATAAGCAAGCGAGCTGGAGTGAGAGAGAGAGAGATTGACTCAGGGTTTTTTTTTGCACATTATTAAATTGCAACTAAATTGCACCCAATGAAGGGTGAATAAAATAAATAAGTTTCATCCTTTTTTGTGAAAAGTTTATTTTTGTAGCAAGCGTTTTAACAAGATATTTTCACAATGTAACATAAAATGAAAGAAATGATCTTTTCACATTATTTCAAGATAAGGTATTTTCATGTTATAACTTTAAAATATCTTGAAATTACTTTTAAAAATCACCATCAAAAGTGTGCCCATCCTTGTGCACTGGGATAGGCTGCAGGCTTCATAGACACTAGATTGATGGATGGATGGACTTTGTGACCATTTTCACACACAACAAGTATATAGAGAATGGTTCACATACTTATACATTCAGGTCCATAAATGGACATTGACGAAGATATTGTCATTTTAGCTGTCTTCCACAGTATATTAGAATTTAAATTAAATAATCATAGACTTCCAATTTTAATTTGGATACATTTCCATTATTTATATCATTATTTACTTTTATGCTAAAAGATAATTTATTTTTAAAAAAATTCAAAATTATATAATTATTCACTTATACATTAAAAGATAAAAAGTATAGAGTTATAGTAGAGTATGAATTTGGCTCTTGTTTTTGGAATCTGTTGCTGTTAACTCTTAACATATACTGTAGTAATATGAAGTCCTTATGGGCCTTATGGCATGGGCATGTACTGTATGGCTGCCAGTTGAACTGGTCCCCCTTGTATTTATTATTTATGTGACTGCTGACAAAAGCAGCAAGATGAATTCTCAAGAGTATAGGGCCAGATTTTCTGTTCACTTTCAGCTAAATGTTTCACAGTGCAGATGAATAAAGACTAAAAGCAATTTCTAAAGCAACCCAATTTGAGTAAAAAGATTTTAAGATAAAAGGAACTAGAATTGTCTAGAATTCACATGCTGAATGTAAAACTGAAGGAATGCAAAACACCCTATACTGTTCTTTTTGTCATGTAGGATAATTAATTTATTCATACTGGAAATACATTCCCAGTACGAGTACTCTATAAAAAAAACTATTAAAAAAAAAAAAAAAAAACTATAGTAGTGCTCAAAATTCAACAAAATATATGTTTAATGTAAAATGCTTAACTAAATTCAAATGTTTTACTGTGGCTAAGAGTATCATTACTGCACTGTGTTTAAAGTCTTCTGTAAATCGGTACTGGTATGACACGAACGTCCCTCATATATTTATAGTATATTTAGATAGGCACAAAAGAATTCAACAATAAACACAATGTACTTTTCTTCCCTGCAACTAAATTTACAGCGGTGGACAATGAGTTTTACAAAACCCCTTCGGGAAATTCTGATCTGAAAATAATACAGAAGTATTCGGACTCACCCTATTGGCAGTGACAGCAAAATACTGAAGATTCTGAAGACATCCGATGTCAGCTGGGATGTTTGATAGATTGTTGTAACTTAAATCAAGATACCTCAGCTTACGGCAGAAAAACAGCTGACTTGGGATTTTCTCTATCTTGTTCCGGTTCAGGTAGAGTCGCTCCAGGTTGGTCAAAGTGCCTATTTGGATGGGGATGTAGGCGATCTTGTTGTACCACAGTTTCAGGCATACGAGTCGATGAAGATGCTGAAAGCTGATAATCTCCTCGATGGTCTTCAGGTTGTTGTCCTTCAGATCGATCTCCTGCAGGTTGTGCAGGCTAAAGATGGAATGAGGGATGCGCTCCAGGTCGCAGCGTATGAGCTCTAGCTCTGTGAGATTCACCATCTTCTTCAAGCTATTAAGGACCATGAGTTTGGTACCCTCGTTGTTGATGGAGAGCTTCTGCAGGTGCATTCCGACGTCGGTGACAACCTGTGGCAGTTTGGTCAGGTTGCTCTTCAGTCTAAGAACCTTGAGACCTTTCAGCTCTCGTAGCCCGTCAATCACAATGTAGCGATTGTTGTCGGCACTGAGGTTCCCTGTAAGCTGCAGCTCAGTCAGGTTCTTTAAACTGTAGATCCACAGAGGTATTTCCTTGATGTCAGTGAATTTTATGTGCAAGGATTTCAGGTTTTCTCTTAAAAATGCAAGTGCTGGTGCTTCTATTTTAGCCGGGGTGTGGTACAACCACATCTCTCTCAGGTTTATGAGCTGGGCGATAATAGGGGGGATGGTGATATCGGGGATAAGCTCCAACTTAAGAACTTCCAGCTCCAGCAGGTCGAAGACTGTATCTGGGATTCCACTAAGCATAAACAGATGCAGCTCTAACTTATCTTGAGAGTTCTTCGTGATTCTCTGTCGAAGCTTGTCCAGGGTCCACTCGTTGTTGAGGTTAAGCTGGCGAAGTTTGTTTTCGCTGACTTCTGAAAGGAAGACAGCAAAGCGCTTTGAGTAGAGGGGATCATACTGGTCGATCATGTGCAGCATGAAGGCGAAGTCATTCTTCACGTCTGGAATGTCACTGTAGCTGCTCTCTTCTCTGATCGACTCAAAAGAGTATTTCTTAAGGGAACGTCGGAGCATCCAGCTGAGCGTGTACATGCAGATCATCCCATAAACAACAACAAGACTTATGTAGAAGCATGCCAAGATTTTGAAAAGTGTGGCAAGTGGATGGGCGCAATTAAACATCTGGTAACCAGTAAGATTCTCAATATCCACACTGCAATCAACGCTGAACTGAATATTGTGGACATAGTAACCAGTGTAGCAGATGATAAGGATAAATTTAACAACTTTGATAATTGTTTGTCGGATGTAAAGCCTGTAGACAATGTCTCCTTCCTCGACATGAAGCCTAAACTTCTTAACCTTTTCAAACAGCGCCTTAGCCTGCTCGCCCTCCTTTTTGTCCAGCACGCCATTTTCAGAGTGGTCGACAATCCCCTGCTCAAAACGAGACTTGGTGGTGGACAGCATGGAAACACTGGCTTCCACATCTTCGCTCACATATGATGCCTTTTTGTCGATTGAGCCGTTCATTTTCCCTAGAGCTTTAGGATCACTTTCCTCAACCACTGTCTCAGACAATGCTCGCGTGGTCCATGGAGAATCAAAACACTTCAAAAGAATGGAGACAAAATGTTCCAGTTTGGAACTGGTCCAAGGGAACTTGAACCAAAAGTTACTGCAGGCCAGGAAGATCAGTGTGTGCAGCAGCACCAAATATGGGAAATACTTAGCGAACCAGTGAAGCTTGTTTTCATAGCATACGGCATCGACGTAGTTGTACTGGTGTCTGTCAAGTTCGTAACGGATTCCCTGGGGCTCAAAGGCAGCCTCAAAATACTTCCGACAGGTTTCATTTACCACCCATTTGCAAGGTAGGCAGATCATCTTGTCCTGGGTGACTTGCAAGGTTCCTCCAAACACTGCGATCATCAGCATCACGACAGACAGATAGTCTGTGAATACGTCCCACCATGGCTTCAAAATGCGGTACGCAGGCTGAGTATCCACAAAGTACCGCAGCTCCGTGATGGGAATCATTGTTTATCTAAGAAAATTCAAAATAATACATTAATACATAACGACAGAACCTTAATTTTCATTTATATCTTTTGATAGGATTTGATTGAATAAAAAATAAAGCAGCTTTACCAGAGGATTGCGAGTCTCTGTTCTGGCTTCATGTGTAAGAACAAGGCTCCACCAAGAGAACAATTTGGCTTTCTTGTCAGCTATTATTAACCGCTTCCGCTAATAACACTCAAGAATTGTCTCTTCTCGCTATGGAAAGCGAGTCCATGACCCCAAAGTTCAGATCCTGTTTGTCTTTGGGAGGGGCAGGGCTCAGCAGTGGCTCCTCTGTGCGCCGTTATGTTACCTAACAGCGCACATGGTCAGTCAGGAATCTGCACTCATCACAGGCCTGCGTGTCAGGATGAGGCACAGATTTCCTGTCGAGATAAACGGCACAGTAACGTGTCAACACCCCCAGCAAAGCTCAATTTACTGAAAGCAGATTTTAAAAAATACCATCTACTCACCCCTCTCTCTCTCTTTAACCATGTACATGCTTTTTTATTACTATCTATCCATCCCTCTCTTTCTCTCTGTATGAATGTTACACAAATTTTAATTATATCTATGAATGTTTGTATAAATATTTAAAAAATACTATCCATCTTCCCCTCAGTATGTTTGTACGTAATCTGTCTATGTATATATGAATGTTATATACAGTACTGTGCAAATGTCTTGAGCCCTTCCTCATCTCTTCATATTTTGCTTCCAAACAGTCGGACATTCTTGTATTTTAAATGTAGTTTTGAGGAATAGTTCTCCAGGCTCCTGAATAATTTTTGTATTATTCACTCTTATTATTCGCAAGTTTTTGGCTCTCATTTTCAGTCCAATCCGTGTACATGACCAGATTCAGAATTATTCAAGCATAAAAAACAACTAACTTAAACCCAGGCATGAACCAGTGAGAAACAGGTGCAGTTGATCAGGCTGGTGATTAGTATACTAGTGATGCCGAATACTGAGTGGTTGGAACAGACGAGAGGGGAAATCAGGTTGCTGCTGTTGTTGTTAAATAAACAATTATTTTTTTAATTTTATGTTTAGGCACTTTGCAGCCTGTCACTGTAAAACATTTGTTACTATTCCTTTAATTAAATCTACATCATCTAATTTGATTCAACATGAAGAAATGAGGAGCTGCTCAGAACTTCTTCCTTGTATAGTATTTTGCAATCTCATGTCAGAAGAAATGAATATGAAGTTGTTTATATTTTAATGTTTGTAATAAAGCGTTTGATAAATCATCTCTCTCTTCATATACTGTGAAAAGGAGGAATGGCAGGCCTACCACAACAACAACTCATCCAAGGAACTCAGAAAAACATCTAAAGATAAAGCTTAGTGTTCATGATTCAACAATAAAATTAAGACTGGGCAAAAATGGCATCCATGGGAGAGTTCCAAGGCGAAAGCCACTACTGACCAAAAAGAACACAAAGGCTTGTTTCACATTTACCAAAAGAAATCTTGATTATCCCCAAGACTTTGGGGGCAAATATTCTGTGATCTGATGCGGCAAAAGTTAAACTTTTTTTTTAAAGGTGTGCATCCCGTTACATCTGGCATAAAATTAACACAGTGTTTCATAAAAAGTACATCATACCAACATTCAAACACGGTGGTGGTAGTGCGATGGTCAAGGGGCTGCTTTGCACCTTCAGGACCTGGATGACTTGCCATAATTGATGGAACTATGAATTCTGCGCTCTACCAAAAAAATTCAGAAGGAGCCATCAGTTCATGACCTCAAGCTCGAGTGCACTAGATGCTATGCAGCTGAACAAATTATCCAAAACACACCAGCAACTCCACCTCTGAATGGCTCAAAAAACAAAAATAAGGTTTTGAAGTGGCCTAGTCAAAGGTCTTAAACAGGCCGTTCATGCTCAGCTGAATTTAGAACAATTCTGCAAAGAAGCCAAAATTCCTCCACAGCGATGTGAAAGACTCATTGCAGGTTATCGCAAACACTTGATTGCAGTTGTTGCCACCAAGGGTGGCACAACCAGTTATTAGGCTTAGACGGAAATTACTTGACAGCTTTTTTTCTCTTAATAAATGAAAATAATCTTTTAAAAACTGCATTTTGTATTTAGTCGGATTGTCTTTGTGTAATATTAAAATCTGAATCATTTAAGTGTGACAAAAAACAAACAAACAAAAAAAAACAGGAAGGGAAATACACACACACACACACACACTATCCATCCCTCTCTCTCTCTCTCTCTCTGCTGTTTACTGAATCCCCTTTCCTTACACTTGGCCTTTGGTTCTCAGTGTAATATTATAATACACAATAACTAACAAGGTAAATTTTTTATCCTGGCAAAAAATACAAAAATAATAATAATAATAAAAAGTACAGATCAGCCTTAGATTACATTTACACTGTACGTTAAATATTTTTTTTTTCTCCATAAATACATTTTATTTACAAAGCTAGCATCCTCACTACTAGCCAGGACACTGAGACTAGATGATTTAGCAACATGTAGCTACAGGATGCTACCTCGCTAACCCGCAAGTCCCACCCAGACCATTCCATACAGAGGTCCAGTCCTAATAAATCACTTTGTACTGAATAAACAGAAACATGAAGCACTAATTAATCTTTTCATTAAAAACCGTTAAAGATTTTAAACAATTCCCGGGACAGTTATCTGAACACATTCTGCATCAACACCGTGCTTCACAGGACAGGCTGATAAAACACTAGAGTACTAGTAGACTTGGTGTTAGTAGATTAGTGTGCGGTTTGGGACACAGCCGACCCCGATCAGACACAAGCTCTGACTGTGATCCTGTCACTTTACTCTTCAATATCACAGACATTTAAACACGCTGAAGAAATCAGCAGTACACAAAAACAGCAGTACATAATAGTGTTAAAGACTTACCGGTATTTGTATTTTTGATGATCATATTTGGTAAAATTTCACCATAATAGAAATTTTTTCTCCATTCGGATTATTTGTCCTTTAGGAGGGGGAAAAAGGCACCGCTGGAGACGAGAATAAACTGGAAACAACCGCTCTTGTTTTCTGTTCATTGTAGTTTCACCACCAGGTCCCTAGGGGGAGAAGTAGAGTCTAAAAAACCTCGTGTCCCTCTAACCACAGTAACACGCTACTGCCACAGTGTGTCCATAAAAAGCAATAAGAACAGTCACTCACTCACTGTCTATACCAGGGGTACTCAAATATAAATTTCAAAGTTCCACTCACCAAATATCTATTCAGTCCGAGGTCCGGAAAAATGACAGTCCAATTTCAAATAGAGAACTACAAAAAAAATCAAACCCAAAATTTTCAAACAATACCCAAAAATATAGAAATGTATAACGAATCATTTAAATCACTTAAACTCCCTCAAACACTTAATCAAGCCTCAATCTCCCTAATCCTTAAAAAGGATAAAGACCCTTTGGAATGCTCCTCATACCGGCCTGTCAATTTACTTAATGTAGACTTTAAGTTGTTATCAAAACTGTTATCAATTCAATATCAATATCAGTTATTATATAACTGGAAACTATATTGCCATCAATTATATCTCCAGACCAGACCGGTTTTATAAAGGGTAGGCATTCTTTTTTTAATGTCAGACGGTTATGTAATGTGGTGTACAATTCTTCTTCCAGTTCTACCCCGGAAGCTGTAATATCATTAGATGCTGAGAAGGCATTTGACCGGGTGGAATGGGGATATCTGTTTTACACTTTAAAAAAATTTGGTTTTGGTGAAAGATTCATCTCATGGGTAAAACTGTTGTATTCCGCTCCCCAAGCCTCAGTCAGAACTAATAATACTCGTTCTGAATACTTTAACCTCCATAGATCCACTCGTCAGGGATGCCCCTTGAGCCCACTTCTTTTTGCTATTGCCATCGAACCCCTTTCTACCGCTTTGAAAGTTAACCCATTAATAAA
>JAQMYG010000014.1:9277124-9301407 GCA_030014215.1 Clariallabes teugelsi | reverse complement strand
CAAAATCAACTTATATCAATGGCCAGCTTTGAGCACGCCATTAGGATATTAAGGACATATTATAATAAACAGAATGAGCAGCTCACCTCTTATATCTTCCAGTCTGAGTCGTTTGTTCTTTTGAATCTACGGCACCGCATATCGTCTATGGGAGTCACCCATAATCAATGCTTGGAGTTTTTAAGAATTTGTGGGTTTTTGTTTGTCCACCTGCCTCTTGAGGATTGACCACAAAGTTCTCGGCAGGATTAAGGCCTGAGGAGTTGGCCACGGACCCAACATTTCCACGTTCCGTGCCAATTGGTTATCACTTCGGCCTTGCTCCATCATGCTGGATGGAAAGGTATTGTTCATCCCCAAACTGTTCTTGGATGGTTGGGAGAAGTTGCTCTTGGACGATGTTTTCGTACCATTCTTTATTCATGGCTGTGTTGTTAGGCAAAATTGTGAGTGAGCCTACTCTCTTGGTTGAGAAGTAATCCCACGCATGAATGGTCTCAGAGGATGCTTTCCTGTTGGCATGACATGGGACTTCATACATTTCAAGAAGAATAGCAAAGAAGCCACTTCTCACCAGGAGAAACATCAGGGACATACTGATCTTCTGCAAACGGTATACGGGATTGGATGTAAAGTCAAAATTTTTACTGATGAATCCTCTTTCCGATTGTTTGGGCTATCCAGAAAAAAAAGCTTGTTTGGAGAAGAAAAGGTGAGTGCTATCAGTATTGTGTCATGCCAAAAGTAAAACATCCTGAAACCATTCATATGTGGGGTTGCTTCTCAGCCCCCCAGACACTTAACTTTACACAGTGGACCTCCCCGACCCCTCCGCCCCAACATAAATATAAATGAAATGTAATATTTCTGTTTTTGTTTGTTCGTTTGTTAATTTGTTCATTCTTTTTCAGTAACCACTTTATCCTGATTTGGGTTAAACCCAGTAAAAGCACCTGATCTCCACTCTACACTATGGCAGTGCATCATTTTGGGACTGTTTCGAAGCATGTGGCCCGCAGGCTTTTGTGAAGATTAATAGCATCATTAATTTTGTGAAATACCTGGGTATCTTAGCCAAAAACCTGGCTACTTCTTGGAAGAAGTACAGACTTTGTAATAGATGGATCCTTTAAAAAGTTAATTCACAGAAATCAATACGGAAATCGCTGCACAACACTAAATTTGGGTTATGTCATAACTTATACAAGGTTGTATCAAAAAGTTTCAAGTCTAACTTGTTTGCAAGAAAGTACTTTATTGCTTATTACTTATTTATTAATACCTTATTATTAACTGACGAGTAGGGTGGACGCGGAAGTTGCTAAATGGTTTAGATGTTTCCAGGTGTTGAACTTGTTGAAGGTCTTACTGATCTCCTGTCATCTTCCATTCATGTTCTTCCACTCATTGAAGCATCATCGTAAACTTGCCGAATCATGTCATCATGTCATCATGTAAACCTGCTGTTAAAAATGACCAAAGACGTGGCAACAGACCTGGTCAGAATACACAGTTCCCGGTGTACACAGGACAATGGCTTTTGGAACACTGACTTGTGAAGGTCGGTGCTTCCTGTGACTTTGCATGCAGCTTTATTCTGTCAACTGTTGGCTTGTTACAAAACTAGTCTTAAAACTTTTTGATGCACAAAATACTTATACATAAACCTAAGTTTACAGATGAATTATTATGTGGGAGGTCCGTCACTTTTTTTTTTGCATGAGAGCTACACAACATTCCGCTCCACATACAGTACATGAGTTTTACTCCCTAGCCAGCTCAAGGGCAGATCCTGACACCTCCGTGGTACCGTTACCTGTGAACGGTGTGTGTGTGGTCAACTCACTGCCATTCTGTTTGCTGCTCCAATGTTTCGGAAGCCCTTACTTTTGCCTGCTGTATGCAAACTTTTTATACATCATATGCACAGCCTAATGGTACATTCAGTAAGGTGTATATATATATATATATATACTGGAGAGAGAGAGAGAGAGAGAGAGAGAGATAAGCTAGATTAATTCGCTTGCCAGGTGAAAAATAGAAATGTTTCAGGACCGTGGCTCCCTTTTGGTTTTTAACCTCTAGAATCTAGGATCTATCAAATTCATCCAACTCTTAGTCTGAGTCATGCTTGAAGAAACAAAACGATGTAGCATCTGCCAGCATCTCTATCAGGAGGAAGTCTCAGACTTGGGCAAACTCCCATGCTTAATCGTTTACATTTCGCACAGCAGGAGGCTTAAACAAGGGCCACTTCATGCAGGAAGAGTGAAGGTTATGTTAACATAACCCTTTAATGCTCTTGGCCAAGCTCTGCTCTGACATAATCCTACTATATACTACCTACTCCAATGGTACAAATGATTACTTACACACTGTATAGAATATTTATTTTTTCAACATGGGTGAGAAGACCACTAAAATCAGTGCCTAAGGTATGAATGTGGGAACCTCTAAATCAATAGCGAAGGACAATGTGTCTCTATATTTCCTGTGCAGACAGTGTTATTTCCTGTTCAGACTTTTGCCATGACTAGAGTGAAAGATTCAGATGTGCATGATTTGTGTGAAGGACACACTGGCGTTTTCCTACATGCACACAAATATGCCCTTTCGTTGAAGTTTCTGTATATGGACAGTTGCAGATTGTTGGGAACAGGAATCATTTCAAAGACTACCATTTTTTTTTCTCGAACTCTTATATTTATTCGATTACTTTCCAACATCAATGATTACAGGAAACAGGTCAAGTAAATAAAAAAGTTGAATAATATCAGTTATCATATCTTAGAATCAATCTAGTACAAATGATAAAACTTTTTTCTGACATATTATTATTTTGGTGCTCCAGAATAACACAAAGTGTAAATGTTCCGTGTATTTGTATTTCTAATGCAGTTCCAAGTTATAATTAATCTTAAAACCATGCGGTATGTTTGTTTCCTTGTCATCCTTCAGTACTCATTCAATAGGCAGTATTATTTGCACCAATCCAGTCCAAAAAGTGATTGTCATTTATGCTAAACACCTCTCTCCTTTCCCAAGGCACACTCACAATAGTTCTTTGCCCTGAAAGGACTCTCGATTCCCAAGAAACCAAGGAGGAAAGACTCAGGGAAGTTAAGAAAGGAGCATTAGATGTTTAAAAAATGCACTTTGGGTAATGGTCTACACTGAATAGAGCTTAAAATGCTTGGTGTGGAGGCATGTGCAAGAAAGTAGAAAGTTATTCATATCGAGGGCTCTATTCACAAGCATGCTTTTGATGGCTGAAGCCTGTTCAGTGAACAATAACCATTCAGGCAGAGTAAATGCATTCGAAATGCATTTTATACAGTCTGACTGACACTGTGCTTTGTACCGGACTGCTGCCTTAGTTTCAGAATAAAATAAAATATTAGGATTAGGATACAGAGTGTATTAATAATGTGATGTTGTTATGAACACAGCATATGAATGTTAAGTCAAATCTAATGCCAATTCAAATTTCCAGTGTGTCCAGTGTAAATTACAATATTTGTTTTGCAATATAAGTTGTAAGTACTGAAATAATTATTTTTATAACATGAATTTTGATGGACTTTCCTACCTAGTGCACATAGGCTGTGACTACATAGTGCGCACTTGTGAACAGTTTCTTTTTTCCTTAATAGCACCTTTTCTTACACAATTCATGATACTTATCGTACCAGCCCTTTGACAGCGTATGAAAAACAAGCACTTGCTCAATGTACTTTAATCATTTGCCTTTTGAGTTAGATGATGCATGTGCATGTTGAAAGCTTAAGACATACCATGAATGAACAGAGAAGGGGGTCACATTCCTTTGTTGGGGCTTACCCAACTCAGCTCCGTGAATGCGTTCAGCAGCCTGTGTGAGTGAGAGTGTGTGTGGAGGAGGGGGTTAAAGTCTGATGGCCAGCCTCACAGCTAATTAGTTCAGCTCTTGACAAAGGTGGGCCAGCCGCAGAAGGGGAGCAATAGCGCGAGCTTCACAGGGCTCCACACACTGCATTCAAGCCTGCAGGAGACAGGTTCCCCTCACACTTTCCCAATACGAGTGGGAGTTTGTAGAATTCACCCAGAGTGGTCCTTTACCCAAAGTGTATATAGAGGCTTACAGGCATAGCAAAAGTTACTGCTGGACAGTTGGGACATGAAAGATGACTTCCACAGTTGATTCAGATGATGACAGAGCCTTCAAAGACTGTGAGTATAATTTGTTAATCCAGAGCTGCATCTGTATCACTTAATACCAGTGTTGAGTTTTATAATATTATCAATTATCTCGAAGATGGAAAAATGTCTGATTAAACTTTGCATTGTTAAAATTAAGTAATTAATAACATAACTGCTATTTTTGAAACAATTTAACAAAAATTAAACATATGCCTAATTTGAAAACAAAACTGAATTAGTACAAGCTGTCCAAGTGCTCTCAAATGCCTGTGCACATGCAATTTAAGTGTTCCAAGAAAAATGCATTACTGTGGACAACTGGGATTTTAATTGTAATAATAATAATAAGAAGAAGAAGACTGAGAATGAAGAGAATGAAATAGGCCTGGATTTCTAACAACTCTAATTTACATTTAATACCAAGAGAGGTGTGTTTCCCTGGTTTTTAAATGTCTTATTTTCTATATGCCATATTCAGCAATGACCTCCTCAGTGCTGGAATATATAGTATTTCAAAATAAGGGTGGTGCTCTTCGTGGATAGTTTTACTCAAATAAACAAAAAAGCAGACAGTGCTCCATTATAAAACAACTCTCTGTTCCTACAAATCCGATCCCCTTAAAACAGTATCCAGTGTGACGGGGTTTTTCCTCATAATATTTTTGCTGACCCTCCATGCGGGATGGATTTGATTTAAAGCATGCTGACTGCTCAGACGTTTACTTGGGGTTATAAAACACATTGAAGCCATCACACAGATATTGTTATCACTCCTACTTTTGACTGTCATCTGCACCACACATTCAAAGCCGGAACACCTGCTTAATTGGATAAATAAGTGCTCCCTTGTGTTGATGTTGGACAGCTCTAACATTGCTGTTGAGATAAATGACAGGCCTAAGCTGGAGGTAAATCTTTTCTGTTTGAACCATGACATCAGCTCTCAGTGGCACACCTCAAGTGGAGAAATTTATCAGAGGTCTAAAATCACATAATAAAAAAAGTGGAAAACACACTGGAAAAAAAATTGGAAAAATAATATTTATCCTAGGATACTTCTACTCCACAGCTGTGCTTAATATCTGTGATATACAATGTGTATGTGGAATATGATGACAGTAATGTATTACAAGACATACAAAATCTTTTCAGGGATTTCTGCAAACAACTCCGTCAATGAAGACAGAAAGTGTGAGAGAGCACACAGCAAAATGTGAGAATTCCTTAAGAGCGCACTCAACTTTCCTCCCTGATGACATTTCAGCAGTAACGCTGGCTTTATTACAAAAATCTAAACTGGACCTTACCCTGTAAATTTCACACTGAGGTCCATTTTCATTGCTTGTCCAGTGTTGACAGAAGGAGGCCCTTTGCGCCGATATAAGATTAATTTGCTGTATTTCTGTCTCATGGCATTATGAATTAGGATTTAGAAAGAAATATCTGGTTCTAGGTCAGATAAAACTATCCACGGTGTTTGGCACACTTTTCATTTTATGCCTTTTGATGAATAACTCTAATATTAGAAGGTGAATTCTTTGGCAAGTACCACATGTTCATTAAACATATATGTGTATAAAACTCATTTCTGGCACTGTTGTTTTATAAGCTATATGTTATAAGCACTTAAATTTAAACACCTCTTACTGGTGTTTGACATGCAAGTCAGAGATTGCTAACGTTAGTAGACAGCCTTAAGTAGAGGAGTCTGCTACAGGAATAACAAGTAAATGAATAATTTGGGAAGATGGGAAACTACAGTATTGGCACTATTCTGTTTTCTTCTCACTAAGGACAACTATTCCAAAATCTAATCAAAGACAAATAAATGTGTTTCTAGTGAATGTTGTTGGAATGCTGCATCAGTTCTGGGAGCAAAAACAGGTGAACGGTGGAACACTCGAGACTGAGAACCTAGTTGTTTATGAATCCATTCCCTCACCAGGACCTCCATTTATCTGCTATGTCACCTTACCAGGAGGGAGCTGCTTTGGCAACTACAAGGTAAGTGAATTGAATTCGACCACATAGTGTGCAGGAAGGCTGCCAGGCTAGATGAACTATTTCAGTGTCAGTGTGCAGAATATTTGTGGGAAATTAACCTCCAGTTGACCATTTGATGACAATTTTGGCCTTGTCAGGTGGTAATGGTGTAAAGGGCATGTCTCAGTGTGGTCCTGTTCAATCTGTCCCATCAACGATATCCCTCCAGCGCAGGAAAAGAGAGTCTTGTGTAAAAACTAGGGTTAACAGGTGGTTCTTGTTAGTCCAATTACTTCAACCTACCACACAAATTGATTTCTTTCAGCTGAGGAGGAATGCTTAGCGGTACCCAAATAAGCAAGAGAATTAAGGGTTTTATTGTAGACTAAAACATACTAATATAAAACTAATACAACTAACATAAAAAAGAACACTCAAATGTCATGGTAAATACTTTAAGTCTTTTGGAGCAATCACTTAGTCTGAAGTGTAAAACATATCGCATAGTTGAGTGCCATCAGCTAATCCAGAATCCCTTGTCATGGTGTTCAGTAACCATAGATCCAGCTTGAGATGTCTGCTATTTAAGTAGCACTGAGGGCCAGCTGCTGCCCTTTAGAGGAACTGAGGAACACCAGGGAGTTAAAGCCAGTGTGCTGAGTTGCCTGTATGAATAGCTTTCGGCTCCTTTGATCAGCCTGTGGGCACCGGAGGCTTCCACGCCGCCTGCCCTGTGAGCGTTTCCTTTCTATGGCCTCGTTTCATGTCCGGAACGCAACAGACTAACGCCATAGAGAGGCTTTCTTTAGCCTTCAGATCAAAGAGACCACACTACAGCAAGCCTTGGTCATTCCTGTTTTTTTGTACGTATTCTTTATTCGGCTTTATGGCAAGGGATGGTGTAGCTCACAGTTTGTGTTTTTGCCATTGATCATGAGAGATCTCAGATTAGGCTGCCTCCAAACTTACTCTGATCCCTGATTCCATTTTCTATGATTGTTTGATATACTGTATGATTATCACATGACCATATTTTTAAATGTAATGATTTCAGTTAATTTATTTTTTTTGCTCTATCTTTCCTATCTGTCTGTTCATATTAGTATTGCTATACAAAGGCAGAAGCCAGGCGTGATGCAGCTCGTGTTGCTCTGATGAACTCTACATTCAACGATTTGCCCTGTCGTCGTATCACTCCAGAATTCATTACCCACAGCATAGAGGAGGCTGCCGCCACCACCAGTGTAAGACAAATCAACTCTTCATCTTCACGGCATGGTTTAAAATAAAATATTATTTAATTGAGGTTTATTTATTATTTATTTAATATTTGGATTTAACAAATATTTTTGTAAAAATGTTATGTTGTGTTCTAAACTGATTTTTGGCTCACTTTTTTGATTTTTTTTTGGTTTAGGCGCTTATTTCCAGTCCAGTCCCTGTACCTGACCAGTTGCATCGGAATGTTTTTGTTATTTTTGTTAAGCCACACAGTGACTAGTAATCATTCAAGTATCAAAACCATGTTACTTAAGTCAGGAACCAGTGAGAAACAGGTGCAGGGGATGATCAGGCCGGTGATTAGTACAGTACACTGGTGATGCTGAATGATGAGTGGGTCGAACAGATGAAAAGGGAAATGAGGTTGCTGCTGAGGTTGGTGCATAAGCAACTGGTTTTTAAGTGTCTTTTTAGGCATTTTGCAGCCTGTCACAGTAAAGCATATTTGTTCCCCCTACTTTAATCTCCAGCATTCAATTTAATTTCATTATTATACACAGCTACAGTATATTACTGTGTGTGTGTGTGTGTGTGTACAGTATATACAACTCCACTTACCTTAATTGCATACCAGTTACTGTATAAGAAGTTGAGGAAATATCATAATCATTCACTGCACTGAATGAATGAACATTCACTCACTCTCTATATTTAAAGAGAAGTGTTCATGTAGTCCAAATTAGCGAGGAGGCATGCAAATGATTCCAAAACCTACAAAAATCCACCACTAAGAACTTCTGTCTCTTACACTCCTAAAGGACTTCCCAGCTCCCCCAAAACTCGCCAAGCTTTACAATCAGTGTGTCTGTGTGGTCTCTCTCTTCACCATCCTGCCATTTCTCATGTTTTGTCTAAACCTTTTGTTCCCCAGCAACGATTACAACATGCAAAGCAAAGGACGAGTAGCAAGGTCTAGCCCTCCCACTGCATTTGTGTCTCTATCAGAATGAGTGATTACTGGCCAAGAAGTCACTGTGATTCACTGTTTTCAGGGTAACATGGAGGATGCCTCGGATCCAAGCACCAGTTTAGGAGCTTATTGTCTCATGCTAAAATCCAACACAGGAAAAACCATGCTGGAATTTCAGGTGTGAAAAAAATCTCATGATCTAAATCTAAATCTATTATTTTTAAGAAAATACTTTGCAATAGCCGAAAGAGATCATTTTTGCAGTGATTCCATGCATTTAGATCGGCCATGACATATTTTATTTGTTGTAGTACAATTAAATCTCCACTACAAGAAACTGTTGAAGCAGCACTGTCAATACCAGTTCTGTCTATCAGCAGAGATGTCTTTAATAAAATTTCACATTAAGCTTATTAAAGATTTGGAGGACAGTGTTGTCACAACTTTAAGTACAATGCATAGACGTTATCCAAGACATACATTCCAATTTCTGCCCCAAATGATGCATGTAATGCTGAAAAATAACTCCTATATTTTGAAATTCTTACTGTGTCTTACTAATTAGTCTTAGTTAAGAAAACATAACGCTAGATCTATGCGATGTAAGTTTAAATGTAGATATTCCAATGTGCTAAGCTCTTGAGACAAGTTACAATGTTTGCACATCTGTGTTAAATTAGAGTCATTAGTGTGATGAACAGTCACAAGCAAGATATGAAAATAATGAAAAGGAATGAAAATGAACTGACTAAAAATCTTTTTTTTTTTTTTAAAGGAATTAATGACAGTATTTCAGCTGTTACACTGGAATGGGACACTGAAGGCTTTTAGGGAGAGGAAGTGTAGTCGTCAGGTATGTCCAGCTCTACAACTCTTATTGCAGTCTGAATAGTAAGGGTTATAAAAGCTAGAAGCTTCTTGTCTTGAATTTATATCAATTCAAACATACAATGTATTTTAAAATATCTAACCCAATTTAAAAGGGATATATGTATGGAAATAAACACTTCTTGCATGCTTCCAATTTGCAAACCTTATTTTTTATAACCCTATTACCTTATTGTCTTACCTGAAACTGATCTTCCTAATAATAAAAATAGGCTGGCCACATTTTCATTAAATAACCTGTTTTTTTTCTTCTTGATACTGATTGTCCAGGCATAAAAGCAAATAACACATTTATATTAGGACAGTTTGTATGTTGTGTTATTGTTTCGCTAGTAATAATTTGTATGGTTGACACACCACATAATCTAAGCAAATAATAATAAAAAAAAAAAAGGTTAAAAAATTTATTTATGTACAATCATTACTATTCAATTCAATTTTATTTGTATGGAACTTCTGGATGAAGCCTTCTATGTTAGCACTTTGTAAGAGTCAGATGTTTAGTTGTAACTTTTTTTCTTTCACATGGAAATGTCTTTAAGATGAAATATGTTGCATTTTGCAGTTTAATAGTAATAAGGTACATTTTCTTCTTATTTACTTTAACTGACAAAACAACTGTTTATAGCTATTTATAAAGATCATCAGTTCCCAACCCTGTTTGTGTAGTACGCCCTGTACTCCTATACATTTTAATGCTTTTTCCTGCTTTAAAACAGTAATTGCTTTAAAACAGAGTAATTGAATCAGGTATTCTCAGAGCAGGAAAAATATTGAAACCTGTCACAAGAGAATAACAAAAACTAACTTGCCTTGTGGATGTTCCAAGGCACTAAATGGAACTACAGTACATATAAACTGATAAAAATGTATGGCATGTTGGTTTCATAAAAATATTTTAAAAAATGTTAGTGTTAGCAAAATGCAGTGCCATGAAAGGAATAAAATTATTCAGGATGTTCTCTTAGAGGAAAAAAAAACTTCAAAGTACAAGTAGTATTTCTAATTTGTGTTTGGTTGGGTCACACACTGTACCATCTTGTCCTTGACTGCTTTCCAATGACAGAATTCCCCATATTTTTTTTATTCCTCACTTGTCAACTGTCACTGACAATCTGAAATTCTTCTGAACCACTGATTAAATGAATAAACGAATAAAAAAAAACCTTTATGGAAATTTTCAATAAAAACAGAAAATTATTCAGCTTGAACTCAACATGATGACTGTACAACCCCCCCCACAAATATCATCACAGCAACAGATGGGTAAGTTCATGTGGACACACTACATACATCCTCACCACGCTCACTGTGTTTATGTGTGAAACAGGAGGTGATCAGCTACTACTCTGAGAAACGGCTGGATGAGTGTATGCGTAGTCACATGGCTCTGGATTGGCTGCAGAGGGAGAGGAAGAGACCAGGTCTACTCTCGCATGAACTTCAGCTTGCTTTCAAAGAGCTGGCCCAGGCTCGGCAGGCCGGCCGAGAGCTCCGCTTCTACAAGGAGAAAAAGGAAATCCTCAGCCTGGCACTCACTCAGGCCTCCACTGAGGTACTGCAGGCCTACTGCGAGGAAGAAGAAGAGTGCTGGAGAAAAGGAGAAACTGCATTGGCATATCTGACCTGTGGGGGTCGAAGTCCGGAGGGTCGCACGGTGGACTCCTTAGAACATTACGAGTTTTATTACCTGGAGAGTGGGAGTGACAGAGAGTCACTGGGTTGAAGTGTATATGTGTGTGTGTGTCTGTGTGTGTGTGTGTGTGTGTGTCGGGGGCAGGTAACGTGAAAGACCTTAGACTCACATTCAAGAAAAGAGCCTGCATGTTGTACATTTTCAACTTCTTTGTAGAGATTGATGTACTGTAGTACGTGCAGCTAAATGGGCTCCCGTGTAAATCAGATTTCTTTAGTAGTAAATGCGTTAGGAGTACATTTCAGGTTTGAACTTCTAGAGAGTAGCGCCAGCTCTCTTATTGTTTGGCCTGAAAATTTTATAACTTGGTTTTTGTTGTGAAAAAAAAAATCATTTTGTATTGCCTTGGGATTTAGAAGGGAGTGTAAATAAATGATGATACTTTTTGCTTCAGCCACAGGGTGTCGCCATATCCTGTAAATACCAGATACCCTCTTATACTAAGGTACGCGATAGTGGTTCTCAACCTTATTCTTGCCCCTGTTTCCCTGCTCTACCACACCCACAAGAAAAGGCTGTTAATTAGTCGATTAGTTAAATCCGGCGTGTGTGATATAAGAAAACATTACAATTTGCAGGGCAGTGGTCGTCCAGGACCTGAGGTTGTTCGGGACCCAACTCCAGATTGTTACAGGCCATTTTCCCAATGAACTGAATAAAAATGCAGTAAAAAATCACAAACATTTAAGTTAAAGCCCTCCTTTTAATAGTGTTCTGCCACTGTTTGCCATTTTTCTTTTGATATTTTATGATATTTCTTTCATGATTATCCTTACCTCATGAGGTGAAATCTTGCATGGAGCTCCAGACTAAGGGTGATTGATGATTATTTTGTATTTCTTCTATTTGCGAATAAATCGCTCCAACAGTTGTCTTCTTCTCGCCAAGCTTCATGCTGATGGTTTTGTAGCCCATTTCAGCCTTGAGCAGGTCTGCAATCTTGTCCCTGATGTCCTTTGACAGCTCTTTGGTCTTGCCCATATTGGTGAGGTTTGAATGGAAGATAGAGATTCTGTGGACAGGTGTATTTTATACACATAACTACAGTAGTTGTTGTTAGAAGCACCTTCAGGAATTAATCTATGTACACCACACAAGCACATAACCAGTCTGCGGAAGCCAGAATTATTGTTGGTTGGTAGGGGATTTTTCTTATTTCTTATTTTACTCACTGAGGTGCAACTCAATTTATTTGTATAGTGTGATTTTTTTGCTGGTGTTTTTGCTGGTGTACTGTCTCTATCCTTTGGAATGGACCTTTGGTGGAGATTGTAGACCCTTTGTTTCTTTGTGGCTGGCGGACTTGCGGGGTCTGCAGCGGGGATCAAGTATTTTTTGACCCACTAGATATTTTCTCACCCATTCCATTCTCATTTCCCTAATTTTCTTTTGATTTTGTAAAGCTGCTTTGCGACAATGACCATTGTTAAAAGCGCTATTTAAATAAAATTGAATTGAATTGAATTAAACATGTAAGATTTCTTAGATAAACACAATGGCTTACTGGTTAAGAGGTTTGTATTGTTTCTCCGGTCTGTGTGTGTGTGGAGTTTACATGTTCTCCCTGTGCTTGGTGGGTTTCCACTGGGTTTTATTCATGGTCATATGGTGTGGGCTGATTGGCATTTCCAATTCGCTGTAGTTCATGACTGAGTTTGTGACTCTGTGTGTGTGAGTGTGTATGTTCGCTTGTTTACTGTGATTGGTTAGGACCCCATCCAGCATGTACCCTGCCTTCCATCCTGAATTCCCTAAAATAGGCTCCAGGTTTCCTGCGACCCTACACAGGATAAGCGGTACAAACAGATTTCGACAGATTTCTTAGAATCACACAGGAGTTCTACTTGAACCCTTTTTCGTTATGTAACCAGTCATTTGTATTTTGCATATAACCTCTGACAGTTCCCTTAGAGGGACAAACCAATATACACGTACACACACTTTTTTTCTAACAGTGAAATTTAGGACACTATTTTATATCAAAGAAGTGTTTATGTCTAATTTATATCTAATTTGCATAATTTAAAGATACAGTATTTTATATACTTTTATGAAAATAACAAAAACAATTAACTAAATTATCATTAAGTGCAGTCTGCATTTTGAATTTATTCATATATATTATCACTGACGTTTAGTTCCTAGCGGTTTCAAAATTTCTGCTGCACACAAGACACCCAGTGTACTTCATTAACAATAATAGTTTGGTACCAAATGTTGCTAAACCATATGTTTACCATCACCATCTTCAGTGTATATGTTCTATTCAAATAGTTTTTCATTACATACAAATTAAAAATTCATCACTCATATTAAGTGTAAATATTCTGAAAATATGTTTTTCATAATTTTTTATATCTGTTTTAAGCTTCACATAATCCTTTGTTTATAATGTCTGTCTTAATGTGACTTGAGAAAAAGACTGAAGACTTGATCTGGGACATGAGAAAAACAAGTTAATTGTTATCAAAGTTGCACATTTTTCTAAGACATTAGAGCAGAGAATGCACTTCCCTATTAGAGAAGAGTAGAGCAAACATTCCATCACATAGGCTGGCTTCAGTACTGTAAGTCTGGCATAAAGATAAGATAAAAATTATGTCCACAAATAATTTGCTCATTATTTCCATTTAGTGAGTGCAATAGCCCTAGTTCAGTAAAAACACAGCAAGTCATTAGTGTTAGAGTCTCCAGTTCATTCACTCCTGGAGCAATTGAAAAAGAAAAAAAAAAAAAGTAGGCCATATGAGATCCGTTTTTTTCCCTCCTCAACTTTTTTCCTTGCAGTGGTTGCTAGGAGACTGTTGAACCTACGGCAAGAAATCATGAGCTACAGCCACGATGGTCATGTGTCCTCCACTGTGCTCTAGGTAAGAACTGATATTGTTATATAAGATGCTAATTTACTCTTTTTAACCTTGCTTCTGGTTTAACTTTAAAATTGAGTCCTTGGTAGAGATGGTGTAATTGAGCTCCACACTTTCCAACTGCTTTCCACCTCATTTAGGATAAACAGATATCTTTCATATCGATGAACTGCCAACACTTGCAGTCTAAAACAACATTATTACCAATTAGCACTGGATCATTTATGCATAACATGATTTTTGCAGAAATTAATAGAAATTAATTGTTAATTAAACTATAAATCGTCTTCGGTTTTGGTAAATTTTCTCCTGACACAACAGCCAGTTGGGACCCAGCTGGTGTCCAGTTTGTGCTTATTTTGTTATTTTCCAGGAGAAATGCTGTGCCAAATTGAATAGCTACAGAGGTATAGACAGGAAAAGCGGCGAGATAATAGCATATTTAGCTCTATTTTCGAGTGAACATGTCTTCCCCCTCTCAAGGGAGAGAGAGTAATTTTCTACAGCTAATGCTTGTCACAGGCCTGATGGACCAGACTTTGTGACGTGACTGGCTTTCTCCAATTTACTGGGTTAAAACCCATTTGAAATCAAATAGAATGACATTCCATTCTTTCTGGTGTTCAGCTCAGGGCAATGAAATGTAAATTGCAAAGTCCTGTTCTAATACTGATTGTAAGGAAGAAGAGACTATAAATTTTACAATGAGTTAGCAGTTGATGAAATGGGAGTGAAATATTTCCATTACAGTACATGAATGGGCAGAAAAATTGAATTTTAAGGAGTGCTGAAGAAAATATCAGTGCTGATACATTATATCCTTCAGGCATGTAACCCTTAATGGTTCAGGTAAAAAGTATGTATACAGCAAGAAATATTAAATATCTTTCTTTTGAGTTCTAAATATGACTTTTTGGCTCCTGTTTTATTGTTCACAACTATCTTTCAAGGTTGAATAATTGATGAGAAAAATTATCATTACATAAAATTAGTTTACTTCCCATCTGAACTAAGCAACCATAGTGCATCTTTTCTATTAATAATAAAGACACCATGTTATTAGCAATCATACTTAACCTCTTTATATTGGACACAACAACAACAACAACAATAAGAATAAGAATAATAAGAATAATCAGAATAATAACAAATAGCATCATAATGGAAGCTTGTTTGTTAACAAGCCCAGGCTTCTTTGTTGGCAGAAACAGGAATTAAACCCAGATTGAGTCAATTCAATTTAACCATATATCCACACATTCCAATGTATGGGCAAAACAGTTTATGTTTACAGGACAAAAGATGAATCTGGAGAAGTAACCAGGCAGACTTTAGAAAATAAATAAAACCTCAAAAGCTCAGCAGACACAGAAGCCTGAACTCAGTATTAAACCATAGACTGGAGCTGGATGGCATTAATACTACTCTTGTGCCACATTCTTGTCTTTGACAAAGCTGTTGTTGTTATTATTATTAGCAGTAGTAGTAATAGTAGCAGGCAGCATGGTTAGCACCTCTAGGGTCTGAGTTTGTTTCCAGCTGCGGGGTCTGTGTGCATGGAGTTTGCATGTTCTTTCTGTGCTTGGTGGGTTTCCTCTGGGTACTCCGGTTTCCTCCCACAGTCCAAAGACATGCAGATTAGGCATAGTGTGTGTGAATGAGTATGTACTGTATGTGTGTGTTCCCTGTGATAGACAGGCACATACAGTCTTTTCTTAAATGTAAGGTTGCTTTTCAAAGCAAAAAGGCCATGTTTTGATCTGCTGTGTTAGAAAAAATAATAGTGAGCGCACCATCCAGATGATTTTGCATCTTGTTAACCTTGTGTAAGCCCTCCTGTCAAGGCATCTTTGTGTGCTGAGCCCAACTTCAGGGCCATGTGGCAGCACTTCCTCCAACGCTCTCTCCCACCTCTCATGCTCGTTCTCACACATTAAGGACATCTCACTCTTTTCCTCTCCTCCTCCTTTCATTTTATTCACACTGTTTGTTGATTAAACCAACAGCATCACTAGCCTATGTGATGAAGTAGACTTCATTCTGTAATATGAGGCAGGTTTTGTTGGAAACTGATTCTGCTCAAACTGATTCTGATATAATTATTCTCTCTCTCTCTCTCTCTCTCTCTCTCTCTCTCTTTATATATATACTGTATATACTGTAGATATATAGTATATACTAGGCTATATATAGTATATATATATACTATATATATATATATATATATATAGAGAGAGAGAGAGAGAGAGAGAGAGAGAGAGAGAGATAGATAGATAGATAGATAGATAAAGAGTTAAAGAGGTAGAGAGGTAGATACTGAAGATTGACACCACACTAAGAGACCTATTTTATATAAATGACGTCTAACAAGTGAAACGATGCAGTGTAAAAATACGTGTGTAGTTTTTTTCTGATGAATTTGAGGCAGATGGAACTGTCAGATTGTCCTCTCTGCATAGTTGAGCTTCTGAATCCTCACCCACTTTATTGCTGAAGCCTTGCCCAACATAAACACTCCGTCTTCATTGACATGGTGCCATCAATTCCACATAACTAACAGGAGAACAGTGCTGAAATAGAAACCCAGCATGAGTCCCAGTCACACTGTTATTTACTGCTCCTGACTGTCACCCATGCATAGAAAACTGCCTCAAAGAAACACCACAGATAGAGATTAAATTAAAATTTTTGGCTAAAGAAGTGCTTTCATAATAGGGTGAGCAGCACAAATGAGGTCTTTAATCAGGGTTTTTAGCAGAATAGCTCCCTTGATTTCCCACTTGGCTTATCATAAATGCCATGTTGTATTCCCAATGGCCAATGTGTTTCAGCAGGAATAAATTGGAAACTTCCATCCTGCCCGGTGTGTTTTCTCCTCCTCTGTTTCCAGTAAATTAAACTTGTGCTTGCATGCCTCGGAGTTCAGCAGCCTGAGAAGAATAGTATTTAGTAAGTGATTAAAGTGATTACAAATGTCTGCATCTTGCTCATCTTGATTAGAGCCTAACTTCAAATCAGAATATTAATAAGCAGAGTTCAAACTTTGCAACTCTGGAACAATGGGTCAAACATACAAATTTTGAACTAGATAATGTTAATGTTTAAATGTTACATTTTATATATAACATTAAATGAATTATTATCCTTGTTCATTTAAAAACCCTGGGTTTGGAGTCAAAGTTGTTCTTCTTCTAGACTGGCTGCCAACTAAGTCTAATGAGCTGGTCTGCCCACCCAGTTATATCGCCAGGAACTCGCTCGTGCCAACTCTTAGCAACACCGATGTGAAGGTATTGGGAAGGGCACATTAATGTAGGAGAGGCCATGTGCACCTACTGTATGTCTGGCCTGAGAAGCTGGGCCATGGTTCTGCTGCATCACTATACCTAGAAAGAAGAGGCTATGAGAGATGCATCATGTTTCCTCTGTCCCACTAACAACCCAGGTAGTGGGAGCTCATAAGTTCTGTCATACAATCCTTCTAGGACCAGGACAAGTCTGATGTAAAACCTACCTTTGTCAATGCCACAGCCCTCTCAGCTCACTGAGCCACTATAGGTGGAGTGTCACCTGGAGTGAGGTTGATTTGCATACACTGATCCTCACAAGAAAACTATGCAGCACAGGTGGGGAGAAAATCATAGCAAAGTTTTGAAATGACATGTTTAGATGGCCTCTGGAGTTGGAGTCATCTCAACTTCTGCATGTATAGTACCAGTCATACGTGTGTCTGAAAATATTTATCTGCTGCTTATGCTCTGTAAAGTCTTCATAAAATCTCTAATCTGAGTTGCTGTTAATTGGTTAGTTTTTAGGTTGATAACACTAAGTAAACTTCTCCTCTGCGGTTGAGGTAAGTTTTGGTCTTTCTTTCTTTGGATGGACCAGATTCATCATGGTGCTTGATGGGTTTTGTAAATGCACTTGCTAACCATCATGTCTTAAAATAACAACTGTTATTTAAAATCTTCACTATTGATCTAGATTGATAAATAGAAAATAAATCAGAAAACAGAAAACATTGAACTGGTACTGTAGGCCCTATTTAGTGAAGCACTGCTTGCTTTAAAAGAAGAGGGACATAGAAAAGATGGTCCAAACAACAATAGTCTTGCCATCACCTTATTAGCTGGGCAGGATCAACAGATGTCTCACCAAGGGGTAAGAAAGGAAGAGAAAAAAAACCAACAACACTGAAAGTAGGGTGCCGGAGTGTTCACATAATGCAGGATTCTGTCAAAAACAAGTGACCACAGAGACATACAGGTATTGTAACCCGAGAACTAGCCAGATAAGATAATGATATTGAAACACTCAGTGAAATGCAACTTGCAGACCAGATATCTATTACAGAATGTGGAGCTGGTTAAACCCTTTACTGGTCCAGAAAAATGCACTCACAGTAGTGGGAATTATTATAAAGAATTCAATTGCCAACAAACCCCAGAACCTCCCAGTTGGACACCATCTGATTTGACTACAATTACACAACAACCAGTTTGTCACCATCAGCAGCAGCTATGCTCCCACATTCATGCAATTATTTAAATCGTTTTCCAGCAGAAAGCTCACTTCAAAACTTCATGGCAACACCCTCGCTCCAAGCACTGTCATCTGCTGCATCACATTCTAGTATGCCAAAAGGATGCACCAGATGTACTAAGAACTTGTGTCGTGACTGGTGCAGACTGCTACACAGATCACAGGCTGGTCAGAGCCAAATTCTGACTGTCCATCAAATCAAATCAGAGGAAACGGCCTTAGTTCTGAAACTTCTCTTCCAGTCCAAAGAGTCTGTCAACTTGCAGTTTCTTTATCAGAGTTAAATTAGAAGAGCATCTGTACAACACAAGTGAACATGCATGAGGAGAACACAGACCCTGAGTCTCATTGGTGACAGTATTCTCTAGAAGACATCTCCTGAAGTAGCAGGATTCACAACCGCGAAGAACAAAAACTGATTTGATGTACAGTAAATGATGCTGAGATTCAGGATGTTCTCCAAAAGAAAGACTACTTTTTTTCTATAAAAAAGTACTTGCTAAGTCAGACAATCTGGCAGCAAAATTCTATTAAGCACTGTGTGCAGTGTATAGTCTAATCCAGGGGTCTCCAAATCCAGTTCTGGAGGGCCAGTGTCCAACACAGTTTGGTGATTCTTCTTATCATTTAGCTAATCTGTTAATTACTAGGTTCAGTGGGTATGTTTAGGTGTTGGTGAATTACAAACTGTGCTGGTCACTGACCCTCCAGGACTGGATTTGGAGACCCCTGGTCAAATGCAATCACCCCTGCCATTAGGTGACAGTGCCAGTCTTCTTACTGACTAGGAATCTATCTTCTATCACTGAACAAAACACTACAGGAACCTCTTTGGGCATAAATGCCAGGTGCAAGCAGAGGCAATTAGGAAGATTCCTAGAAAGCAGTGAGGATGGAACTTGACAACCCTCCCACCCAGGACGAAATCGAAGCAGCCATTGCAAAGCTAAATTACCACATGTCCCCTGGAGTTGATGGCATAACAGACCTTCTCACAGCATGATGGGAGAGTGGAGTTTTACCACAAGACACCATCATCATCTTTCTGTATAAAAACAAAGGAAAGACATAAGACTGCTTTAATTACAGAAGGGCCACCCTGATGTCTGTAGCAGGGAGAATACTTTCAGGGGTCATCTTGGACAGACTACCCGACATGTATTAAGGAAAACCAGAAATCAGAAAGCCAGTATGATTTCAGAGCAAACCAAGGCACAGCAGACATGATATAGTTTTTTTACGATCCAGGAGAAATGCAGGCATTTATTGATCTGACCAAAGTCTTTCATACAGTTAACCAAAATGAACTCTGGTAGATTCTCTCAAGACTGGGCTGCCCACCAAAGCTTCTCATGATTTCGCTGCTGCACCATGAAGGTCAGATGGGACAAGTGAAACCTGGTAGGTATCTGTATGACTGATTTCTGATTGACAACGGGGTCAAGTAAGGCTGGGTCCTCGCACCGATGCCCTTTGCAGTTTTATTTCGCATGACGCTTAGAGAGACTAAGAAAGATCTCATGGAAGGGATTTAAATATGGTTCCAGACTGATGGAAGTGGCTTCAAGCCATATAGCCAGCACCATGGTACTGTAAATGCTGATTCAGGAACTGATCTTTGCAGAAGACTGCACACTTCATGCAGGAAGCAAATAATCACTTCAGGCACTTAGCAATCATTTTGTTATAAAGCCTGTAGCCTTATAACCTCTCAAATAGAGGTCCCCCATCAGAAAACACCATATGGTACTTACAGCCCTCCACATATCAACATTGACCCTGGCATGAAATGTCAAGACTGTATGACAAACAATAAAATCTTAGACCGAGACAACACGACCAGCATTGCGGCCATACTAATGACCAGACACCCACAATACTCACGACACCTGCCATATATGAAGAAAACATAAATGCCTAAAGCTGCGTTCTATCGAAAGCTTTGTCTGGAAAACATGACATAAGAACCCCACAAAAGCACTACAAAGTCCAGCTAAAGTGGCAATTTAAAGCAGCTGGCATTCCAAAGAAGAACTGGGAAAATGTTTCAGAAATAGAGTCAGCTGGAGAGCAACCATCAAGCGAGGCTCTGAGACCTTTGAGTAAAAGTGAATCTGACATCATAATCATCATCATGCAACATTTTTTTGTGATTGCAATATAATTTGAATCCTGTTTATATATAAAATATATATATTTGCTACATGTACTTTGTACATGTTCTAGTAAGCTCACTATTATTTTAAAACGTTGGGCAAAAATCCAAGTAAAGAACAATTTTCTAACTTAATTCATAATTTTGAACTAATCATTTTCTCTTCACTCAAAAGCAGACTCACTACTAAGCTTGTGTAACATGTGGGAGTGAGTTTCGACTGTACATCCTTGGAGTGGAGTGTATCTAATATCAATTAAGTCGCTTAGTAAGTAAATGGTTTTTGCATTTACTTATTCATGACACCTATACTGTCACAGCTCCTACTGTACACTGTCACAGTTTTCATGTAGTGGAACACAGCTTGTCCTGACAAATTAATATTTTTGTATTTTTAAGTTAATTTTGGCCAGCTTACAGCTTATTTTAGCAAGATTACACTGTCTCAAAATATTCAGTTTTGTTGGTTTTGATTCACAGCGGCAGCCGAATGCCTTTAATTAGCACTAGACATTTTTGCTACAGTAGTTGAAAAACTACAAAAGTAAGAGAACAATGTGTATTTATTTATTTTTAAGTTGTCACTGGATTGGTTAACTTGTGGTCAGCTGTGTGGGTAATGTAATGTATTGAGACCCTGGAGTCACATATGTGCAATCCGTAAGCATAAAATTGGTCCTTGCTTACGGCAGCCATTTTCATTGTTGTCATCATGTGGAAGTAGGTGTCTGTGTGTTTCGCCAAGTCTTTGTTCATGGAGTTAACCGTACATTGAACAGGTGAATTATTTAAAATTCCTGCCAGCCTTCAGTGCTTTTACAAAAGATATTTAATTTTTAAATAAATTACATCTTGATGTTCAAAGGCGGGGCATAAGCTTTTGCTTGAGGTTAAAGTTACAGTTACAGATGGAAAGGTGACATCCTAGTAGTAATTGTAATTACATTAAAACATTAAAACATTATAGTATATTAATGTTATTCTATTACTCTTTAGTGTTCTGTTGTAGACTAGAATTACGCAATCAATCCATCTTACTACTTTTAGAACAGCGTTTTCAGTGTGTTTTTTAATTATATATGCTATATATACATATTGCATTTAGTTATACTGTAAATAGGCATACTGTATCAAGGTATATAGGCACATATAGGATTTATTTATGTTTATATAAATATATATATTTTTTGTCTGTCTGTTTGTTTGTCTGTACATTATGTATGTATGTATGTATGTATGTATGTATGTATGTATGTATGTATGTACTGTATATATGTCTATTTGTTACAGCATCACACAAAACTGTCTGGACAGAATATAATGAAACGTTGTCAGTCCTTAGGTATTTGCCTGAGTTAAATGTGCGACATAAATAAGATCAAACTTTTGACTAAAAGGGAAAATATGTGTTAAGTGCCAGAATATAAACTGATAGTTTTGACAGTGTACTGTACTGCACATGCTTCAAATTGTTGGCATGTTTTAAATTGACTGCTAGATTATAAAGTTTTGACAGCGTCCCATCAATAACAAGTACTTCAGAGTTACTTTATCAATATAAATAATTAAATACAGTTTTGTCTGTACATTGATCTGAACTCACTTTTTCAATGATATTTTTATGTTTCATACATTGGAGGACCCGAAATCTGTTTGTCTGTCCAGTTACAGCATCACACAAAACTGACTTTAAGAGTAGAATTTAATGAAAATTGTTCTGTACTTACTGTAGATACCCACTTGAAGTTAAATCTGCACCATAAATATAATCAAACTTTATCTAGTTTAAAATAGAGTTAAAAAAAAAAAAAAAAAAGAATGAATTGCACCTACTCTCTTTACATGACTTGCATCAGCTTGTACAGTACTTGAAAATGCGGCTTCAGTTAGATTAAAGGAAACATTTAATGTGAATCATTACCACAATGCTTTTTTGGTTGTAGGGAGATTCTATTTTTTGGGGGCGTACAGCTATTAAAACTAAGTTAATAATAAAAAAAAAATTACTTAATAAAATTATGGTAACAATTTGCATCGGGGCATAGTAGTTACCAATGTGACTTCACACATCCAGGGCTAAGGGTTTGACTCCTGCTTTTGGGTCTGCTAGTGTGGATCTCCCCATGCTTGGTGGGTTTACGCTGATGATTACAGTTTCCTCCTACAGTCCGAAGACATACAGAGTAGGCTAACTGGCATTTCCAAATAGCCTTTAGTTTGTAGGTGTGTTTCTGTCCTGCGATGGATTGGCAACCATCCAAGTCCCCTGGTATAGGCTCCAAGCTCCCCGTGACCATGAATAGGCTAAGTGGTATAGAGAATGATTGAAAGAATTAGCTTGGACATTTTTGAGTAGGATGGATATCTAAACAGGAGTGAGAGTAAATTAACTGAAATAATTTGGTTAATTAATATCAACAGAACTTCTGTATTAAGTTGGTTCAACTTAAAGAAGCTTTTGCTGGTTAAATCAAATCATGTAACAATACATGTAGAATTTACTCTGTAATGCCAGTTGGGGTAACATAAAAATATGCAGGCAAACTGTTGCAATAATAATAAAAAAAAAAAGTAGAACCAAAACGCAGTTCTTTGCATGATGTCTGTAGCAATAATTTAGAATTACCAATCCATCCCCTGACATGATTTTGGGAGGTTAAAGGAACTACGAGAACATACTTGACCTCCCATACTTAACCTCCCAAAATCATGTCAAATTCTTGCAGTTATTTACTTACATTAAAGCCTATTAAAATTTTTATAGCAAACAACTGTAAAACATATTATAGTAATTTACTGTAACTATCTTGCACAGTATAAACCAACATATCCAATACACTTGCTCATTTGGCTGATGCTTTTAAAAAGCAGAGACTTACCGTTAATGTAGGATACAGACATGTTAAATGTTACTCGAAAGTGTTACTTAAAAACCCTAAAACCTGACCCACAACAATGTGCTGCTCTAGAATGCCCTTATACAACTATTTCTATCACTGAAAAAATTGTATTGAGTCAATGCAAACTGGTTCCTTGCTTAGTATAAAGTTTAGCAAATCTTTGCAGTTGTCGTTGTGGATAACATTTCTTTAAATAACTTTACTAGTTAATAATTAACAGAGGTACAGTAGCTAGATATTGTTGTATGTTGATTCTAACTTTAAAATTATGTTTTTGCTCAGATTTGTAAACATCCTCCTAAAGCTTCCAAAAAAGCACAGATAGCTGAAGGCTATATTCATTGTCATCCATGTTATCCAGTTTTGCAGATGACAGACCCACTTCTCAAGGTCTATGAGTAACATTAATATTTAATCCAGAATAGTGTGCTTTACGATAACTGGCATCCCATTGAGGCTGTGTTCTTCCCTCTGGCCATTGCTGGTAAAATAGGCTTCCACTGCAATCACCACCAATGTTTTTTTCAATAATTAATTTTCATTTCTTGTAATATAAAATAATTCTATTTAATATTATATGTATTATTATTATTGAGATTTTATAAACATGTACTGTATACTAAAACTGAATAAATGGCATTCTTAAAAATACACACACATTTTGTTTTTATTGAAGCTAGAGAATGTCACAGATTTTTCTTTTACTTCTTTCTTGTCACCAGTGGTAATAAGGCAGGATGCAAGTGCCGACTGTTCTGGAGTTCGCGCACGCATATATGAGTTTGGAGGTGTTTTCCCCTGATGACGCCAATAAGAACTTAAATTACACTTTCAGTTTTGATCGTACAGACAAGATCTATATATTAATCGAATCTGTAAAGT
>JAQMYG010000014.1:9255708-9269228 GCA_030014215.1 Clariallabes teugelsi | reverse complement strand
TGTGAAGCTGCTTTGAGGCAATGACAATTGCTAAAAGCGCTATACAAATAAAATTGAATTGAATTGAATTGAATTCTTGCATTAACATTTTTGCCTGTTTGAAAATATTACACTGAAATAGTATTTGACAAATCTTTATAAATGATCTATTTTTTTTCTTTCTCAAAACTTGCAGATCTGTCACCGGTGGCAGCGATTAGATTTAAACCTCATATATTCATTAGCAGTGGGTAAATCTTTACCTCAGGTGTAAGTGCCAGACTTGAAAAAGGTACTTATTGTGGATTGAAACATCTGAAGTGTAAAACCATTATGCACTAGAATGATGGTGATATGAAATGTAAGCTGATTATATTTTTTGTTAAAATGTTTGTTTTAAACACAGTTTTAATGTCTCTCATGTTCCATGTGGGAGAAAAAAAGCAAAACCTAAATATCTAATATATTTGAAGTCAAAATAGAAGACAGTGTTTATTGAAGCATAAATGTGCCTTAGAAAGATTACTACTGTATAAAGCGTGATGTGCTGTAAAAGTGAATTGCATCTGATCATGTGTATTAAATAAATAAATAGGAGCACATGTGAAAACACAAACCATAGCTTTCTTTGTAAGCTTTAGAAGCAAACATATGATATGTCCAGAACATGCTAGGAAAATGCATTTGAAGCAGTAGTTAAAAGCAAATCCAGTCATATGGGAATAGAGCAAGAGGATGTAGGCGTGGGGGTTGGGATGTAGGGTGGAAACAGCAGAGGAAGATATTACTGTACATGCTGTCCAAGTATAAAAGATAAATGCACATTTAGGATGTCTACAGGGACAACAAGCCGCTGTCTTAGTTTCTGATGACTTTACAGTGCATCACTATCTTGCATCCTTCACTTACTGGCATGCAACTAGATTTTACTAAAATAACCCAGCTTTCGACATACACAGCTGTACAACACATACTGTAAGTGAGCAGCTGTGTTTTTTTCCAGCCTGATAAGCTTGACAGAACATAAGAACATTTTCAGCCCGACTAGACATTTCAGAGATTACTCATATTAAATATCAGTCCTGTTGTTATCATTTAAAAGGTCAGAGAGTGGATGAATAAAGGCGCTGATTATATAATCTACAAGCATTTTTTTATTTTTACAAGCATGAATTTTACCTCCTGGGAATATAATGACTTATTGGCTCCAGTTTCGTGGTCAGAACACCATCTGCACCTATTAAGTAATGATTATAGGGCAGATTTCCTAATGTTTCTGTTGTTGCAACCCCTATCTTAGTGTTAAAAATTGCATGTCTGATTTGCTAAATAGGTGCATAGGGCTTTTATCGCTTAGAGTAAGTTCAACGGGTGGTCACTTGCGCTTTGTGCTCATGTCTCATTGTGTAGCACAGCCATGAGCACAAAATACTGGACAGATTACTGTAATTAATCACCTTCTTTTGTTCATAAAGGCTAACAGTAATTGACCATGTTTGAAGTTTAAGCCGGAGCATTGTATTGTAATATTTGTGAGTTCCTGTTTTCACATTCTGCCAGCTGATATTAGGGTACCTGTTAGGAGGAAAAACTCTAGTCACTTTCGTGACTGGCTATGTGAATGAAAGTCTGTAAAAATAAATAAATAAATAAATAGTAATAACTCTTAAAAGCTGCAATAGCTGGTGCTCAGAAGTGACTTTAGAAGATCAGCAAGACAGCCTGCTTGGAAAAACTTTATAATGTATACTGTATATGAACCAAATAATTTGTTGGTGTCATCTCTGCCAAAGTGCTGCCAGTTTTGATTCCGAGCTCATGATGCTCATTGAGTGTGAATTTGGCATGCTGTCCTTGTGTCTGTAGGGGTTTCTTCTGGGATTTCCAGTTTCTTACTAACCAACTCCCCAGCACCAATGAAAAAAAAAAAGCACTGCACAGAGTGGGACTGATTACTCTAAATTGCTCCCTAGGTGTGAATGAATGTGTACATGGTGCCCTGTGATTAGGGTGTATTCACCTAATGCCATAACCCTGGCAGGGAAAAGTGGTTGCATTAAGATGAATGACTAAATAAATAAATAAATAAATAAATCTCTTCCAAATTGCATTACTATTCATTCATTTAAAAAAAATTAAAAATAAACATTTTCCAGTTTACTGGTCAGTCCTGATGACTCTCTTTAAAACCACATACAGCTTCCCATTACCCAGTTTTAAACAAAACCTTGTATTGTACCTTATTTGGGTGTGGCACTCCTCTGTATCCACTGGATTCTTAGTAGAATCCTTTCCATTGGTCCCATTATTAAAAATAAAGTTTAAAACAGATGTAATTAGAGCTTGACTGTCTAAATAAAAATGAATCTAAGAAGGTAAGGATGTTACTTAAAGCATTCTGATGGACTGAAAACTATTTCAGAAAGGTCACTCCAAAGATAAAGAATTAAAATTCATTCCTGATTGAAATTTTGCAGTGATGTACAGTGGTGGCCAAAAGTATTAAGATAAAATATGACATGTATTAAACTTCTCCCTGTGCGCCAAACAGGTAATTTCACTAATTGGCGCTAGTCTGTCTGGCAGAAGAGTTGTGGTCATTAACTGAAAAACTAGTAAAAACCTGGCTACGTGACAATGCTATTCAGCTTCTGGAGCCATGGCTTAAGTCGTTTTCTGACCTAAACCCAATAGAAAACTGCGGGGCTGGGGTAAAGAAGGCAGAAGCAGTAAAGAAAACTTCTCCTGCATGTGATCTTCAGGAAGCAATCAAATCTTTTTGACTCTATGCCCAGTCCAGGTTGTGGAGAATAAAGGGTTTTATATTAACTATTGATTGTTGTAAAGCAATACATAAAATAACACATTATTATTATTATATTGATTGTCATTATTTTAACAATATGAGAATATCATTAAAATATAAAATTTCACTTTTATCTCAATTCTTTTGAGACTACACCATTGAAGGCTAAAGCTAAGACCCACCTCATATTTCAATTAAAACCTTATTTAGAAAGCAGCAAAGGCTTACATATTGCCATTGTTTTCTGTTAAAAGTATGGTTTTAGTTATAGTTATGTATAGTTATATTTAGGTGTTGTTGCAACATGCAACGTTCGCAAAATACATTTTGACAAAAGCTTTTTTTTGTCAGGAAATTATGTACTCTTTACTTCTGAAACAAAGAAAATTAAATGGATTGAATGCTTCGGTAAGCTCTTGTTTTCTCTAGATGTCACAAAACTATATAGACAGGTAATATCCGAAACCTTGCTGAACTCCCCACACTGCTGATTCTTTTGTTAAAAAGAGAAAAAACCCCATTTAAATCTGAGGTTTAATCTGCTGGCTTTTGCTACTGTGTGTCACAGGTATAAATTGATGTTCACTTTTGCAGTAGCCAAGGAAGCCTAGACCATTCAATTTTATTTCGCCTTTAGGGTACTGCACATGGCTAATGAGCCACTTTGTCTTACACGGAACAGCCTGGGTCTGTTTCCTGCACAGCTGCTAGGAAAAATTTATTTATGTTAGTTAGTTTTCCATCAGGCTAATCCATACATCCACTGGGATTTTGGGGATCACTTTAAATTTAGATTAAGATCTTTAAATTTAGTTTGTCTAGTTAGTCAAATTTAGTCTAGTTAGTTAAATTGGAGATATTGTTTATATTTATAGATATATATATATATTTTTCCGAACACTTGTTTAAACAGATTTTTTTTGTTTGTTGTGCTACTGTAGGTATACGTTTTTGCCAATATTGCTTTTTTTCCTAACCATGACAATGCACATGTAAAATAAAGACCGCTTTTATTGATATCAATCACATTGCAGATACAACACATATGCAAGCGCAACAGTTTTAGATGCCACCATCAATCTCTTCTAAACTACGAAGACAGTTGATATGTGAAGTCAATTTTGAAATACAATCAAAGTATAGACTGCTATCTCTTAAATACATTATTGATACATTCTATTGTAATATATATTTTTTTTGCTGACATAGATATTATTTTGATAGATTCCTTTTTTTATGTTACATTCCAAACTACCAAATAAAAACTTTGAACTTCTATGGACACAAAAGATTTCAGATGCACGGTTAACGTCAATGAAAAGTAGACAAATAAAACACAGCAAATAATGTAAACCCATTGCTAATCTACTCTCCTTTTCGAATACATGTGCCATATTACTGAGAAATACATACATCCATGTGAACCTCAGTGCTATCAAATGTCCATGCAAAACTTGGGAAAATCAGAACGGTACATACAACCACAACAATATTGTTTATTAAACAGGGTTCCTCCAACAGTCGGTGCCTTCATATCTTTAGTTGGCGTTAAAAGGTTATCGATTGCTTTTGATACAAAGGCTATGATTGTGTAAATAAACAGTAACGTCTTCCTTTCTGCACCATACTTCCTCTCTCTCTCTCTCTCTGCCAACAGGATGCTTAATTTCATATTCATAGACAAAGCTGTACAAGTACTCTGTGATACAAAATTCAGAACACAATCAAAGAAAGTGTGACCTCTGAGTCCAAATATTAAAAAAGAAAGGCATAACCTTTTGGCAGCTGTTTATATCATTGCCTAATATTACTTTGAATATATTTTGACGTCTTGTTTTATTGAACAATCACTGGTTATTTTTCTACTGTTCAGGACTTCATCTGATCTACATTTCACGTGGCTTAAGAAGGTCACTCAGACAGGGTCTACTCAGAGCGGATAAGGTGATACAGAGTTACATTGTACAGCACCTGGTGTCCATTGTTCCAAGCATACAGTGCTCTGTCCTTTGGGTTGTAGTCCAACATAGAGATATGTGAATACTTGTTCTGGAAAGGGATGTCGATATACTCATAGGTGGAGGAGTTGGTATGGAAGGCATAATAGACCTTTGTTCCCCCAGAGTAGCCGTTTGTTACATAGAGAGTTCCGCAGATCATAAAAGCCTCACCAGCACTCCTTTTCGGGTGGTTAGTGGTCCAGCTCTTGATGACCTGCAATGTAACTGGGTTTAACTTGCTGATGACGATGTTCCCTGCATTCTGATTGGTGGCGTACACTGCCCAAAGTCCTCCCTCATCCACCATCAGATCAATATCGGAATGGCCACCCCATGAGTAGTGGTAGCGGTTGTTGAAGCCAGCATAATCCAGCTGGCTGGACTTACTGATCATGGACGTCTTGAAGTCAAACTTGATGATAGTGTGGCTCTGGAACTTGTTGAAGTAAATAGAGCCATTATAGACCACCTGGCCAGTGCCAGACCAAGGGTGCGGCAGCCGATGTGAGGTGAAGTTATCTGAGTTCATGAATTCCGCCATGGATGGGTACTCGCGTACAAAGCGGTTGTTATGGTACCCGTCCATGTAATAAACCTGATGGTGGAAAAACAGTATGTGTGTCAATATGTCACACTAAGAATCACACTACATCGAAAAACTGTCAAACACAAACATTAAAAAATGCTCCCATGCTACCCGGAACAAATCAAATAAACATATGCATTGCACAAAGTATAAAGATTATTGTAAATTTGATATAGATATTGCATAAATATATGTATAAATCTATCATTAGATCATAACATGGAGGAAACATGTGATTTGTTTGAAATGTGATTTCACATTATCTTATTCTTATTATTTTTCTACATAGGGTTATGATGTAAAACATACTTGCATATTGCCAAAACCTTATTTACACTGGATTATCACATTCATATTTGCTTTTTGAACATCCCATTCCATGTTCAATCCTCCTTATACTGCAGAATCCATGCTTCTGGAAAGGCTGCCCACTACATTGTGGAGTGCTGCTGTGGGTATTTGTGCTCATTCAGCCAAAAGAGCATTAGTGGGGTCAGGTCTGAAGTTCATAGGCCTGACATGATTTCAAGATCATCCCAAAGGTGCTCAGTGGGTTTGAGGTCAGAACTCTGTGCAGGCCACTCAAGTCTACACCAAACCTGGCAAACCATGTCATCCAGGAGCTCAGCTTGTGCACTGGGGAACTATCATGCTGGAACATGTTTAGGCTTCTTAGTTTAATTAAGACAAATCTTAACGCTACAACGCTACAAATCTGTGCCAAAAAAGGTTTATAGTAGGCCTAGATATGGGGGTCAGGGATTCACTTCTGGACATATAGTGTACAACCACTTACTTAGATCTAGATTCCCTTTAGGCAAATGCTATATTGGCTTGAAATTGCATTTGCAAGTCCACTGTTCCTTTACTGAAGCCAGATAATAGAAGTCGGTTGGTAATTTTTAAAGTGATGTAGGTTTGTTAAGAAATGTATGCAGTCCAATATGCAATATATTTAATGCACAAAGAAAATGGAATCAATACCGATGAGTGCCCAGGTTTCCTGGGATAGGGTCCAGATCCACTGCTACTCTGACCAGGATAAAGTGGTTACTGAAGATGAATGAATTAATGTATTGATGAACCATGTACTCAAATATCATTAGCTAATTTACAAAATTCTAATTTAGTAACCTTATATGATAATTAACCATAGATTAAGATATGTGTTCTTTTAATGCAATTCAATTAATTTTATTTGTTTAACGCTTTTAACAATGGTCATTGTCGCAAAGCAGCTTTGAGAAATTAAAAAGTTTTGTAAGCAAATTAGAACGTGTATTGATAAAAATATAAACTACACTATAACTATCGGTTTGTCCCTGATGAGCAAGCCGAGGGCGACAGTGGCGAGGAAAAACTCCTGAGATGACAATAGGAAGAAACATTGAGAGGAACCAGAGTAAACAAGGAATTCTTTCTCATTTGGATGATATCATGACCATGTATCAGTCCCTGGTATATCTATGTGCTCGGAGGCATTTAAGGTCTTTAAGACCACTTTCATTGTTGGAGACACAGGTACTTTTGAGTAACTGCAGTCACACACCTGCCTGCCTGCATGAGCTGAGTCCAAGGCCATCTTCATGGTCAAGTGGAGCTGTCCTCAGTCACCACATGCATTCCAAGCAGACCACACGATTTTACCCGTTGTTTTAAGGGTTTTGGCTTTTAAGTTGATGAGCGACAGTCTGACCCTTCATCAGTCAGTTAAAACTGACATTTTCTATTAGATCTTACTCTTAGAGGAGTTAAAATACCTACAGGCTCACCCCAGGCTATTTGCTTTGAAGTAATTTATTAATATATGAAAAAGGCTAAGATTAGTTCTCCAGCACTGTAGTCATATTTGACAAAGAGCTTTGAGTAGTCCATGTTCAAATTGCAAAATGTTTCAAAAAGAGAGTACACTAAAAAGCCCAGGCAAAAACAGCCTAGGAAGGGGAAGGTCTATTCATAGAATACATATTAATAAACATATAAACTAACAGGAAACAGCAGTACGTGTGGAGCACTGATACAGGTGCTCATTTGGGCACTGGAAATGATTCTGCTGCCGTGTTAATGATATCTGTTGAGATTTATACTCGGAATTTGCATCTAAATGAGCTTTAGTAAAAATAGGCCCAGCCCTGGAATGTTCAAAGGAATATATACTGTTGGGATAAACAAGAATGCTGATAAGGTGCAAAAAAAAAAGGGGGGGCATTTAAACCTGAAAGTGCAGCATCATGCATCAGCTGTAAGTCAAGGGCACAATGTTCAATGATAATGCAATTCAGCTTCTGCTTTATACTCTTTATTCTTCCTTTGAAACATTTACAAAGAGAATGTTTTTTGTTTTTTTTTACTTACCCTGGTGTCACCATCAGGGGCAAGTGGATCAGTCATCCATGATCCGTATCTTGATCCAGATGTTTTAATTGTAACTGGGTCACTTATTCCTGTTAGTTTTCCACATGCTGTAAATAATGAATAAAATTACTCTAGGTGATATGAGTGAGACAATTAAGTGTGAAATAGAATGTGGAATATTATCTCTCTCTCAACCTCTCCCTCACACACACACACACACACACACACACGCACACGCACACATACACATCTAGAATGCACACCCTTGAGCTAGTGTCAGGATCGGATTCTTTGTTTCACTAGTGGTTTCAGCCATCCTTCCATGGCTGAAAATAAACTCCACTTGTCATTATTTCTCTCTCCTCATATGACATCCTTAGGGAGCACCAGACACAGTATTCTCTTACCAAACCATCATTTTTAGCTCTTACACCACTTCTGCTCTGCAGCAATTCTGTGCTCATCAGTGAAACATTATCTGTATAGCTTGGCTTAAATAAGCTCTGATTGCCACCGATTCAGACCAGTGAACTGTATACATTTTATAAATTTTTATATATGTTTTATATATTTAGTGATTTTCGTTTTTTGTTCTTTTTTCTATCTAGGTATAAAGACATTTACCAAACAGGATCAACTGCGAGTTGCAATAACTTACACATTATTATGACATATAGTACAATTTACATCATACATTTAGCATAAAGTGTACCACTCTACAATGTGCATCAGCAATCTGCAATTATTGACAAAGTGTAATTCCATAATCTATGTATGATTGGGGGAGGGGGTTACTTTTTGCAAACGTGACCCATTTTCCAGCAATCCTCTAACGGTAAGATATTCGTCACAGATGGGCAATTATTTTGAAGGCATCTGATGCGCAAATGTTGGCTAATAAGCTTATGTGGTACAAATGAGAATTATGAACAGCTTTGCTTTTAAGATTTCAGAGCACATTTAACTAAATACAACCATTAAAATATTAGATCAAAAGATACTGCACTTAATCAGCAAGCATGTCGATTTAACTGTTCGGTAATGTGTTGTAAAAAAGATTGGGGTCCTTTTATAACTTGCATTATACTGCTCTGTAAAATCACTTGTTTATACTGTATACTACTATATGGGTCAGACAGGTAGACTGTATCTTAAAGGAACTCTCCAGGAATAACATTTTAAATGGTGAGGAAAAAGAGGGTGGCTTTATTTCCTACCGATAGTGTTACTGCAGTGTTTTTTTTATCTGTTATATAGGAACCTTATGGGCCAATATGCACTGATAACTAAAAAAAATCCTGTAAGAGTGTAAATAATAGAAAAGCAAGCAAATTACTACCTAGGTGGTGTTGATATAATGTCAGTTTGCACTAATGTGCTTTGCATTATGGTTACACCTCCGGCAACAGTTTTAGGAGAACAGGCAATGATTAACATTTTCTTAGATTAACGAACCATAATCACTTCCTACAGGCAGAATGTACTAAAGCTAGAGTAATAGTCTGTCACTCTTTAAATCCTGTCTCTATTTATAGATGATTATCTTTACCACTTGATGTAGCTTTTGACCCAGAAGAAGACACATGCCAGCAGCCCACTCTGGATTTTAAATGCTACAGTCAGATCTCAGCCTGCCTTCTGCTCCAAACTTATGTAAAAAAAAAAAAAATTTAATCTTAGAAATAAACTGTATAGTTACAGTTAAGAAATATATCCCTTTATAATTCTTTTAAAAAATCCTTTTAAATGAAGCTTGTATTCTCAGAGGGGTTTGTGTTAACTGGAGGACGTGCCCATGTCCTAGTGCACCATCTGATCCATCCTGTCCTCAACTGCATTAAGGTTATGTCCCCAGAAATCCTTTCTTTATTCATTATGACATTGTTTTTTTTTTTGGATTTCATTAAAAATGCCCTGCTTGCTTGTACACAAATCCCATATTCCCAGAGCAGTTTGCGGAAATGGAGGCTCTGCCTGTGTTTAACAGTAACATCTGATCAACCCTCGCCAGCTGCATTAAGGTTATGTCTCCAGAAGTCTTTTAATGATTTTTTATGACATTATAATTTTTTTTCTTTGTACTTCTGTGAAAGTGTCCTGCTTTTAAATGAAGCCCATACTCATAAGGGAGTTTGCATAAATGGAAGTTCTGTCTGTGTTTAACAGCACTATTTAAACTCTCCTCCCCCCCAACTGTATTAATACATCCAGAAATCCTTGATTTATTCATTATGGAAGACTCATGCTATAGCAGTTCATGCTAGCTATAACAGTCAAGGTCGGGGCAAAGAATGTCTGAGCTTCAGAATGCCGATGATACTCATGCATTATAAAAATTGCTTTTTTAAAATTTAGTCTTCTGTACTTCATGTTAAATAATGGCATATGTCTCCTGAAATCTTATTGTAACTACTGTTTGCTATCGACTTAAAAAGCATTTAAACTTACCTGTATGTGCTTTGCTCATTAATTATACTCCATCTTAACCATGTTAATAAGCTGTAGGTAAACTGATCTCTACATGTTTGTGTGTCTTTGTGTGTTTAAAAGCTCAATTACATCTTACTGTGTAAATATATCTGACTAATGTGGGCCCAACAGATTATATATCTCACTAATGTGGGTTTAACGAGAGGGTGTTGATGTTAGTGCTCAAACTCAGCCTACCTAATTTTTGCATGCATGCACGAAGCCTCTCCTCAAGATTTGACACCCTGCTGTGGAGCTCCTCGTAGTCAAAGGCTCCGATCTCCTCCTGCAGCTCGCTTAGCACTGACGTCAGATTCTTGACCTCCTCTTTAAACTGCAATACCAATTTTGCATCGGCCTTGTATTCCTCCAACACTGGTATCATTGGCCTAAGTTCCTCCATTTTCGCTTTTATGGCCTGTAAGGTTAAAATAGGCTTGGTTCAGTAGGCATGTGTGCAACGGTCCTGTCCAAACACCTATCTGGCCCTAACATGCCCTGTCTGTCTAACCTATCCTGAGTGCAATGTGTGCCTAATGCAGATGTGGGATATGACATATCGAAAAGGATCATAAAACAACTCCTCAGTACACAAAGAATAATTGGCAAAACTCCTTTATTTTTCAATGTTTAAAATGCAATGTCTTAAGTGATTACATGCTTTGCATCACATACAACATTGTTTACTCGTTACTTTGTTCCCTTGGTAACAAAATGTGCATTAACAAACCTGAATGAGGAAAGACACGGAAGAAATTCACCATAACATAAATAAATATCTAGTAATGGAATGCTTCTACAATGGCATGCACAGAAAGAGCGCAACATGAGAGCTTTAAAAGTGCTTATTGGCTTAAAATAAACTAAATGGTGCAAAGATTCAGTAGACCAGCTCAGGATTACAATGGGATTGAACTTGCTCTTCAGTCTCTGCAGCTTTGATATTCATAATTCATAGTTTTAGCCCTGCAAGCGAGAAAATGAGAAACTGTTGAATAGCTAACTCACTAGCCTGTCTGAAACATAAACACAGACTATACCCAGATACAGGTGTAATCACAAGACAACACATCAACATAAAAATGGGTGAAAGATGCAACATGCAAATACACACAACAGGAATCGCTGTGCAACTGTGCAAATAATTGTGATAATGACTGCGGTAATTAATAAAAATAATTGCTACATCAAACATAGCCAGCGAAGCTATAAATAACGCTAATATTTAAAGAGGATTAAAGTCTCATTAAAGATTCATTAGGTACTATGGAGGACACAGAGGACTTCTTAGAAGAAGTGCCTATTTCTTCCATAATTTACTCTGCACTTAAAGTAAATTTATTTGGTATCTAAAATACCACACTTGTACAAGCTCTGTACATGCAGAATTAAAAAAAAAAAAAAAGGTTAAGGTTTCGGGATCATGATGACATCTGAATACAAATGAGCAGGCCTTTCATGCAGATTAATTATCAAGGCTGCATTTCGTATTTGTGCTCCAGGAAACTGGTGAAGCTAAACATTTTTTTTTGTTCCTGTTTGACGTTTTTTTTTCCCATCAGAAACCAATTAATCTTAAGCTCATTAATCAAAGTTATGTAGCAATAAAGCAATTTAAAGCAGGGAAAATCAAAGCTGGGAAAATGCAGATAGCTGTCAGGCTAAAAATGGAATCAAAATATCTTGAAGAATGGATGGATGAACACATTATCTTGTCATACCTTGTATTGCTTAGCAATATTTTGCTTGTGGTTCTCCTCCACCTGTTTGAATTTAGTCTCCAGGCCACGGAGCTGCACCTCCATTCGATGGACATACTGCAGATCTTTCTGTGTCCTTTCATCTAAAGTCTGAATCGACTGGGTCATGTTCTGTACCTGGTGGAATGGTGGAAATAGATGGAAAAATTACCATAGACCTAAAACATCAGGGGAGCATTTTGTATCCGGGAGCAGTGCCAAGTCTGCAGTTCTCATCAAAAATATTTACAGTGCTTTACATAATAGCCAAGTACTAGAAGGTCATTTAAAGATACATTTGTGCAAGAAGGTATAGTGTGTATGGGTGATATACTGATTATGGATATAAAGGTTACTTTTTCAAGGAGCTGTCTCAGCTGCTTAGTCCTGGCATCCCGCGAGCACATGGTCTGCTGAGGAGCCACCACGGTGCACACACACCTGCCCTCACTGTCCTGTGCTGAGCTGTACACCTGCCACGACTCCTCCGGGTTCGCAGGCAGCACCTGGACAACAAGCAGACAGACAGACAAACGAGGTCAGTGAGAGTTACTCCAGAGAATCTGTGCCTGATCCCTAAATTTATTCTTTAAAAGAGAACACAGGAAATATGTGCATTTTAGAGATACAATCGGTTCACTGCAAACTGTAATTATCTTTACATCATTCTGTTTCCCCGCACTAATCTGCTCCTACCAAGAACACAGTAAGATGCTTCGCTTATGTCATCAAGTTGGGCTTGTGCCATGTTCAACTGATGACACATTCACACAAGCTGAACACGTTTTTCCCCCCAGGGAGCTGCATGTATAAATGAAGGGCTCTCACACATACCCAGCGCATACGATATTTGTTAATTCATAATCACCTTTTCTTCAAAAAGAATGCTATGATCTAAAAATTGCCTGCATGATGCTCATGTGAAACAGTCGTCTGGATTTCTGCAACAGAGAAACTGTGATCTACAGTATCACATATTCAGTATCAAATCACCATTACAGGAAAATTGTATCAAACCAAAGATGCAGCTACAGTAGTTTAATACATTTGTCTTCCATTTATTGAATAAAATTATGTTAGGAATATTTTTAAAGCCACACAGTTAAATGAAAAAGTCTATTTTAAAAAATCCTGGAGTTTTCCAGTAATAATGCATTTAAATGAACCTTTAAAGGAAGGCACATTCCTTTGAAAAACCACATTCGTGCTGACTTTAGAAGGAAAGGCGCATTTAGGCAGACATCTGAAAGAAGTTCTCCGCCCATCAATTTTCACTCACACACTAATAGGCAGAAAATAGCAATTGTACTCTCCACATAATTAAGGCTTTTCTTTTTCTTTTTTTAAAGGAAACCAATCATATTGTTGCGAGACAGAAATGGAACTTGAGACAGCTCATCATGAGATTCATTCAGTTCACGTGTTGAACATGCCTGTTCTTGATTATTTCATTCTGTGTAAGTGCACTTACGCATTTAAACACCATAATTAGAATTTGAGATCCGATGAGGCATAATATCCAGCAATGATAGCAAGTGAGGAGATCTTAATTAATAATCATTGCATATGTTTAAAATATATATATA
>JAQMYG010000014.1:9211153-9229040 GCA_030014215.1 Clariallabes teugelsi | reverse complement strand
TTTGGATTTTTACAACATTATTGTTGAAATACACAGTCCTGAAAAAGGGGCGTTTCTTTTTTTGCTGAGTATAGTATCTCATATTCTCACTTGCGGAGTGGTGATTCAAATGCTTAAGGCTTTGGGAAAGTGATTGGAAGTTCTAGCCCCAGCACGCAAGTTCAAGCCTAAGCTGCCACTGCTGAGCACTTGAGCAAGGCCCTCAACCCTATCTGCTCCAGGGGAGCTGTATCCTGGCTGACCCTTCACTCTGACACCAGCTTCCTAATTCAGATATGCAAAAAAATAATTTCAGTGTAGTGTAAGGTATATGTGACAAATAATTGAATCTCAATGTAAGCACTCTTTTTAACCATGGTAACCAAAAAAGTATATAGTAAAAGAATTACTATATTATAAGAAAGTTTTAGGCTTTTTTGTGAAAGATTACTGAGCTCTTTTGTGTAGGTTTACCAGCAGTTTTCTCTCTCGTCTAAGCTTGGCAGAACATGCTCTGCATGCCTGGTAAAGCTGGCATGATGCAGGCCACATAACTGTGAAATTGGTGACATCTCTTCCATCTAAGTGGTTTTCCTCTGTTTGATGCTTTATTTAAAAAAATTTTTTTATTAATCTGGAGATAAGAATTAAGAATAAAAAGATTCTACCGATTACTTTGCTTAGTTTCAAATATACCCTCAATAAATGCAATACCTCAACGAAATGAACACACTATAGAAATGACACTGTGTAAAATCAGTCATGCTGTTTAAGGATGAGACATACAGAGATGTCATGACAATAGAGTTGTGTTCCTTTGTTCTTTAATTATGTTGATGTACTGTAGGTAATAGTGAGTACAGTCCCAGATTGGCTGCCCTCAGGCTGCCTCTACTTAAAGCCAAAGCTCTTCACACTGAGATCAGAGATCAGAGGCCCATCAGAAACCTCCTGTCACTTATGTTTTATTCATCCAAGATCACAAGCCTTGGATATCTTAAAGCAATGCTTTTGAACTCCAGTCCTGGGGGCCCACTGCTTACAAGTTTTCTTTGTTGCCACCATACCGGATTCAACACATTAGCTAAGTATCAATACTTTGTAGATGGATAAAGGCGTGCTGGAAGAGGAGAAAATATTAAATTCTTCAAGATAATGGTTGACCAGGACTGACAGTATACAGTATCCCCTCACAGTCTTAGAGGACATTTTTTACATTGCAATACATAAAAACAAAATTCTGGGATTTGTGATTTAATTATGTTGCATTTATAAATCTTTGACTGTATTGTTTAAATAATTTAAATTAAATAAAGTCAGTGTTGACAATTGACAATTGCATTCTGCCTTAATAAATGTATGACATCTTCACCTACAGTATGGCACAGTATCCAAAATGAGTACAATGCTTATTTTCAATAAAAGCACACACTTCTCTCTTTGGTCGTCTTATTAGTTTTTCAGCGGTGATGTCTCTATCCATAATATAATAAAATTCATAATATTATCATGATATCTATTTTATCCATAATAAAATTACATTTGTTGTCAAAAGGCTCGGTTCTTGGCCCAATCTCATTTTTGTCTAAATTAGCTACTTCTAGGTAAAATTATTCATAATCTTCTAAATAGTTTCCAATAATTATAAAATACTAATAATAACCGATAAGCCTTTAAATGCCCACAGAACCTGAGAAAAAGTTTAGTCTCCTTAGATGCAGAGTTATTTTGTTGGTACCTACAATAACAAATACTACAGCAGGGGCCAGAGCATTTTATTACAAAGCCCACAGGTGTGGAACAGACTTCCTGTTAGTGTTTGGGACTCAGACATAGTCTCATTGTTTAGGTCTGTCAGAAAACCCAATTTATTCACCAAGACTTTTAGTTGATTTTTTTCCCATATGTAAAGGACACATATCTGTGGGCTTCTAGAGCTAGTGATAAACTGGGATGTTCTGAGTTTCACTCAGGTTTCTCCCTGTCCCTCATGCCTACAGTAATACCATGCTGTATATACTGTATTTTTTCAATAGATTTACCAATGCACCAACTATAGTATACAGTAGTTGAAGAAATTATTTATGTGCCTCCACAAAAAAATGGGTTAAGATGTCACAAAGAAGTACTTTTTCCAGGTACCACTTTGAGTAGTCTACTAAAATGAATAAAAAATGCTGTGCTCATCCACTCCATTCCAAAGGCCAGACAAGGGCCATAATAATCCATGTAAAGCAAGATAACAACTCTTTTGTATACTCTAGTGTATGCAGCACATTCCTACCTGACTGGGGAAAGCCTGTGGGGTGTCAGGAATCTAAATTAGTGCTTGTCCATTCATGAATGGATACTGATACTGGAAATGCCTGGATTCCCCACTGCACCAGAAACCCTGCCTTTGCCCTCATCCTGGTAGGCATGGTAGGTTCTCTCTTTGTGGACTGCTCCAGTACCACCAGTGCAATGACCTGTTCCAGATCTCATTCCTTCATCAGCATCCATCATGAGCAGGAGTCCTTTTGTTGATGTGTTTAAGAAAAGATGCAGCCAGTCTGTTTGAGGTGCAGTGACTGTCACTACTTTCCTGGTATGCAGCCACTGAAGTACAACCTGCTTGGTGTTCCGAGACTCCAGCTACATCAAGGACTGACAGCAAAGGGAGGAGTTGCAGAGCCCAGGAATCATTCTGCAATACATACGTAGCTGCTGCTTGCTTGAAAGGATTGATGATGGCCTTTGTATTGTCAGTGAAGGTCATCTTTGTCAGTGTCAAATGCTAAATAGTGGCAGCAGACACAACTGGAGATATATGGTTGACTGCATCAGTTTTTAGAGCACCCATTGGTTCTTGGCCTGTTCCTGAGTAAGGGCTTTTTCAATCAAGGCTGCTGCTTGTTGCACAGACTTGGTGTTGGGTTCAATTGAGACTGGCAAGGGCCTTAATGTGGGAGGCTTCCATAGTACACTTAAATAGAGTACCACTATGTGTGGAGGTGATTTTAACAGATCTCTGTTTGCATTTATTGGAGGGTGAATTGCTTAAACAGTCATCACAAAACATCAGTGAATACAGGTGAGAATCATTACTCGTTACCTGTCGATTTAACTCAACTACCATGGCAACTTACCACCCACAACCAACCCTTGACCAAGTTCTGATACCACAAGGAGGTCTTGTGAGATGGCCAATGGGATGGGATAACACCTACTGTATCTTGTACAGGGACACAGGAAGCCTGGAGCATATCCCAGGGAACGTTGAGAATGAGGCGGGGAACACTTTGTGCCAGTCCACAGCAGCAAACACACACACACACACACACACACACACACACACACACACACACACATATGCACTCACAAAACCACTATGGGCAATGTGGAAACACCAATCAGAAAAAATAAAAACTTCCTCTTACCTAGTCTTCAACTTTTCAGTTTTGGCGGGTCTGTGTTCATGTTCTTGGCTTAAAAAAATGGAGTCGAATGTGGTGCTCTGTTTTTACAGCTTATCTTTTCTGCTCATCAAGGTTGTAAATAGTGCTTATTTCATTTACTATGCTCCTTCTGTTAGCTCAAACTTGTTAGGTTTTTCTCTTATCTGCACACAGGTTATTTTTTTATAAACTTTAGAGACTATAACATGTGAACAATCACAGGATATCACAAGTTTCTGAAATACTTAAACCAGTCCGTCAGGTGCCAACACCTATGCCATAGTTAAAGTCACACTTTTTACCAGCCCATCTGAGCAACATTAAATGAAGCTATGTATCTGCATGATGGAATGCCTTGTGCTTTCAATTTATATTGTTGTACAAGCCTTTAATTTATGCTATAGTACAATTTATATACTGTATCAACTAAGGGTTGGTTGTGCTTGTGGACTGGGCAGCAAATTGGAGACAATTAAAGAAAAAAAAAATTGGTACATTCTACACCATAAAGATGGCAAAACATAAATAATATATCTAATCTCAAATAGGTCATTCTCATTAGGTTTTTAAAATAATTTAATTTTCTTTGACAGTTTTTGCCAATCGCTTACACACTAAAAGCGACTGCTTAAACCAAAGGCTCAATGCTTAAAAGTCTTGTAGCACAGCGTTAAACACAGTGTAACCATAGCTTAAACACATTTTCAAGTTTGCACTTTGTTCACAAATTTGTAAGAAACTTATTGCGAAACACTACACACGTTTTCTTACATTAGACACTTTGTCCAATACCAAAATCACCTGTTATCATTGGGAAAACACTGCTGCACACAAAGCAATGCTCACCTGGCAATTGTGGTCACTCACATACACACCTGAAAGCACTTGCACAAAAAACAGAACAATCAGTCTGAGCCTTAGGACTACAAATAGGCCCCAGGTGTCACGTTTCCGGCGTGTGTGTTTTCGTGGCATATTCGCAGGAGGCAAGATGTTGGTCTCAAATAGTCTTTTATTAATCACAAAACAAAAAGCCCTTTTATTAGAGCACCTTGAAACTTTACTATAATACTTTTCAAAACAAACAGCACTACACTCATAAATATAACAACCATAACAATAACGACAGAAGCTAGACGCTATTTATTATCAACTTAAATTACTCGCCTCGATTCAGGTGTGCGCTCTTGTTACCTGACCGAGGCGCCCTATGGGAAATGAAGTTTAACTGAAACCAAACTGAAACACAACAAACATAATCAGTGGGCGTTTTGGCGCCCTCTAGGGGTTAACCCTTACAGTACCCCCCCTTTAAAAATGCTCCTCCGGAGCGTTACCGGAGGTCCAGGACTCCCACCCCAGTGTTCAGGGTTTGATCTGCCCACTCCTAGGCTGGGTTGCCGGACCAGCAGTACTGGCTCCTCCAGGCATAATGCTGGCAGAACTAATCCTGGGCTGATTTCCCCAACGCGGGGTGAAGTGGTTGGCATTGGGGTCTTAGGACCACGCAGCCCCGCTGGCAGGACGCCCGCGGATCTTGGTGGCTGCGGGACTGGCGCGACGTCCCCAGAGCTTGGCGGCAGCGGTGCTGAAGCGCTGTCTAGTGAGCTTTAAGAATGTCTGTTTATGGTAAAAATTATTGTTTGATTACTGCAGAAATTACTTTAGGCTTTTACAGAAGAGCAAAAAACAATAAAAAAAATAGAAACACAAAGACTGGAGTGTTTTCTATAAAGCCCATCATTGTGTTGCTGGTGATATGAAAGGGTAATTTAAATGGCACTTGTGTGTATGGTTTTGTTGCAAGTATTTCATTTTTAGAAAGGAGTGTTAAGTTTTGATTGCAGTGTTTCATTTTGACAAAGATGTGAGTTGTTAATCTCCAAGTGTCTCTGTCTGATCGGCTTGTGTGTAGAGTTTTGACATGGTGGGCCAAATTCTGCAATAAGTGTGAAAGCAATAGGCAAAAACTGTAAATCCAGTACATGTGCCAATGTTGTTGACAACCTCTAAATAATCATTTAAATGAATCAAAGCAAAATGTGACTATAAATAAAAAGACATTTATAGACAGTTGTCAAATTTGTCAATTACTGTCCACACAGTACAGAGAATAGTGAAGGAAATTATTTTAGATTTAGATTGCAGATGATTATTGTGGTTGTTAGATTTCAAAAACCTTTCAAAATCAAGCTAGGATTACAACTGGCATGGTATTATACAGTATGTTGAGGTCAGATAAGACCAAAATCAAACAGTATGTTTGGCACCTTATATCTACTTCAAACAAAACCATCAACAAATCGAGTCTAATGCTATGCGAACCACCCTTTAGATAGTCGGGATATACAGTATCTTAGGAGACTCAAACCAATGAAGAAATGACCAAATTGTTGATACCAAAGAGATGTTGGAAACTCCTGATCCGTCATAATCCCTTAGCTGGGCATTTGAGGCAGGATAAAACAATATACTGTTTCATGGCCTTTATCTAACCCTGGATTCATGCTGATGATCACAGGAGGTGTGTGTCATGTAGCTAATGTCAGCTAGTGAATCAATCAGCCACCCCAAATGCACCACTCGGTCCACTTTCTTTTTTTTAATGGTCACCTTTGAAAAGATTGGCATGGACCTTGTTATGGCATTACAACAGACTGCCTGAGGGGATCACTTTGTGTAAGTTGTAGTAGACTATGTAACACAATACCCAAAAGACATGTCAGAATGCAGTGCTGTGTAGGCACCCTTCTGTGTTATCTTCTGATTCTGACTGATGCACACTTGCTAAACCATGCACATTTAATTGTATAAATGTACAGAATACTCACTCACTCATTCTCAATAGCGCTTATTCTGTACAGGGTTGCATGAAGCCTGGAGCATATCTCAGGGGGCTCTGAGCACGAGGCGGGATGCCCATTAGTGCCAGTCTTTCACAGGGCACACAAGCACATACTCACTCAACCACTATGGGGAATTTTGAAAACTGGGACTAGTCAGTCTACTCTGCATGTCTTTGGACTGTGGGAGGAAACCAGAGTTCCCAGAGGAAACCCATCAAGCACAGGCAGAACATGCAAACACCATGCACACAGACCCCATGCAGGCGTTGAACCCTGAAGGTGCAAGGCCACAGTGCTACACCACTACACCACTACACATGGGCTGGTCAAATGGTTCACTCGAACACTTTAAAATATGATTTGGATATTTTATGATTAGATTTAGGATTAGTGACTCAAACCTCTGTTGCTTGTAGTATGAGAGGTTTGAAAAACCTCCATGAGATTTTTCCTATTCAAATTATTGTATGGGCACAAACCTTGTTGTAATGTAGTGTCATTAGACTAAGAGGAGGGACCTTCAAACAGCAAAAATGAAATTTGTTGTATTCTGCACATATCAGCAAAATTCCCAATTTTAAGTCACCTAACACAAGAGAATTTGTGTTGGCACCAAGAAAAAACAATCCAGACTACATAACAGGTACTTGGCTACTCCATTACTGCCCACATCAAACTCTAAATTACTTGCAAAGTGGCAAGTCAACATGGAGGTAAGGTGGATGGATAGCGGCGATGCACATCAAATATATTACCTAAGTCTCCTGAAACTTTGGATTGAGGTGGTGACTGTGACTCTGGCAGTGGTGGCCCCCGAGAAGGAGCAGCAGAGACCAGATGCAAGTATTAAATGTCCAGCTCATTTCACCTCAGTCCCCTGTAGAGACCACCTCCCATGGTCCAAGAGAGGATGGGCTGCCAGGTTGCAGGTGTCTGAGACAGGTTTTTGCTTTTACATGATTGGATGAACATTATAGGGAACTTCTCCAGGGGTGTTGGTGTGCAATATGGTTCACATATATCAGAGATTATTGAGATAAAGTAGGTGGGACTTTTTTTATTATTATTTTCACTATTAAGCTGTCAATTTTTTTGTATTTATTTTATTGGTTGGGTAATTAATCCTTTGGTTACCCCGCCAATAACCTAGCCATTATAAATTTGTCGGCTCTTAAATAAACATTAATTACAATCAAACATTAAATTCATACATGTAGGTGTGAGTTCTGGAGACACCCTTATCCAGAGCGACATATTTTTGTTTTGAAATACATCTCAGCAGGTTAGGGTTTAGGGTTATGCTCAAGGGTCTAACAATGGCTCATTTTCTATGTCACTTTATCTAGTATACAGGATCGTGGAGGGCCTGGAGCCTATCCCAGGACACTCAGGGTAGACCCTGGAGAGGGTGCCAATCTATCTCAGGGCACACACATACACTCACATCCTCATTCACACACTACAGGCAATTTGAGAACACCAATTAGCCTAATCCATATGCCTTTAGACTGTGGGAGGAAACAAGAGTACCTGGAAGGTACCGGGACCCTGGAGGTGCAAGGCAACATGTAAGTACTAAGCCACAGAGCCACCTAACATAACTTAAAATAAAATAAAGAACAAATATAATGGTGTAGGCTCTTGTTAAATTTCAGATCAGCTTTTGTGCAGGGTAACATATAGGGAAACTGACTTCTCAGCAGCACAGAGAATATAGCTGTGCTACAGGACAAAGCTAACTAGTAAAAAGGAAAAAGCGGCAAAACATCCTTTCTTTTACTGTAATGACTAAAAAGGTAATAACAATAAAGAAACACTGTAGGTGTTACAAATCCTATGGTAACCATGTGCTACACATAGATCTTTTGAAATGTTACTGGTATGCAATGCTTAGTACGTAGCTAAAGTGGTTCACAGGACAGAATGATATGGGCAAAGAAGGCTTATTGGTGTGCATAAAGAGCAAAAACTAGTCCTTTTTCATCTAACCCCACAGAAGAGATCCTGGAGCACAAATTGCTTTAAAAAAAAAAGTTAATGCTGGCTATCATAGAAAGGTGTCAGAACACACAGTGCATTGCAGCTTGTTGTGTATTGCTCTTTAGTGAAGCATCATAGCATCAGTGTGCTCATATTAACTCCTGTCAGTCACCAAGAGTGCCTATAATGGGCACACAAGTATTAGAATTGAAGTGTGGAGCAAAGGAAGAACGTGGGCTGGTCTGATGAATTAAGCTTTTTTTTTTTTTAACCTCATGTGGATGCGAGTGCATCACTAACGAAGATCTGCTTTCTATGATGCTTTTGTTTATGAATGTTGCTGTGTTTATATATGTGGCATTAAGGAGATTTAAATAAAGCTCTCAAGCTGACGTATTTTATTTCCATCGTAACAGTGCTGACACCTAGTTTACATTAGGCACTAACTGAAGTAGTGCCTTAATTTTATTGGTGTTTGATTGATTCACTCGCTAAATGTGTCAAGGCTAGGTGAAATGCCTTGTATGAGTTTCTCTTTTGAGGAAACGAGTGTTCTTGAAGGTTGTTAAATGCGCTAGTAAACTTTCCCTTACTTGAAATGGTTTAGTACATGTAATTCTGCTTTCCATAAGGTTCCCACAGCTGAATCATGTGTCTTTCATTGTAGATCATCTTGGATTAGCATAATATGTATCCTTCCCTTTTCCAGAACATGCACCAAACTGCAATGTCACCTTTGAAATTCACAATGCTGACAACCACATGACTCAAAGTTAACCACCAAAGAGCAGGAAAAGATCCAGAAGACTGATAAATCTATTAGAGGATTCATTGTACCTTCTCCAGCACAACCATGAACCCAGAATAGTGTTCCACTGTTTATTTACCTACAAAGGGCACAATTTGAACAAGATCATATTACCTAGATTTACCTTATGACCTTCTCTGCTTGCTGTGTTAATGCGCATTAGGGAACAAGTGGCCATCAATGTAGACATAAAGGGGGTGTTTCACCAAGTCTGGCTCCTTTTAAAGGACAAGCCCCTTTTGAGGTTGTGGAAAGAAAAAAAAAATGTATTAGTGGCAAGTTCTCCAATTTGGCAAACCCATAGTCCACCTTGTACAGCATGCGCTCTGCATCATGTCTTCACCAACTGTCAACAAGGAGCTCATTAAAGAAACACTTAGAAAAACCTCAGATCTCAATGGAAAATAATCATCCTGGATACATATGGACTGGGCAATGTGTTAGGAATAAAAGGATGCCACATTGAAATGAAAATCATCAACCTACAGAGGGCTGAATACAAATTAATCTTGAAAATCATGCTCCTAATGAGATGACGAATGATGTTCTGGACCATGGCATCTCTGAGCTCCTGGACAGTTTGAGGTGCAACCAATCAGTCAATGGTATCAATTCCTTCATCCTCCAGGAACTGCCTGCTACATACAGTAAGTGAAGGAACGCAAGGCCACTAACCCCACTAACAAAACTGGTCCTGCTGAACTACTGTATGTTACAGGCAGCATAACATTCTCCACAGCTTCTCTGGAACCTTTCACGCCTGTCACATGTGCTTAGGGTGAACTCTCATCTGTTAACAGCACAGGGTGCCAGTGGCAGACCTGCCAATTCTTGTGTTCTCAGACATCAATGGAGCGCCACAGGGCCTGGGCAATGAGCACAAGACCCACTAGAGGATATCAGGCCCTCAGACCACCCTCATGAAATCTGTTTCTGATTGTTTGATCAGAGACATTCACACCAGTGGCCACTGGTCATTTTGTAGGGCTCTGGCAGTGCTCATCCTGTTCCTCCTTGCACAAAGAAGCAGTTATCAGGCCTCCTGATGGGTTGAGGACCTTCTATGGCCCTGTCCAGCTCTCCTAGAGAAAATGCGGGAACTCTCTGGAAATGGCAGGCATTTATGTGCCATCTTGGAGGAGTTGGACTGATCGTTCAACCTCTGTAGTGTTCAGGTATTGCCTTATGCTACCGGTAGTGACACTGACCCTAGATACATTAAATGCAAAATGGGTGAAAAACAGTCTGAAAAGATAAGGAGGGAAAAGTCATCAGTTAATCACCAGGTTATTTTCTTTGAAACATTGAAATTTACCTTGAACGTAATTATCAATGAAAATACATACTGTAGTAGCCTAATGTCAGTTTACAGTATTTCTGTCATCCACTGCCTGCAAAAGATCAATCCTTAAAAAGAGGAATTTCGCTACCCAATTCTCTGGTCATTGGCTGTTTGGCAATAAACTGATTATAAACAAACATCTGAAATTATCTACTGGTTTAAATCTACTGGTTTAACAATGGGAAATCTCAAATCTTTAAATCTTTGTCATTCAAATATTTACCCATATAATTAACAAACTTGTATTACACAAGCTAATTTGCCAGTAAGAAAGTCCCTTCTTATCAAGTCTTTTATCACTTTAGTTTATCAAAGGTGTAATTTTTTTCAGAACTATTACAAATTACACATGGAACCCCTTATAAAAGAATATACTGTACTGTATGTTATGTTAGACTAACATATAGCACATGCCAATAATTAGAAGTACTATCCTATAAGTGTTTAGAGCTGGTTGTCACTGTATGTGTTGTCTGTACAGTTTATTTAGTATTTCACACTGCTCAAAATATATTTGTTTCCCTCTATATTTAAGTGGTGAAATATTTTTTTTTTATCTGGAGGTTTACTGTCACAATCGGGAAATTATAGCCTTTCTTCGGTCTCAAATTCAAAAGCTGTATCGGTTTAAAAGATGACTGTTATCTTATCCCTGCTTTCTTGACTCCAAAATAATGAAGTGTACTTTAAGAATGGAATATGGTAGTGAAAATGCTCTTGCTGATTTCAGAATATGAAGAGCTATTTACACTGCATCCTGGGAGCTGTTGCTTGAACAAGAAGGTCAAAACTGAGGCCAAAATTATTTAAGGTTGGATTCTCTAGCCCATGGTGCACTGCCCAGTGAGGCCTTCAAATCCTTTCATATTATCCCATATTCATGGAATTGACACAGTTGATGAGCATGTCTTAATGTCCTATTTCCTCACTACTTCTACTCTCCATGGCACACTGGAGCAAAGCACCAAGGAGGGCTTGCTTGACCTTTTTACATAGACGGCTTCCCAGCGCCTCTCAGATAATACAGAATCTGCCATCCAAAAATATGAGACATATTTCTAGAGTTTAATTATATAGTATAGTAAACTGCGTGTGTGCAACATAGTCTGTCAGACAAAAGAGGTTTGCTGTCTTTATATGAAATGGAAAAAAATGTCGCAGCACCTTAAAAAAAATTTTAAATCAGCAAAACTCCACAAGAGCTGTACTGACTGTAAGAACGCTGAACAATTTCTGTGTATCTGAGTTTCTACCTAATATGGTTAATTGTAATTGTATTGACACTTAACCATATTAGGTTTATTGACTGTATTTAGTATCTTTACTACAATTTGGCAGATATTTTTAAATCTTCTTCTAGATGAGGTTCTAGGAAGCTTCTTTCAGATAGTTTGTTCTCATATTCTATCCCATTTTTTCAAGTTGGGTGCTAGACACAATAAATATAGCTTTGCCAGCGAGGTTCCTTATCACAACTGATCAAGATGGCCAAAAGATTCTCTCTTCAGAGGGCATTGCAATTGATTTTGGAAGAGAGAGATGCTTTTGATAACGATGTAGAGGAAGAGGTTTTAGAATGTGAGAATCACATTTCTGAAAATTCAGAGTCTGACAGTGATTTTGTAGAAAAGGTTGATACTTAACATCAGCTAGTTCCAAAACGAAGACAAGACGCAGAGCCAGCGCATCACCAGCCAGCTCCAGGCCCAGAACAAGCCCATCAGCAGCTAGCAAGTAAAAAAATATGGATGTCAAAAAATGGTGAAATTGAATGTCTTCTTGCCCAAAAAATGAGCCACCCTGCATGACTGCCAATGTGATAAGGATGCAACCAGAGCCAACAGGGATGACAGTTACTCGTGTGTAGGACATCAAGTCTACTTTTAAGCTCCTAGATTCCATCCAGAAAATTATTCTGTATTGCACTAATATAGAAGGAAGGCATGTTTTTTGGAACAAGGGGAAAGGAGATGGACCAAACCAATTCACATGCCCACTTTGGGGTTGCTGGAGTTTTCAGGTCCAAGGGGGAATCCACAGAATCCCGGTAGGATGCAGAAACTGGCAGAGAACATTTCCATGCAACAATCTCCCTGGAAAACAGAGAGACAAGCTAGCTGCCATCAGGACGGTGTGGGACAAGTGGATGCACCGCCTCGCCCTATTTTACAACTGTGGGGCTATTATTCTAGGTTGCGGCCAGCAACAACAAAATGAAGTGCTGTGACGGACAAAGAAACACCATGTACATGCATCAAGAACTACATATGCAACACATACACAGTAAAACTCTGCCCCTCATGTCTTGTATAGGCTGGTATGAAAAAGCAATGTGTTCAGTGGGACTGATGTGTTGTCTAGACTGACATGGCTCAGCTTCTGTTGTGTAAAATGTCCTGAAAGGGTTAAACTTCTAATCAAGTTCAAATAAATTAAAATCAATAGTTGTTTAATTTGAAAATATTGTGATTTTTTTTTTTTAACTTTCATTGATAATTAATCTTTTTTTTATTACATTTTACAAAAAAAAACTTATCATTCATAAATGTGATCTAACAAAGGTAAAGGGCAAATATTAACCATATATCCTGTGTATATTGCTTGTAATCAGGATTGAGTAAACATCTGTTGATTATTTTAACATAAAATTGATTGATTGTGTTGAATTAAAAACACCAAAATGCAGCTGGTCCACCAAACCTGGAACACTGACTAAATAACAAAAATATGAACACCACACAAGGGTTAAACAAGGAAAATTAATACAAGATAGAAAAGGAGAATGTTGGAGCAAATGATACATTTCCAATAGAGAGGGATTATGTACAGTATATTGTGTAGTTTTGTTCATCAAACCAGCAGCTTTTTACATTGCACAAGAACTCAAGGCATCCACCTGGTGGAGAGAGATACATGATGAAGTTCCCTGATAAAGGGCCAAACAACTATTACAGTTTACCTCTGTGGGAGAAGGTTACAGATGTTCATTCTTTCATCCTTTGCAAAGCTAACCTGGAGGTTGCTGACCCTTATAATCTCAAAATCAAAGGAAAATAGAAAGCCTCTGAAAAACAAACTGAAACTCTTTGAAATCAATAAAGGTTTACATTTGTAAGTAAAGCATGATGTGGGCCTACTGTATATGGACACACATTGGAATAATGGTGCCATGGAACCAATTAAGCATATGCCAGACTTCAAACTTTATTCATAAAATATTAATATTTTATATTCTAAAATGAATATGTACTAATAAAAATAATTTCCTATGAGAGATTCATTTTGAGCTTTTCCAACAGATCTTATTTATAAATCAGGTGAAGAGGTTTACGTGGGGTCTCAAGTGCCACCACATTGCAGGGTACACACACACACAAAACTCTGAGAGAAACAATACTCTCAATTTGAGAACACCAAATATATTTTGACTTTGAACTCTGAGGAATGCCACATCAAGTGAATAGGAATGAAAAAAAATCTGAAAATAGATTTTGGTGGGCTTAATGGGTGCACTTACCCTAATTCCCTTTTTGGGAGAAAAACCTTAATGGCGAACACAATTATTTTTCTTTTTGAAAGTGTGTATGTATAATGTAATTAAGATCAGCTGGAATTCTCTATTACAGACTATTTTGTCTTGTAGGTCTGCAAACAAGGATTTCCAGAGTTCCCTACACTCTTTGCATAAAAATTCACCAATTTTATATTTTTTGATTTAAGATGCAGATGAAGATCTTGGGATTGAAACAAAGCACACACTAAATGTCTTTAAAATGACCATTTTCTGTTCCAAGATCTCCCCTCAATACTCTTAAACAGCAACGAAAAATCTGCACTGCTATACCCCTCAATCGATACCATCCTCTCCCGAGCGCATTCTTGAACAGGCACAATAAACAAATATGTAATTTAATATAAAGAATTTTATTTTAAAATGACTAATAATAAAAAAAAAATTCAAAAGCTGTCTTTCCATGTCTTGTTTGTCCACTTGACTACTTCTTCTTTGACTCAGAAGTCCCATTTGATCTATGGATTCTGCAGAAGATGTCATCATCTTCTTGCTCCCTCTTTCTCCATGATGAGCCATCTCTCCAAGGAAACCACTCCTGCAGCCGGTCTCTCTGCAGTTTTGCATGTACTTTTGCATCATTCAGTAATGTCTCCTGCATTCGCTCAATCTGTAATCGTCTCTCTTGTCTTTCATTTCCTTGCTCCTTCTCTCTTTCTTTATTAGTTTCCAAGAGCCAGTCTTTTTTTGTTTGGTTTGTTTGACCATCTGTCCGAGGAAACCACTCCTGCAGCAGGTCTGTCTGGAATTTTGCACACATTTTTGAATGGTCTAGTCTTGGCTCCTGCATTTGCTGAATCTGCAATCCTCTCCTTTGTCTTTCATTTCTTTGCTCATTCTCTCTTTCATTCTTAGTTTCCAAGAGCAAGTCTTTCTTTGCTTGGTTTGTTTGTCTATTTATCTGAGGAAACCACTCCTGCAGCAGGTCTCTCTGGTGATTTGTATGTATTTTTGTATGACCAAGTCTTGGCTCCTTTATTTGTTGAATCTGAAATCCTCTCCTTTGTCTTTCATTTTTAAGTTCCTCTTCTCTTTCAGTCTCAGTTTGCAGGCACAAATCTTCCGTTGTTTGATTTGTTTGACAATTTGTGGGAGAAAACCACTCCTGCAGCAGGTCTCTCTGGTGCTTTGCATGTATTTCTGAATCACTTGAACTTGGCTTCTGCATTTGCTGAACTGTCAATCGTCTCCCTTGTCTTTTATTTGTTTGTTCCTCCTCTTTTTTAATCTTAGCTTCCAAGAGACAGTCTTTCTTTGATTGGTTTGTTTGGCTATCTGTCTGGGGAAACCACTCCTGCAGCAGGTCTCTTTGGTGTTTTGCACGTATTTCTGAATTACTCAGTCTTGGCTCCTCCATTTGCTGAATCTGCAATCCTTTCCGTTGTCTTTTATTTCTTTGGTCCCTCTCATTTTCGATCTTAGTTCCCAGAAGCAATTCTTCCTTACTTTGGGTCCTTTCATTCATCTTGCTTTGCCTTTCTAATTCTATTTTAAATCTTTCTTTAGATTTGTGTAAAAGGTTTTTAATTTTCCCTGACTTTGGCAGAAGGAAATGGTCTTCCATCATCCTCTGTTTTTTCTCTTGTTCTGTCACAAGCACTTCCTGATTATCTCTCTCCATCTCAGATTTGTTAATTTGCAACTTCCCTTCTATTTGTCTCTTTTTTTCAATTAGCTTCCTTACTTCATAATGTCTACAGTTCTCTCCTGTATTATCCTTCTTCTCTAGGATCCCATCTTTCTCTTCCATCACTTGCATTTCCTTATCAAACTGCATCTCCATCCACTTGCATTTCTGATTCATTGCCCTGTTCTCTGCAATCTTATCATTCTCCATTTCCTTCTCTTTTCCACTTTTATTCAGTTCCTTCTTAAGATTGTTGTCTTCTATTTCTTTCTGCATTTTTAGGTGCATTATTTCACATTCATGTTTTAAACTGCTTTTTCTGGTCTTTAGCAGTTTAAAGTCTCTCTTTAATTCTCCCTCTTCTCTTTGCTCCTCCACTTCTGGGAGCAGTTCTGGAAGCAAATTCCTCTGTCTTTTCTCCTGTTCGCTCTTAATCTCCATTTTTTCCTCTGTCTTACTCTGTATCTCCTCTTGCTTTCTTAAGTGTTCATTATGTTTTGTTCTCTCTGTTTCACACTCCTTCCTTTTTTCGTCCAACACCTTTTCCATTTGTCTCTCTAAATCTGTTTCCTCATGTTCACTCTTTTTCTTTATTTCTTTTAGCATAGCCATTTCTCTCGCTTCTGCCATCTTTATCTGAGTAACAAGCTGTCTCTCCAGCATTTTACATTTGAATTTCCATTTTTTTGCATCACTTTCTTTCGAATGTTCCCCAAATCTATCTTCTATTTTGTGCTGCATTTGTGTCCCCTTTACATTAATCTGCACTGGGGATTTCCGCAGCTTCTTTTTCTCTCTTCTTAATTCCTCCTCTAACTTTCCATCTTCAAACAATTTCAACATTTTCAAAATAAATTTTTCAGCCTCATATTCATCCAATTTATCCTTCTCTTGATCTTGCTGTGCAAAACTCTCCTTCAGTGCAGCCACTGGTACATCCCTTACCAGTTCTTCCCGTTTCAGTCTATCAGTAAAGTCAAGATCGTTCCTTCTCTCCATAACTTCCAGTCTGTCTACTCGGTACTTACTGTAACATCCGGTCCAGCCCTGTTTTTAACAAAGAGATTTTTCATTGGTACATTAAATTATAAACTCATGTTATAAATCATCAGAATGCATTTATCTCAGAATATAAAATGGCATAGACTGCATGGTACTCAATCGAATCTGTAAGGCTGCGACAACTAAGAGGCAAAGTCATTTAGCAGTTAGATGGACTATGCAGTTAGATGAAATCACACAGTGGCAAGTTCTACGTGTGGTTTTAATTAAACATGCATTTGATGGAAATGCATTTTACAGAGAAAATAGTGATCCAAAGCACAGGGGTTGTATTCATAAAGCTTCTAAAGATCCTGGTACTACAGAGCTTCTAATTTACTGTAGCTTAAAAGTATCTAGCTAAGAGTCTTAGCTTTGACAAAAACTCAGTGAGGAGGCGGGGTCGATCCTTGTAAGACGCATTCTTTTGAAGACTAACATTGGTGGTCAAGGCACACACACACACACACACACACACACACACACGCACATACTGTACACACATATATACTGTATACTGTACTGTACACACACACACACACACACACAAACCTAAGCACTGCAGGCAAGTTAGTCAGCCTAATTATTTATGAATGTACAGAAAACAATCACTTTCTGCTTTCTTTTCACTCTGTCATCACACATGCAGGCAGATTTATTATTAGAGGCTTACTTTCCCCCCCAATTTCCAATATTCCACCACAAAATGAAAACTTACATAAAAATGTTTTATGCCCTGCATATTTTAGTGTTTTCCATGCTCTACCACACTCAATGTAATTCAGAAAAAGATGTTAATTAGGTGATTAATTAAATAGAGTGTGTTGGGAACTGGGAAAACACAAAAAATATGCGGAGCATGTTTCAGAACCTGTTACATTTCAGTGTTAATTATAACCTGGCTCATGTTCTTATTTGAGATTATTAATGGCTGGGTAATATGCTGGGTAGGTACAGTATTATCAAATACCCAATAAGTATCAATCTACTAAAAAAAACATGGTTACATTCTACTTTGCCCTAAAATGTGTTAGTATGACAAGATGCTGGTTTACAATTGACCACGGTCGTAAAAAGATGAATGGTTTCTTACTTCAGAACAAACACATGTCTTGAAGCATGTTTGTGTGCTGTCTGTTTATAAACACACTTGCTATGGGCACTTGTAGGGAATATTTAATCTCCAGTGTATTTCATGATATTATGTGTGCATGAGAACAGAGTGCTTTCTTTCTTTGACCTCGACACGCTGCACT
>JAQMYG010000014.1:9188048-9205857 GCA_030014215.1 Clariallabes teugelsi | reverse complement strand
GTAGAATGTAGAAAATAAATCACTAAACAAAAACAAAGAAATTTGCAAGTGACCCCAAACTTTTGAACTGTAGTGTACATATTTTGAGTATTAAATTATGAACAGCCAATCCCTGTAAACTGCAGTGTACAAATTTGACATTATAGTCAAAATATACTCGCTACATCTAATCAGTTCTCAGTTCTCTGAAAAGTAGACAAAAACCTACTTATAAGGTTGCTCACATCTATCCCCATGTTTCTTCTCTACGATGCTCCTGGCCATTGCATTTTCATGACTCTTCAATGGTCATTGTTGCAAAGCAGCTTTACAGAATTAAAAGTTTAATTAAAAAAATTTTTCAGATTCCTTCATGTCAACTACGTACAATTTCCAAACTATTTTCCTTTATATTTTACTTATAGCTCCTCTGTTCTTCCACCATTCTCAGTTGTGTGACAGCTTGAGCTTCTGATCCTGCTCTAAATAGGAGGAGATATTTCCCTGATTTACAAAGATTCTGTTAAGTCTCAGTCCTCTTGCAGACATTCAGTCTTCTTGCCCCCATCTCCCTCTTTCTGCCTTGATATGCTCATTGTCTGAGAGAACTGCTTCATCAGCAGCTTTCACATGCATCTTTCTCATCTTCCTGCATCATTTTGTCCTGCATCCTGCTTTTGCTGACCCTTACACAGTCTTTCTTGTCCTTCTTCTATTTGTTCATCATCTTTGTGTGTCTGTTTCCAGGAGCATCTCATCCTTTCTCTGATTTCTTTCAGCCGACTTCCTTTCAGGTTCTAAATCTTCTTCAAATTTTTCTTCATTTTTGTGTGAACATTTATGAATCTCACTAGACTTTGGCAGATACCAGACGTGCTCTTTCATTGTCCCCTGTTTCTCATCTCATCACTCTGTTGTTAACACTTTTTGTTTCTTTCTTTCCATCTCAGACTTGTTAATTTGTTTTATATCTTTTTCTATGAGTTGTCTCACAATGTACTGTTTGTCTACTGTAGTTGTCTACTTCTTCTGTGACTCAGAAGCTCCACCTGCTCCTGATGTACGTTCCCCTGATTTAAGCTTTCTTGTTAGTATTCTTTATTTACAAAAATATGTCCTCAGTCTTCTTGCTCCAAACTCCCTCTTTCCGCCATGATGGGGCAACCTGTTTAAACAGCTCCTGCACCAGGTCTCTCTTCCATTTTTATTATATTTCTGAATCATCATTTTCAACTTCTGATCTTGTCTTTATTTTATTTGTTCCCTATATTTTTGCATCTGAGTTTCCATGAGCATTTGATTGATCCAATTGATTGGCCAATTGATCGAAACAGCTCCTGTACCAGGTGTCTCTGACATGTCTTCAGCAACTGTCCTCATCTCTTTGCTTCTCAGTTTCCATTACTTAGGTTCCTTTTATCAATTTTGCTTTGCCATTCTTTGTATTCTTTTTCTTTATTCCGTTTTCTGATCTGTACAGTAGCATTTCAATATCTCTCTTCAATTCTCCCACTTTTCTTTTTTCTCCATTTCTGGAAGCAGCTCTGGAAGCAGCATCCTGTCTTTCTTCCCGTATAGACTTAATCTCTGTTTGTTTCTTTGTCTCAAATTTAATCTATAGCTGTGTCTTCTCTCCTGCCTCAGACAAATATCTCTTTGTCTCTCTGACTGTCTCCATGTCTCCATAGCTTTATTTCCCTGCACTGTCTTCTGCAAAAACTGTTTTTCCAGTAATCCCTTACCTGTTTCTAACAATTGTTCATGCTCTGTTTCTGGAAATTATATTCTATGATATTTCCAGTCTTTCATGTTGCATCACATTCTTCTGCTTTTTGCTGTCTCCATACAGTATCTATCAGCATTTTGTCTCCATAGTGTATCTATCAGCTGAAACCTAATCTCTCCCTGTCTTTCTTCTTGTTTTCTTAGTTCATTCTGTACTGCTCAAATACATTCCTTTTTTCCTACAGCACCTTTTCCGTTTCTTTCTCTCAATATACAGTAAGTTCATTCTGTCTTTTCCTTTATTTCTTTAAGATGGCCATTTTGCTTGATTTTGCCATATCTCACTCAGTAACAAGCTGTCTTTCCATATTTGTAAATTTATACTTCCATCTTTTTACATAACTTCCTCTGCCTTCCTCATTTTGTGCTGCCTTTACATCAGACTGCAGTGCTGTTTTCAGTAGCTTCTTTTTCTCTCTTCTTAATTCCTCCCTTCCACTCTCTCTCTTTTCAAACATTTTTGACATCAATTTCTCAATCTTATATTTGTCCAATTTATCCTTCTCTTGATCTCACAGTGGAAAACTCTCATTCAGTGCAGCCACTACCAGTTCCTCCCTGTCATGCTGTCTGTATAGTCAATATTTCGCCTTCTGTCCATACCTTCCAGTCTGTCCACTCAGTACTTACTGTGCTTACCCTTTCCAGCACTGTTTTTTAAAAAGTTATTGCACATTTTAAAGTTTTCCCTGCTCTATTACACCCACTTTAATTCAGAAAAGGTTGTTAAGTAGCTGATTAGTTAAATCAGGAAAGTGCTACCTAAACAGACTCCACTTAATGGCTTTTTAGAGATCTTTCTTTAAATGCTTAAATATTTTAACCAAATCACTGGGTTTGTTCAATTTAGCTACAGTATTTATTTTATTAGATTGGATATTTATCCATTTCACTTAATTAATTTGTTTTGATCTGTAGTGTATACTCTGAAGTTTTAAGTTAAGTTTAATTTAAAAGTTAGATTCAGTCTGCATCTTATCTGTATGGTTGAGTAAAATAAAATAAAAATATTTTAAATTATTAAAAATGTGCTACCTATAGTATGGTGGATCGGACAACATGTGACATGGTATGGACAGTTCCTGTCAGTGTAAATAGGGAGTTTGACCAATGTTATCTGCTCTGATGCATGGAAACATTTTACAGCACACCACTGGCCTCATAAAGTAGCTTGTGATTTTATTTGAGTAGTAATTTAGTTTGTATTTTGTTCCGGGTGGAATCATGATTGTTAATGGCTGGTTATTGAGTTCTCCAGCTATTGAGTTATCACATACAGTATTTCCAGCTCTATCGACCTATCAAGAAACAGTCTCATTCTTCTTTGCCCAAAAATTTATTAGTGTCACATCTTGCTGGTTTAAAAATAACCATGGCCATTAAAGATTGACTAGTCTAAAAGATGAAAAGTCTGAGGTTTTTTGGACCTGGAAAAAAACTTTTCATGGCATAGTCATGGCCTCTGCAGTTTTCAGTGCAATGGTCTGGTGGGGAGGAGGCAGCAGAGAGAGGGACAGGAAGAAATTGAATAAACTGGTTAAGAGTGCCAGCTCTGTCCTGGTCTGTCTGCTGCACTCCTTACAGGAGATGGCTCAGAGGATGATGTTGGTTAAGCTAACATCAATCATGGACAATACGTCCAATCCCTTGCATGAGACTGTGGGGGGGTGGAGCAGATTGTCATAGCCACAGTGTAAGATGGCAGATCTTTCATTTGATGGCAGTCAGTCTATACAACAAAGACATTCAGTAAAACTGTTTCTAGACGATCAATCTCTGTCATCACTAACATATTTATATGTTGTGTCTATTTACATATCTGTTTATGAGAATATATACATATACATGTGTATATGTGCAGTTACCTGTTCAATAATACCTTCATACCACTGCGATATGATCTTTAATTTTATGTGACATATAAAAGATCTACAGTATATTACATATACAGTATGTTATACAGGACAAATTTTTGACCATTCAAAAATATATACATTCACAATTCAATCTTAACCAGGTTAATTATTTCATTTCATAGTAATAATAGTTATAATAAAAAATTAAATTAAACAATTCGATTATAATTGATATATAAAAAATATTCACAAAATATGACATTTTTAAAAAATAAGACAAACAAATTTCTGTGGTATAAAAGGAAGAAAAAAATATTTGCTGTTATATAAAATAATCTACAACAGCAGATAATGTTTTTTTCTCTCTCTCTTTTTTATTTTTGAATGTTTTGGTTTTTATAAGCCCTTGATAATATTCTAATGGGAAATTATTTACCAAATATCATCAATGTTGTATAGCAGTGAGTGGTCTTATTGGTATTTTTTAAAATAATCTAATTAGTAAAAAAGAAACATCAACAGATTAAATGATTATCAAAATAATCATTGGATGCTTTCTGATGTATCTTCTCTATTATCTCTCTCCTTTTCTGTTTCTCAGTTTGCCTCTGCAGATCCTTCAGCTTCAGCTGGACATCTACTGTAGGTCTCTGAGCCTTTCAAGTTCCTGACTCTCTTCTACTTATCAAACTTTTAGTTGTGATCCACTGCAGACAATCATCTTCTCTTTTCTCCACCTTCTTCTTCTTTTCTGCCTTTTTCCAGCTTTTTCTACTGAACAAGTTTTTTTTCTTTCTCTCTTGCTTCTTCTTTTTCTCAAGCTTCATATTCAGGATCTCTCTCTACCCTACCCCTCTCTCTCCACAAGGCTTCCAGGTTTGCCATTTCACTCACCTGCTTTTGCGTATGCTTTTTATGAAAAATAATGAAAAATCCATCATAAACACCATAAGTCTAAAACCATGGATGGCTTTTGTTGTTCCATCCTATTTGTTTCTGTAGCACAATCTTTGTAGTAAAATTCACTCCACACCGGTATGCCCACTCATTAGGCAGTTAGCCAATCATGGGACAGCTGCACAATGCATAAAATCATACAAATACAGGTCAAAAGCTCCAGTTATTTTATACATTCAGTGGGGAAACATCTCTGTGACTATGGCTGTGGCATGTTAGATGGGCTGGCTGATTCGAGTATTCTGAAACTGGTGATCTGAGAACTTTACCCACAGGAGTATCTAGAGCAGCGCTGTTCAGCCCTGGAGGGCCAGTGTCCATTTTGTAATTCACCACAGATTACACACACCCACTGAAACTGGATTTAAATAGCCCTGCTGTAGAGTTTACTCAGAATAATGTGGAAAAACAAGGTCTTCAATGTAAAAGACTCTTTTTAATAGTGTAATCCATCCATCCATCCATCCATGCATCTAGGAAACCTTGTAGTGGAGGGACAAGGGATGCCATTGGTGACCATTGTACAAGTACAGTAGTTATTCCCATTTTTACAACCATGGTAGGACCTCTGGTCAACATTCACACGTGCATTCAGACACTACGAGCAATTTGGGAACGGCAATGATCTGTGTGAGGAAACTGGAGTACCTGTAAGAACCCCAAGAAGCACAGGGACCCTGAAGGTGCAAGGCGACAACCACTAAGCCACCACACCTCAAATAGTGTAATCATAAAGTTTAAAAATAAAGTTCCTTATGTGAATGTCTGGATTCTTTTGTCTCATGGTTAAAAAGTTACACAATCAACCAGTTAATTAACTTTATTTTTTAACTGGGTTCAATTGGACATACAGTACATTAAATTCAGTTTGAAAATCCAAATAATAACAATTAAGTGCAATGAATAAATTAATTAACTAATTATTTTTTCCATCCCTGTGTCATTTATTTATGTACTGTTTAAATTTTTTTTTAATTATAGATAATAGATAGTTATAGATAATTTTCTCCAAATGTGTTCCTGAGGATATACTGTAATGAACCACCTTCTGGAGCTTATTATGTATTAAGGAGATGTAGAAAAAGTGTATGAAGTCTTTCTTCGCAAATAATATTTATTATTTGAGAAATTATTAGCACATCACTAATCCCCTAATCATCAGCTATAAATGGGATTTATTGTGTGGTATAGCTAATGTCACTCCCACTGTATTTCTGAGTTGAGCGCCTGTGCAGGATAAGAATAAGCATCTAATTTCAAAGGCTTTCTGTTGGTTGCCTCACTTTAAGATGAATTATGCTGTAAACAAAGTAAGACAACTTAAAGTTTAAAGTTTTGACTTTTTATACTGTAGTCACTATATTGTATATACAGTGCCTTCAATTATTGTATAGGTGAACTGTAATTATCTGCTTGACTGCTGCTACTCCCTTAAGAGTAGGTGTGCATTACTTCTCTCAATGTCTCAAAACACTGCCAACTAACTAGCAAGGTACATGTGGCAGGGAAATAATAAATCAGCAGAGCAATTCATTTTTTTTCTTCCAAAATGACAAGAACATGTCCCTGCCCACTCAAGATTTCCATCTGTGTCATTCTATTGTATTCACTATGTTCTACAAGGTAATCAACCAAATTTCTTAATAGGAAATTTATTTTGAAAAATACATATTTTAACACTACATCTGTCTATAAACTCCTGTTTCTGTTACCGTAAAGTTTTCTAAAGTATAATCTAAAGTAGTTCAGCATTACAACTTTAAAATAAGCAAAGTAAGCATATAGACGTGTCATTTAGCTCAGATCTTCAAAAACTGATTTTAATTGCATTTACACACATGCAGCCCTTTTGCATTATTATACAGTAATTGTGTTGGATAATGTTATGCTTCGTGCTGTCTCACATACACATTAGTGGTAGAAATGTGATGAGTAAGCAAGGCAGGTTGTGCTAAATGTGGGAAGTATACAATATTTAATAATATAAATGTACAGTGCTATTTAGGCAATATTTAGCTCGATCTATGATATTTATAAACAAATGCAATGTTTTTAGTCTTTAAAAAATTCTAAAATTTCTTTTTTGTTTTTATGTTTAATTACAAAATAAACTGAAATGCTAGATCAAACACACTGTTATTGAACCAGGATAAAGGTTATTTTAACCTGTTCTATACTGGTTCCTCTCTATTTATTTAAGCATTTTTTACACATTCATAGGCTACTTGAAATAGATTTGTGCAATTTATCAGATTTTTATATTTTTTAAATTGCAGCACATTTTTTGGACCAGTGTTTCACCATCAATAGCAATTTATGTATGGGTACATTGGTGTTTAGCAAGCTACTGTATGTAAAAAAATTTTTTTAAATCTAACAATCTCTTTTTAAATCAGGTTAGCACACTGGTCGGGACTGGTTAGAACACTGGTCAGCAAAACTTAGAAAGTTTTGCTGAGTAAGAAAACAAATAGAGAGAACCTCTATTTGAAGAAACAGAAATTTGGTGCCACCCCAGGCTTGGGACCAGCATGTAGTGCCTGGGTAAGTTAGGACGTAAGGTCTTGCCCACGGACTCGACAGAGGCAACCCAGCAGTGGCAGATTTGTAAGACGTATTCTCATTGTGCATATTCCTCTTCTTCACAGCACTGCACTTGACCACGCCCCCACCACCACAATGAGCAAAATGTGTGTGTGAAAAATTTAACAGGCTCTTATACATAGCAGCGCATTTTTATTGTATGCATTTGGTTATTAAATTAGAGTGTGCAATTAAGAACAGAGAGCCTACTGCTATGTTTCTCATGAGAAGTTACCTGACTACAAAGTATTTAAAGAATTCACAGTTTGGAAAATGTCCCTCCTAATTCGTCATTATTCTATCGCAGCCTTTTGTAATAATGTCTGTACTGGAAAAGAATATTAAGAAGATATTCAGCAACACTTTGTCCAGTGTCTCAGTGGGGGCAAGATTACAGATGGTTTCACATCTGGTTTCAAGTCTGTCCATGACCTGAAATATGTCAAACAGGAAGACATCAAAGACCTGATGCCCGTTGTACAGCAAAGAAAATCACAGGAGGCCTTCATTTTTATGTAATTAATATTTATTAAGCTATAAATTTGTTAGGCCCATTTATTTATCAGTACATTCTGCTGTATGAGGTGTATGACAATACAGTAATGAGAACTGTGTGGTTTAATCGCTTATGCAATTTAATCAACATTTTGTTGGTCAATTCAACTAATTGAATCAATTCACACTACTGTAGGTTAAATTATTAACCTAAACTAATACTTTTCATTAGAATGACGCTTCTTCTGTTTTGAGTTTAAGGATTGTGCAATACTGCCATTGGACTGAAGTGTAGAACAGAAGACTGTCGGGGAATAAAAGAGATGATCAAAGCAACATAATTTACACAGTATTTCATTGTTTATTACAACCCAAATTCCAAAACAGATGGGACAGTAAAGAAATTGCCACCAAAAACAAAAAGAAGTCATCCATAAAGTCTCTTTTACAATATTCAAACGCAACATTATTTCATGATCTATTGTGTGAATTTAATTGTTTATAATATGCACACTTGCAACATCACAACATCCTGCAACATGAACTGTTTTAGAATTGAGATTGTAGGGTTTTTTTTTATTTTATAGTTTTTAAGTACAGTATACAGTAGTTGCTTTAGACAAATCAGACAGTAAACCTTAGTGGTACTGAATTGAATCGAAACAAAAATATCACATATTCACATTAACATATTAAAGATATCATCATAAATTAACTGGTCACAGCTGTACCACTATTGGCTATATTTTAACAGATTTTTTATTTTATTTCAATCATAAAAAAAATATTGAAGCTAGTGTTTTTCTTCTTCAATACTGATTCATGTGAATGTCTTTTTTGTTGTTGTTCTACAAACAAAGACAATAACTTTGAATTACTGTGGATAAGTTATTCATACTAATTCATCAGATGTAAGTGCTTCTACTCATCCTACAGTAACTTCTCACGCTCATCCAGTTCTTGTCACTCACCGCATTAGACCCCAAAGAAATAGTTCTTACAAGAACAGTATTGTCAAGTGCATTTGCAAAGTCCATCAAGCACCATGATGAAACTGGCTCTCATGAAGAGCATCCCAGAAAAGCAAGACCAAAACTTACATCTGCTGCAGAGGAGAAGTTAATTTAGAGTTACCAGCCTTAGAAATTACCAACTCATTTTAAGATGTTGATTGATATAAAAGCACTGCAAGCTTTGGAGCTTTCTGCTCAGGAATGTGGATGAGCAGTTGTGGAGGACTTAAGGGTGCAAGTAAACTATTGTGATGTCTGAGTTATTGTTTCCCATGGTTTGGGTGTGGATTTATGTACAATCCACATACAGTGGTGGTCAAAACTATTGAGACAAAAGTGAAATTCTCACTTTATTTTTTTAAATAATAAAAATCAAGATAATAATTATTTGTTATTTAATACAAAGTAATTGCCATACAATCATTTATATTTAGTATGAAGTACTTCATTCTTCAAAACCTGCTGGATCTGGCTGGGCATAGAATCAAAATGACGTCTGCAGTATTCTGGTTTTTTGTTTACTGTAGGTCTGGTGATGAACCAGGCCATGGCTCGGGAAGCTACATACCGTAGTCACATAGCCAGGTTTTTGCTAGTTTTTCACTTAATTAGAACAACTCTTCAGCATATTTGTGTTTTGTGTCTTTCAGTACATTCACTTGCAACTTGCTGCTTGTAAAAATGCTGCCTTTCTCCAATCATAATATGGAAGTGACCATGTGTATAGCACTTTTTAACAATGAACATGGTCACAAAGCAGCTTTAAAGAAATATAAATTCCATGTTAATATATTCTTTTACTAAATGCACAGTAGAGTAATGTCTAGGGGATCTCATGTTAAACAACGTTGTTTATTTTGTTCACAAAAAAATTATCCCATTTGGCAGTAGGAAAAAATGTTGGTTATCTTTTCTTGAGCTTTATTTAAATATAAATTCTCTTTCACTGTTTCCAGTTAAGTTAAAATTCATTTTGAATGTATTCGTCATGTACACAACCATGTGCAGTGAAATGCTTATACTGTATGATGTTTAGTTTGTCTTTCAGCTCCCGTCAATGGGTCACCATAGCAGACCATCCGATCCGCACAAAAAATATCTGGCACAGGTTTTATAACAGATGCCCTTCCTGAGGCAACCTTTCCATTTTATCTGGGCTTGGGACCCACACTGAATCCAGGGCTAGGCTTGGGGCATTGGCTGGAAATCAGATCTTCACATGGCAGAAGAGACTCCTACCATTCAGCCACAATTCCTAATGAAATGTTGAAATGCACTGAAATGTGCCGTGAAAATCACTAGAAAATACAATTATGCTAAACATGAAATTTTAATAAAATAAAATTTACATTGGAAATTTAGTTTGCAAAATAAAGATTAATAAATTAATGTAGAAATGTAAATCACACAATATCAAAAAAACATAAATAAAGTAAGATTATAAAGTATGAAAAGTACAAAATATAAAATACAGTGCAGGAATATGTATGTAACAGTATGTAAACAAGAATCACAGTATAAAATTATACAAATGGAATTGTACAGGTATGCTGGATATGCTGGAATTTCCTTCGGGATCAATAAAGTATCTATCTATCTAAATAATAAAGGTGTCAGTAGCAGTGTGATTGATTATGGCCTAAAATATAATATAGTTTGTTTTCTTATTATGTGTAATGCAAACCAAGAAATGGGCAACATACAAGAAATGTAAAAGACGTAGCTGGTGTGCATGGATAAGCTATCAGCTCACAGCTATCAGCTCAAACTAGAGGTTTCCATTTAATTCTGTATTTACCAGTACCAAGCAGTGATGTTGGCACATACTGTAGAGTGGGTTTGGCAGGGTTGATTTAAAAATGTCTCATCCATTGAATTAAAGCAAGTGGTCTTAGCTCCTTCTGAAAATGGGATAGGGTTGTTAACTGCAGTGGCAACAGAGTCACATCCCTATCACAGGGAGATGTACAGTACACAACCCATAAGCCAAAAAGGCTTTTCACACCAAAGGGATCTGCCTGGAGATGGTGAGATAGAAAGAGAAGTTCAAACTGAGGGCAGTCTATCTGACATGCAAAATTGTCTTATCAGTGTTAAGACAGTGCCGCATGCTGGTCCAGGGGTAACTGGTACTATCCCATGATAAAACCAACTGAGAAAAATTTTATTATCAGAAGGCACAATGGTGAAGAGGTGCTTAAGATTCAGGTAAACTTGTACACGTCCATGTAAAATTGCAGCCCATTAAGAATTTAAGAGGACTTACAGAAAACAGCACTCTTCTTTGAGTAAAGCATCGAGTTCTCCACTGTGCAGTTACACCATATAAATGGGCTTATTGTGTTTGACTATAAAGGTGTAATGTGTATAAGTGCCTTATCAGCAATTTAAATTTGGTTTTAAACATTTTATTCTTTGTTCTACTTCTTTTCCTCTGTTAGTTCCCAAGATAATGATTATATATATATTATATATATATATATATATATATATAAACTGAAATTACATTAGGCAAACAAATCAAATATAGCAAAAAATGGGCAAGGGAAGGCAAGACAGAATAAAAAAAGACAGAATTAAAAAAAACTAAGCAAGATTATGACTAAGCAGTCAGTCATAACAAGGCTTGGTAATGTCAGGAAAAACTCACTGAAGTGTGTACTTCGCAATGCTCAGTTGCAGTTGAACTCTATTTAAACATACAGTAGGTATTATCTTTTTCTAATTTTTACAAAAACAAAGTGGAAATGTTTTTAGCTCATCTCTTACATTGCCTTTGCATCTGCTTGCAAAGATCATGTCATATTATAATCTATTTCTTTAAATAGCACTAGAGGTATGCAGTCTGCTAGCTCTGTGTGATTTTCTTACAGTTCGGTCATGTTTTTGGATTGAAACCATAGGCAAATAAAATTGCAGAATTCAGTCTGTAAGCAAAAAAACAGCTTAGAATGTGTGCGATGTTCCAGCTTATAATATTGTTGAATCTAATCTAATAATTTTGAAAAACCCCTACAGACCCCTTTCACCTTTTTTATCTCTTCCTTTCTGGCAGACACTACAGAAAAACTGTACACCAAAACTGCTAGACAAAGGAACAGTTTCTTTCCTCATGAAATCACCCTCATAAACAGTTGACAATGATTGTATGCAGTCTGCTGTATAAAAGCACCAACATGCTTTTTACCAACCTCTTACACCCCACTTCACACCTGTATTAGAAGAACGGTCAGTCATCACTTCTGCCCTATATGTGGCACACATCACTTACACATCTTGTTCTGTATATTGTGTACTGTACAAACAGTCAATAAAAAACATCAAGTGAAAAAGAAACATGAAGTGAAACATATGAAATTTTTTTCTATGTTGCTACACATTTCTTGTTGCCACGATGCACAGGCTCTGCATTCAAAAGAGTCATCGGAAAGCGCTTACAGTGCTTCCTGAAAATCTGTTCTTGCAGCCTTTGGAGCTTAACAAAGACTCATCAGGTTAAACCACTCTGGTGCTGAGCTTTGCAAAGCAGCATGTACGACAGATGATGGAGGGAATCAGAGTGACATTCCCCTACTGTACCATGCTTATTTCCTTTGAAGGAAAATCAGGATAATTTAGTAAATTATTAGTGACCATTTCATTCTTGGTGGATCTGAACTCTTTTAATTATTTTATAGGAGAGGTCTTAGACACGAGAGCATATAACAGTTCCAAAGACACCATTTATTATGAATAGACACAATAACCATTTCTTATTACAGATTATAGTGTAATTAACAAGGGTTTTATATTCTTCCCAGTATGTACTGTAGCAAAAAATGTAAGGCCAATAAGGTGGATGGTGGTGGATAGTCCTGTAAATCTCATTTATATTTGCACTTATTCCATAAGTTTATATTTCCACTTATTCAATTCAACTATAGTATATTATACAGTGGAACAGTTGATTACAAGCATGATTCGTTCCGAAAGCGGGATCATATTTCAAAACACTCATGAGCGAAAGCGAATTTTCCCATAAGAAATAATGGAAACTCAAATTATTTGTTCCACAGCCCAAAAAAATTAATACATAAAAATAATTAATACAAAATATAAAGTAAAAATAAAACAAACTAACCTGCACTTTACCTTTAAAAAGAAGTAAAAATAAATCCAGACAGATAAGTGTTTCTGTTTATGCGCACAGGCGCTGTGTGTGTGTGTGTGTGTGTGTGTGTGTGTGTGTGTGTGTGTGTGTGTGTGTGAAGGGGCACGGTGTCCAATAACAACGTGCAGGCTGATACAGGGAGAGAGAGAGAAAATGGATCTTTAACCTCTCTAACAAGACTTCTTTTGCTTTACATGTGTTATAATAAACAGTACACGCGCGCTGTACACACACGCATACAAACACAAAATAAAAGATGTCCTGTGATCGGGGTCACAGGGGTGCTGGAGCCACAAGGCGGAGCACACCCTGGACGAACTGCCAATCCATCACAGGGCACACACACATACACGCGCTCATTCACCCACTATACAGGCAATTTTGTAATGCCTAATCTGCAAGCCTTTGGACTGTGGGAGGAAACTGGAGTACCCAGAGGAAACCCACCAAGCACAGGGAGAACGTGCATGATTCTGACACACAGGTCCCGAGGCTGGAATCAAGCCATGACCAAGTAGGTGCAAGGTGTCAATGCTAACCACTAAGCCACTGTGCCAAATCTAAGTGTTGTCTAATAGTATTTTTAATAAACATTATTTATACAGTGTTTATATACAAAACTTATAATTAGATGATTACATTTCAATGTAATTTGTTTACATTGCAGATCTTGTAGTTGTTGTTATTGCTGCTGTTGTTTTAATTGTGCTTTGGCGGCAGCTTGTGACAACAGACATACACCATCCATCTTCTTATTTTTTAGGCATATATTAAAAATATTCGTTTGTGTAATTTGGTGTATTTGGGTTTTAAGTACTTAAAATGGGTTTTAAGTTTTATTATTTCTCATGTATTACACACCAGACATATTGAAAATGATTTAAATTTATAGTGGAAAAACCTACATATTCAATTACATGATTTTGACATATAATATTTAATGCAGAAGTCTTGAATTTAGTCATGAATTTAAAAGAAACTCTGTAAAATGTAATATGGGTATTTTTCAGTGGAACATACCAACTCTAAACTATTATTCTTTCTATATTGTCACCATGACTTATAAATTAAATTATATGAATTAATTTGTTGCAATAATAGAGTGAGGATGGTGTTTTGCCTAATGAAAGTACTCCATTTACAAAATCATGGGGAAAAGACTTAAACTTGAACATCTGCACCTTCTAGTTGTTAAACACACCTCCGTAGACATACTGTAGTTCAACACATCATAGCCTACTCAAGAATGTTTGAAAAATATTCAGTAAGTAACCTACAGCTTCTTTGTATTAAGACCAGAATTTAATGAGCTAAAAGTAATTATGGTTTGTTTTGTTATGTTGTTTGAATGTTCCTTACACAATATTTTTTATTAAATTTTATTATAGTAGCGTTGGTGTTCTTGTTCCACTGGCAGATATCTTCATTGCCTTGCAATGGATTGGCAATGACCTCCGCCTTGTGCCCAAAGTCTCCTGGCAAAGGACACTAAACATGTACACTAAACTTGATAAGTGAATGAATGAACTATGCTTAAAAATATTAATATTGTTTTCGGTGTGTGTGTGTGTGTGTGTGTGTGTGTGTGTGTTCTCTTCCTCAAACAGTGGTGGTCCATAAGACACCATTTATTTCTTTAGCCTTGATTATCTTGAAAAGCACTCACTTTAAAAGTTCTACACAGAGCCACTCTACTGTCAGATTTATTACTGGCTGGAGAAGCGAGTAAAATGTTTATCTGAAAATTAAGATCAAAGTGTTAATTGCCTCGCAGAGCTGGTCTCTCGTGCAAGTTTCTGTGTGTGTGTGTGTGTGTGTGTGTGTGCGTGTGTGTGTGTGAGTGCGTGTGTGTGCGTGTGTGTGTGTGAGTGCGTGTGTGTGCATGTGCATGTGTGGTTGTGTGGTGCTGAGTGCCCCATCTCAAGGATTATTCTCACTTGTGTAAGTGTTTGAACACTCAGTGCTGTGTGAAGAACTCCAGCTGCACACGTCTCCTAGTTTCGCCACTGCTGCCCAAACACACACTCTGCTGGTGAGTTATATATATTGGTGTGCATGTTTGTCTCTTGTTTGAATTTTCCAGCCATGACCACTGATGGGACATCAAAAGGCTTTATATGGCAAGAGTTTATGAGAGGTGTTTATGTCTTTCCGCTGGGATAAAACAATGAGGTTCATTATTATTTATGTAAAGTTTTTGTTGTGTAAAGTTTTTGTTAACAATCTACATCAAACACATACAGTATAGGTACGGTACATGTACAAATGACAATTCAGACATACCTAAAAGATGAAACTGCATGCTCCCTGTTGTCTGTTTATATACACAAAAACAAGATAAAAAGCGAAGGAAAAACACTTTGCAAAGCCATATTGCCTCATGAAGTGTTCCATTGCCACAACTTTCACATGGTGATATCTGAATAAAACTGCAAACTGCCGTTTATACAAAACCAAGAGAGGAACAATTACAGTAAGTGATCACTCATTCATTCATTCATTCATTCAGTTATAGATATGCTTATCATTATGGAGCGTATTCCATGAACACTAAGTACAAGTTGAGAATTCATCCTGGATGGAACATATTACACACTCACTGACACCTAGGGACAATGTTAGAGTAATCAATCCTACCAGCATTTTATAGGAGGTTGGAAGAAACTGGAAAACTTGAAAACCTGTGGGAAAAGCTGAAAAACACCTACAATAAGGGCTTGAACCAAGGAACCTGGAACACCAACCTCACCAGCTGAATTAATACAAAATATAATCATTTACAGTATCTTGGGATCAGTTCAATAATGTCTTGCTTATGTACAGTATAATGTTCGGTGCAAATACCAACGCACATTACATTACACAAGAACACTATAAGATAACACTATAAAACAGCCCCAGGTTGGGATTTGCTTATTGCATGGTACATAGTGCCAGATCTATCAACCAGTATGGCATGAGCATGGGAATGTGTGAGAAAAGAACAAGGGCTGAATTTAGTACATGCGTTTATTCGTTCCAAAATGTTTTTCCCCATTCAGTTGAAGGATATTTTTACTTGCATTTACAGATTGCATACTGACGATGTGTAATTGGCTGGCAGCTAAAATGGTTACAGCTTCAATTAAAACAGTGTATATACAAATTCAAAGACTTTTTTGTTGTGTTTGTTCTGAAACTGATGTGCTGCAGTGTTGCCTGTAACATCTAAGGCCATACAGTAGATATGTGGACATACTGTAAGATGTTCAGTCCTCAGGTCATTGAGTGCTCCCATTTCCCAAGGAATGGCTTCATTGGATCTTCTTCATTGTGCAGATAAACATGCACTTATCTCAGAGTTACTATTAAACACAAGTCGTGAGTATTACTGCTTTATCAAATATAATAGTCTATTATATTCCTATATTCAAATGAAGGAATTGAACAAGGGGCTTTCACGTCTAATGAATTGACATCACGACTGATGATGAAAGAAGGCGGAAAATCGATTAAAATTACAAAAGACTTCAAGAATAGTAGTGATGAGTCTATTCGCCTCAGTACAACATTTGAATTGTGCAAAAGTTTTAAAGAAGGCCATATGTCTGTGAATATCGATCCCAGGCGAGCTGGCTCTGAGCTCACTCCAGTCATTCTCATAAATATTCAGCAAGTGGAACTCCTGATCCTTAAAAATCAAGTTCTCATCTTCAAAAGCAACGCATCTGTACACACAATAATTCATGAACACCACTGGCAAATTACAAGACCTCGGCTGGGAGTTACTGCCACATCACCATATATTCTTGACCTCACTCCAAGGCATTTTCACATGTTTCATCCATTACAGCAATTTCTGGAAGGTCAGCATTTCAGATGTGAAGTGGCTCCAGCATACTGACAAAACTTTCTCCTTTGATGGTGTCTAAGCACTAGTGAAATACTGGAATAATTAGTGTATTATATAGTGCATTAATGTATGAGGAGACTATATAAAGAAATAAAGGGAATTTTGCTCTCATAACTGTTCTGTTATTCTGTAAAATGAAAAGTCCCGGTTTGACTTGAACACCCCTTACATGCATAGTAGAAAAAGCAGGTTTATCCTCAAACAGGTGGCAATTTGTTGTAGTGTAGTCTCAGTCTTTTTCGATTACAGCACACATTTACAGTCCTCATCACTACACAGCTTTTAGTTACTTTCACTGATTAATTCTTAATAACTAGATTTGTTTGAGTGGAAATTGATTGAACACTCAAGCATGTTTAAAAAAAAAAAAAAAAGTACAGTACCATCTGTTAAATTTGGAATAAAGTAAAAAATTTACGTGTTACCGTGAAGTGTGTGGAATGAAGGTGTGAAATTGTGTTTATTAACTGCACACTCAAAGCATTGAAAAATGTACAGCGCCATCTGTTGAATTTTAAGACGAACTAATAAATTTTACAGGGTCATTTTTTAAATTATTATTATTATTATTATATAAGAGGGTTTTCCCTTTAAATTTAAAATTAGCATATCTTTTTTTCTGTGGGCCGATTGCGAAGTATCAAAGCCTATATGTTACCCCAAGCTCAGCCAAATACCTGTGAAAGCCCTATTAAAATCCGCACTGTAACTTTTTACGTGAAGAGTGCACAAACAAACAGATAAACAGACAGACAAATAAGCAGACAGACAAAAATTTCAAAAACCATACCAGTGTGTTCTAATACTGTCACGTACTGTTAGATGTTGGACTGTGGGCATGGTGTTGAGGCATGGACGCAGAGGGGATGAGTTGAAACAAACAGTCTTTTAATAAACAAACCAAACATGAACAAAAACCATGAACAAAGGAAGTTGGCTGTACCTTGGAGCATAATATAAACTAAAACAATCAATGAATACACAGACAAGGGATTACATAACCCAATATACAATACAGACATGGGATACAAACCAGACAAGACACACTAAACAGACTAGAGGACTAAACACTAGGGACTATACATGCAGGGGATAAACA